>OX155895.1:64109330-64185265 GCA_944588485.1 Phosphuga atrata
GACTAGACAGACAAGACTAGACAGACAAGACTAGACAGACAAGACTAGACAGACAAGACTAGACAGACAAGACTAGACAGACAAGACTAGACAGACAAGACTAGACAGACAAGACTAGACAGACAAGACTAGACAGACAAGACTAGACAGACAAGACTAGACAGACAAGACTAGACAGACAAGACTAGACAGACAAGACTAGACAGACAAGACTAGACAGACAAGACTAGACAGACAAGACTAGACAGACAAGACTAGACAGACAAGACTAGACAGACAAGACTAGACAGACAAGACTAGACAGACTAGACTAGACAGACTAGACTAGACAGACTAGACAGACTAGACAGACTAGACAGACAAGACTAGACAGACAAGACTAGACAGACAAGACTAGACAGACAAGACTAGACAGACAAGACTAGACAGACAAGACTAGACAGACAAGACTAGAGAGACAAGACTAGAGAGACAAGACTAGAGAGACAAGACTAGAGAGACAAGACTAGAGAGACAAGACTAGAGAGACAAGACTAGACAGACAAGACTAGACAGACAAGACTAGACAGACAAGACTAGACAGACAAGACTAGACAGACAAGACTTGACAGACAAGACTAGACAGACAAGACTAGACAGACAAGACTAGACAGACAAGACTAGACAGACTAGACTAGACAGACAAGACTAGACAGACAAGACTAGACAGACAAGACTAGACAGACAAGACTAGACAGACAAGACTAGACAGACAAGACTAGACAGACAAGACTAGACAGACAAGACTAGACAGACAAGACTAGACAGACAAGACTAGACAGACAAGACTAGACAGACAAGACTAGACAGACAAGACTAGACAGACAAGACTAGACAGACAAGACTAGACAGACAAGACTAGACAGACAAGACTAGACAGACAAGACTAGACAGACAAGACTAGACAGACAAGACTAGACAGACAAGACTAGACAGACAAGACTAGACAGACAAGACTAGACAGACAAGACTAGACAGACAAGACTAGACAGACAAGACTAGACAGACAAGACTAGACAGACAAGACTAGACAGACAAGACTAGACAGACAAGACTAGACAGACAAGACTAGACAGACAAGACTAGACAGACAAGACTAGACAGACAAGACTAGACAGACAAGACTAGACAGACAAGACTAGACAGACAAGACTAGACAGACAAGACTAGACAGACAAGACTAGACAGACAAGACTAGACAGACAAGACTAGGCAGACAAGACTAGACAGACAAGACTAGACAGACAAGACTAGACAGACAAGACTAGACAGACAAGACTAGACAGACAAGACTAGACAGACAAGACTAGACAGACAAGACTAGACAGACAAGACTAGACAGACAAGACTAGACAGACAAGACTAGACAGACAAGACTAGACAGACAAGACTAGACAGACAAGACTAGACAGACAAGACTAGACAGACAAGACTAGACAGACAAGACTAGACAGACAAGACTAGACAGACAAGACTAGACAGACAAGACTAGACAGACAAGACTAGACAGACAAGACTAGACAGACAAGACGAGACAGACAAGACGAGACAGACAAGACGAGACAGACAAGACGAGACAGACAAGACGAGACAGACAAGACTAGACAGACAAGACTAGACAGACAAGACTAGACAGACAAGACTAGATAGACAAGACCAGACAGACAAGACTAGACAGACAAGACTAGACAGATAAGACTAGACAGACAAGACTAGACAGACAAGACCAGACAGACAAGACCAGACAGACAAGACTAGACAGACAAGACAAGATAGCTTATTTGTTTTCACATATGCTGTAGCATATGTATTCAGCATTCCGTCTTAAAGACACTATGCTGGCTATACTGTCGTCATGGCAATATTTTTAGAAGTTTGTTTAATCAAGTCTCTTAAATTGAGCTGGACTGCTGTTAAATTTTTTCCAGCATGTTTTGTTTTTATTTGCTGCTTTTAAATTCTGTTTCTTTCTTTGGCCAGCTACCTCCGGCTCCATTAATTCTTAATTCTGTCTGGATTCTCCAGTGTTGTGTGAAAGGACAATTGAATAGCTCATGTGATGCTGAGTCCGTTTCGCCTCATGTGCATAGCGTTGTATCCCTCTTTCCAAATATGTGGAGGTAGGCCTGAAAGTTTCCGTGACCAGTGATCAGTTGCACCGCGTGGTGTGTCACCTGTAGATCCATTTTTGTCCAATCTTCTATGTTGGGTATAAAATTCTTCTTTCAGACAAGACTAGAGAGACAAGACTAAACAGACAAGACTTGAACATAAAAATAGAATTTAGAGGGTCCTAGATTGTGGGAAAAATCTCCAAAACTGTTGGTTTGGGTGGTTCGGAACTAGTTTTATATGTGAGATTTTATATGAGAGAGGGAATATGAGTTTTTTTAACAATTTAGGGAAATAATGCAATTTTGGTACAAGAAATTTTGTGTAATGGATTGTATTAGTCCCTAATTTTTTTTTTTTTAATTTTTTTTGTATTTCTCCCAACGAGAATTGAAGTTTTTTATAACAAATTTTCTCTCAAAATTTGACAAAAAGAGACTAAAATTTTTTTCAAAAGTTAATAAAATTAAGCATTTTCTCTAGATTTTTGTAAATGATTCCGAAAATTGTCGAAAAATAACGAAAAATTTTGATAAATTTCAAAAAAATTGTTTTGAAATGTTACCAAAATTAGACCCTTTTGGTCTAAAAGTGTCAAAAGAAGAGTTTAGCTTTAGTTAAAACATTAAGCAATTTTTAGAACTAAAGAGAAACTTTAGAACTAGAATTATTTTTTAAATTCACAAAATTGTCAAAAAATATTGAAAAATTGAATAGTTTTGGTAAATTTGACAAAATTTGTTTTTAAATTTTACTAAAAATAAGACCAAAATTGTCAAAAAGAAAAGTTTTGGTTCAAGAAATAAAACAATTTTTTTATTATTTTGTAAAGGATTCCTAAAATTGTTTCAATTCAAGAAAAATTTTATCATTTTTGTAAATTTCGAAATTTTAAGATTTTTCAAATGTTACGAAAAATAAAACCAAAAAGTATCAAAAAGAATGGTGTTGGTTCAGAAAAATACTATTTTTTTCTAGAACCGTTTGCAAGGTTCTAGAAATTTCTCAAAATTGTCAAAAATAAACGAAAAATTTGATAATTTTGGTGATTTTGACAATTTTTTTTGTAAATGTTAACAAAAGCCAAACCAAAACGTGTAAAAAAGAATTTTTAGTTCAAAAAATTCACCAACTTTTCTAGGTTTTATTAAATATTTTTCAAAATTGTTAAAAATAAACGAAAAATTTGATAATTAAGGGAAGTTTCACAAATTTTGTTTTCAAATGTTATCAAAAATAAGATCAAAAAGTGTCAAAAAGAATTGTTTTGTTAAATTTTTTATTTCTAGAATATTTTGTAAATATTTCTCTAAATTGTTAAGAATAAACAAACATTTTGATATTTTTGGGAAATATCACAAAGTCTGTTTTCAAATATTACCAAAAATAAGAGCAAATTCTCCATAAAGTTTGTAAAAAAATCAGAATTTTAAGAAATATGTTATGTGTTATTAAAAAAAAAGAAAAAACTTTGGGTTAAAAAAATTGACCAATTTGACAAGAAATTTATTTTGCCATTTCCTGTAACGAATGTCAACCGGACAAACCCACAATCAACACAGCAACCTCCTAACGCCTCACGGTAATGCATCGTCTAATGGCTCCTCTACACTATGGCCCATCTTGAGCCACTGTGAGCCAACACCATTGTGTAGAGGGGTAGATGGCCTGTAGTGGCCTAAGTAATGGATGATGGTGATGGCCATAGATAGCGTTGGGAGCGGTCCGACTTACACATCAAAGCAGGCCACCAGCAAGCGCAGTGGCTAAAGTGGCATGTCCACACCATGGGCCATCATTATTTCCTTTATCGCACGCTTATCAATGCCTGCTGCTTGTTGTCATGATTTCCTCGACCTCCATACTAGTTACTAGGCAACTTCTTATGAGAAATTATAATTTGCAACTTTATTAAATTTGAATATTAAGGAGGTTCGAGCGTAACTAATGAGTCTAAATAGTGCTTGAATTTTTCTATATTTTCAATTATCCTAATAGTTTTTAAAATTCATTATTTTTATTAATAATAACATAACAAATTTAAAAATTGGTAATCATTATTTATTTAATAAAATAAAGTTATTAAATTTCTTCTATATTTTTGACTTATAAGGTGACATTAAAAGATTTGGCAACATCAGTGTTATAAGTCGACTGGTTGTAAAGTGATCAGCATTTTATTAGCCCAAGATGTTGGGCGAAAACCTCGAATTACCAATAGACAAAAAATTATAGATACTCCATGCAAAAACCTGGAGTGTATTCTATCAAATAATTCCACAGACTTTCAAAAGTTCAAAATATTTCCATGTTTTTTTTTCTTTCACAATCAGCTGTTATCGCGACGTTGCCAAACCATCTGTCATGAATTACTGTCGATAAAAAAGATTAAAAAAAAAAAATAACTAATTATTTAAATAATTACATCGGGAACATCACATTGCTTTAATGTTATCGTGTTTTAATATTATCTAAGTTTATTGTATATGATTTTTTATTCCTTAAAGTTGGGAAATTCATATCGAAAAAAATAAATAAAGACGTGACGGAAGCTTTTCTGCCATAGGAACCTGTGTATAAGATTCGAAAAAACATCATTTTTGATTTTTTTTTCCGAATAAACTAAACGGAGGATCACTTTCAAATTTTGAGAGGACATAAATAAAGTATTGATCTTTATGTATAAAAAGTTTCAAAGCTTAAACTTGAAAAAATTATTTAACATGGGATTCGCTCGAACCTCCTTAACTTTATAAATTCAATTCAAAATTTGAAATTATTTTTTTTCAACAATGTATGGCCCACTATGGCCCATTCATGCACATCTAGAATGGTCCTTCTAGATGGACCACTTTGTGGATGCGTCCATTCAGGCCATCATAATGGGCCATTATAATGGTGACCATCATGATCGCCCACAATAAGCCATAGTGTAAAGGAGCCATAATATGGATCTTAAATCAACACACTAAACTTGTCACACCGTGCGTCACCAACTCCATCCAGCGCAATGAATGCCAGAAAATCTAAGTTCTTAAATCTATTCTCAATCAATCTATTCACGCTGATTACACTGAATTTACTAATTTGCGGAAACTGTGTAAATTCTCCATTAGGATTACTTCATTAGGATTGCTTAAACTACTTAGAAAATGTCGAAAATGACCTAATGTCCAACCCGCGAAATATTTGGAAATTCATTCGCAACAAATCTGATACTCCTACTGTTCCTCTTCCTATTAAGTACGGTATTCAATCATTCCCAACTTACTCTGAGGCGTGTACGGCTTTTAACGATTATTTCGCTTCTACGTACTCTACGACTCGATGTTCTAGCTTTAGTTATATGTGTGAAAATTGTGTAAATGTTAGTGACATATGTGTTGAGTTATCTGAAGAAATTTCTGCTCTCGACAAACTTAATTGCAACAGAGGAGCTGGTCGTGATCAAATACCTCCCCAATTCTACAAGGAATTTCAGGAGTTCTTAGCTCTACCTCCACAACTTCTAACTAATTTGTCCATAATATCTGGTATATGTCCAACATTGTGGAAACAGGAGTACATTCTCCCTGTCTACAAATCTGGTAGTAAATCTCTGGTGGACAACTATCGTCCGATCTCCATATTGTCAACTCCGTCCAAAATTATCGAATCCATAATATCTAGTCATATTGTTTCACATCTCAAAAACATAATCTCAGCAAAGCACTAGAAGTTCTACTGTCTCTAAAAGTTCCACTGTGACGAACTTACTATTATATACCAATAACATCATCAGTGCCATGAGTGCGGGTCCAGAGATACATGCTGTTTATACTGAGTTCAGCAAAGCCTTCGACAAAATTAACCACCAAATCTTATTAAACAAATTATCAACTTACGTAATATCCGGTTGCCTGCTAAAGTGGTTCACTTCCTATCTTTCGGGTCGGATGCAGGTTGTCAAATTACATAATTGTCTATCAAATAAACAGCTTGTACCTTTTTGAGTTCCCCAAGTTTCAATATTGGGCCCCTTACTTTTTTATATTTTCGTGAATGACATTACCGATGGCCTTGTATTTGACTTTGAGTTATTTACCGATGACTTAAAAAGTGATTGCAAATCCTGGTGATGCATGGTTACTTCAAAATAATTTGCTCTATCTGATACAGTGGTGTAGTAAAAACTTAATGGTATTAAATAGGGATAAATGCTTAGCAATCAATTTTAGTCGGAAATTAAATCCTTCTGTACCGTACTATCTGTAGGATAATGTAGCTCTCAAAGTGACAACAGTAGTCAAGGATCTAGGAAGAGTTCTTGATAGCAAATTATCTTTTACTCATCACTACGAATACATAAGTACTAAAGCAAACAAAGTTTTAGGATGTGTGAAAATATATGGCTATGAATTTCACAATGTTCGCACACTAACTATCCTATATGTGACATTTGTTAGATCAATTCTAGAATATGGTTGTATGGTCTGGACTCCCTTTTATGAAACTCATATTGAGAGAATTGAAGCTATTCAAAATAAATTCGCCAGATCGGTCAAATATAAGCTACCAATTAGTGTTAGAAACTCCACTTGTTTATGCAAAAGTTATCTTGGCTTGTCTGAGCTAAAGATGCGTAGAAAATATTTAAGTGAATATAAACTTCGTTTATAAACTTCTAAACAATATGTGTCAAATGTCTTCGTTGAGTAGAATGCTCCTACAGTCATTTGATTTTAATTTTAAATTGCTTTTGTAGCTTACGTTTAATGTCATCACTTAGATGTTTAAATACAATATGTGTCAAATTAGAATATGTGTCTTCTAAACAATATATGTAGCCTTGTCAATGAGTTAAATTTATTTGTGCCTTATTATCGTACAAGGGATGCTCCCTTATTTTATATCCATCACTACACCTCTTATTTCGCTTTATTATCGCCATTTAATTCACCTGTGGCGGCTTGTAACAGTGTTTGTAATGATTTGGGCATGCGGTTCTCAACTGTTAGATCTAGAGCCCTTAGACTTACATGTTCATGATCTCTGTGTTTATTTGTAGTATAAGTTTTGTCATGTATATTTATAAGTTTCTCTTGTTATTTTATTTTATTGTTTCTTAAAGGTACCCACTACCGTTAATAAATTATTATTATTATTAAAGTTGTTTGTAAACATTTTTCAAAATTATTAAAAATAAACGAAAAATTTGATAATTTTGGGAAATTTCAAAATTTGTTTTCAAATGTTATGAAAAATAAGAGCAAAAAGTGTGAAAAGAATGGTTTTGGTAAAAAAAATCACTATATTTTTCTAGAACCTTGCAAATATTTATCGAAATTGTCAAAAATAAACGAAAAATTTTAGAATTTTGGTAAATTTGACAAAATTTGTTTGCAAATGTTAACAAAAATTAAACCAAAAAGTGTAAAAAAGAATTTATGGTTCAAAAAAAATCACCAACTTTTCTAGATTTTTGTAAACATTTCCCAAAATTCTTAAAACTAAACGAAATATTTATACGATAATTTTGGGAAATTTCAAAATTTGTTTTCAAATGTTATCAAAAATAAGACCAAAAAGTATCGAAGAGAATGGTTTTGTTTGAAAAATCTACCAATTTTTCTAGAATATTGTGAATATTTTTTAAAATTGTTAAGAATAAACAAAAATCTTGATGATTTTGAGAAATTTCAGAAAATCTGTTTTCAAGTTTTACCAAAAATAAGAGCAAATTCTCCATCAAATTTGTCAAAAAAACAGAATTTTACAAAATATGTTCACAAAAAAAAGAAAAATTTTCAAAAATTTCGGCAAAGTTTATTCCCAAAAGAAATCAAAAAGAAGACCTTGGGTTCAAAAAATTGACAAATTTGTCAAGAAATTTATCTTCGCATTTCTTGTAATAAATTTGCGAAAAATTGGACAAATTTTCAAAAATTGGTTTAAATTTCGTCGAAATTTAGTTCTAAAAAAAAGACTAGGTTCAGAAAATATAGCAATTTATCTAGGATTTTGTAAATATTTGTTAAAATTGTCAAAATATAAACGAAAAATTTGGAAAAAATGTCAAAATAAATCAGAATTTGACAAAATTCTTCTCAAAAATTTTGTTTGTTCCCAAAAGAAATCAAAAAGAAGACCTTGGGTTCAAAAAATTGACAAATTTGTCAAGAAATTTATCTTCGCATTTCTTGTAATAAATTTTCGAAAAATTGGACAAATTTTCAAAAATTGGTTTAAATTTCGTCGAAATTTAGTTCTAAAAAAAAGACTAGGTTCAGAAAATATAGCAATTTATCTAGGATTTTGTAAATATTTGTTAAAATTGTCAAAAAATAAACGAAAAATTTGGAAAAAATGTCAAAATAAATCAGAATTTGACAAAATTCTTCTCAAAAATTGCCAAAACAACTTTAAAATTTAATGTTTTTGATAATTATCACCAAAATGCTTTATAACATATTGTGAATTTGATGAAATTGAATAAAAAATTTTAGTAATTTCTCCAACAAAATTGTCGTTATTTGTAACAAATTTCTCTCAAAAATTGTCAAAAAAAAAATCCAAAAATTGCCGAGAATTCGTCAAAGTTTGTTTTCCAAAAAATGTCATACGGAAGAACTTTTTGTTCAGAAAATTGACCAATTTGTCTAAGGCTTTATAAATATTTGCCAAATTTTTCAAAAATAAAGGACAAATTTCATAATTTTGATGAATTTCACAAAATTTGTTCATAAATGTTAAGGAAAATAAGACCAAATTTTCTACAAAATTATCAAAAAATCAGAATTTCACAAAATATGTTCTCTAAAATTTTTCTAAAAAAAATCGAGAATTTCTATGCTTATTTCTCTAAAAAACCTGCAGTTCGATGAGAGGGACCTGCAATAACCAAAACTGCATGCCGCGATATTGTACGATAGGCACTGCACACTCGTAGGGCCATTTTCCTCTGAAATACAGCTAATTCGGTTATTCTAGCTTTGTTAAGGGTCTGTACCCATATGGGAGCCCCATAGAGCATTGCAGAGTGTGCCACAGTGCTTAGGAGCCTGCGTTTACAGTATCTAGGTCCGCCCACATTGGGCATTAGTTTTTCCAGTGCCGCAGTAGTTTTCATGTCAATTTTCATCATGCCAAAGGCAGACAAGACTATTGAAATATTTGAATAACAAAATATATTTGTATTTCAAACAACCCGTAGTTTGAGAGAAGACGATATAACACTAAGAATATTCAACGCAAACCGGACGGACACAGTTCAATTTCTTGGAGTAAATTTTGAAGTAAATCTAACCTGGAATATCCATATTGATCGCATAACCAAGAAAATTATAAAGCCTAGCTCATTGGAAATACCCGCTGTTTATTAGAACAATCTGTGCTGCTAAATATATGCCACGCTGAGGTACAATCTGTTATCTCGTACGGGATTATAGTATGGGGAGCCTCTCCACAAGTCAAAGGGTCTTCAAAGCCCAAAAGAGAACCATTCGGGCAATCATAGGTGTAGGTAGAACAACATAGAACAACGTACGGTAGCATCCATATACATATGCATGGGAAACTGCATGCCATATTCACATGAATAAGGCCTCAATTATAAGAAACATAGACCAACACCATCACTATGGAAGAGGTCAAAAGCAACTGTTAAGATCCAACAATGTTATTTTTATTTCTATTTTCGTTTTAAAACTATTTTCTTGTTTATTGTATTTCTAAAAGTAGATAAATAATAATTATCAATATTATCTTAAACCGACCCGTAGATTCCCAACATCTGGTCGGTAGAGTAGTGGGTATTTGTTGAACGTGTTTGGAGCTGTTTATGGCAAATACGCATGTGAATGGCCTTTTGTAATCACAATCCTTTGTAAATACGCTTCGGCCGATGTTTACGATCGCTAATGGTTTTTGGGTGCTTGGTGGTCGTAAACAATTGAAAATACAATGCAATGTTTATGTTTAAGGTTACTTAGAATAAGTATTTAAATTTTGGGTAGTTTTAAGATTAGCCATAGAAATTACCACGTGCACTGCGGGTTGGAATTCTTCTTGGTTCAGTGGGGGCAGGCAAACGGGAGGTGGGATTGAGTTTTCCTGTTTGTAACAATATCTAATCAGTTGTAAGAGGGTGCCACAAACGCACCAAGAAGATTCCAAACTCCGACAGTGCAAGTCGTCACAAGTGCTAAAAACAGAGTTAAATAATAAATACATATTTATGGAGGCGTGCAAGTTTTATTTGCCCAAACATATAATTTCCAGTGCCGATCGAATCTATTGGCAACCCAGAATTAACCGCCTTAGGTTTGATCACGCGAACGTTTTGTCCAAAGACAAACAACCACCGCGACTCAACAGCAACTACGAACTCCAATATCAAATTTAACAATTTGCAGCAAAGCACCGAACAAGGTTGCAATCCAAATCCATAAAAAGCTTCCAAATATGCTGACCCAAGAAACTAACCTAAAATCTTTTAGAAAAACACTTAAAATAATATTAATAGAGAAGTGCTACTATAGCCTTTATGATTTTTTTACTGACAAATTCAATGTGTATATCTTCCTTTGTTTATCGTAGAATGAATAAATTTGATTTTGACTAGACAGACAAGACTAGACAGCCAAGACTAGACGGACAAGACTATTCTGATTCTGACTAGCAGGCAAGACTTGTTAGCCGAGACTAGATAGTCTGAACTAGTGAAGCAAGACTATGTGATTAAGACTAGATAGACTAGGCTATAGAGACATACAAATCATTAAGATTCTTTTAAAAAAATATAACATAAACAAAAATGGTTTCTCAATATCCATGTCGTCGATTAAACATGAATTAGGGTCAGCCAAGTCAAGGATTGTTTAATCGAAACCTATCGAGATCAACACAATTGTCTCGTCATTTCCTCACGCAAATCCTCACATTAAAAACAAATCGACACTAAAAACAACTTCAGCCTGTGTTAGATAATTTCTAAACATCATTTGCTTGTTGTTTTTTCTTGTAGTTGTAATTGATGAATCATAGTGTTAATTATGTAATTGTTTGATTTTAGTTTACATTATCTGTGCTTGTGAAAATTGTTATGCAATTGTTCTACTAATCTCAGTTAGAAAGCTTTATTTGAGTTGATATGAATTAGAAAATTAAATTGGATTTTAAAACTACTGTCGGTAACCATTTTAAACAGTTTTTATTATCTAGGCTTTTCCCAATTTTTCTACCTCTAGTCTCATTGTCAGTTAGAAGGCTTTATTTGATTGATATAAATTATGAAATTAAATAAGTTGAAGCTACAGTCGATCTAACTATTTTCAAATAGTTTTATTATCTACGCTGGTCAAAATTATTTTGTGAGTATCCTCAGTTAGTAAACTTTATTTGAATCGATATGAATTACTAAATTAAATAATTTCACATTTTTGTTTCGAGTTCATTTGTGGATTCTATCTGGGGATCAAACGTAGTCGGTCCCAGAAGTCGAGCGGCTGCCGAGATAGACCGAGAGATGTTGTTTCCGATAAAAATATAAATGTCAGAACGAAAACCAAATCTTGTTAGCACAAGCGGAACAATTTTAAAGTAATAAAACGTAACCCATCTACAAAATATACATTATTTTAATTAAAGAGTAATCTACATTATTTTAATTATTTCAAATGGTTTGTTCTAGCCGTTAATATTTTTTTGTTAGGTGATTTTTTGAGGTGAGGAATACTTTTTTGTGTTTTATTGGAAATTATCGGAGAATTCTAGTTTGATGTTACTTTCCATTTCCTCCTTCCCAATAAATTGCTTTAGCTACCACTCGAAGGTCAGTATCATAACGATCTCGTAATCACTAATTACGTGTGCGAAACAAAAAGTTGTATTAAGTGCAATGACAGTGTAAAACTCGCGTCACAAACGATTCGACATTAGCCCACGACACTCATCTCGACCGGTGAGCCCAAAGAGAAATCATGGCCGACATACAAGTGAAAAATCTAGACGATCTACTCAGTGCTTATTTCGGTGAACGTGTCAGAGTCACCGAAGTTAAATCGAAATTGTTAACAGCTCCCGGAGAAAACTATGGGAGTATTATGCAAGCTCTAGAAGTTTGCTTAGAAAAAAGTGGTGGTAAAGAAAAGTTGAATTTAGTCGCGAAACTCTTACCAGTTAGTGAAATTCTGCGACAAATGTTTGATATCTTCGTTACTTTCAAGAAAGAAGTCAACGCTTATACTAAGGCCATCCCAGCGCTAATACAATTCCAAAAGGACTTCAACGTACCCGACGAGAGGGTGATAGACTTTTTTGGGAAATGTTACGGAGGGCGTTGTAGTTTGAAAGGCGAGGACGTGGATGACGATGGTGTGATCTTATTCGAGAATCTGAAGCTTCAAGGGTATGAAAACATAGATCGGATGATTGGGTTTGATTTTGAACAGGCTAAAATGATATTAAAAGATTTAGCTACATTCCACGCGGTTCCTATAGCACTGAGGTTATTGAAACCCGAAGAATTCGAGAAAAAAATACGACCTTGTATTATAAAATACGCCGGTATGGAAAATCTCCCACCGGAAGTGGAAGAAACTTTTTATGTTATGTTAAAAGAACATTTAGCCTTGGCTGGTTTAGAGGATTGTTCCGATCAAGTTGTCGGTAATTGCAAGAAGTATTTAATGCAACAACGCTTGGAGAAAGTAACCCCGGAAAGCAATTTCTTAACTATAGTGCATTCGGATTATTGGGTCAACAACACGATGATCTTGAGAGATTCTAACGGGAAACCGCTTAAAAATAAAATCGTTGACTTACAAATTATGCAGTTCGAGTCGGCTGCACGCGACCTTATCTTCTTCATGTTAACCAGCGTCGCGACCAGCGTAGTCAACACTCACTACGAAGACCTTTTAAAAATATACCACAAACATTTCATCGCGTCCTTATCCGATTACAACATCGCTCTCGAGCCTTATTCCTACAGCAACTTCTTAAAAGAACTAGACGTCGCAGCGCCAAAAGAACTCCAACACACTTTGTTTATGTTAAAACCGATCTTCACTGAAAAAGGCTCAATAGAAAACATGGACAATTTTGATGTTAGTGATATGGAGAGGGCTGATGTTATCGGCGAGAGATTCACACAAAAGCTTAAAGATGTTGTTCAGTTCTATCTTAAGAAAAATTGGTTTTAAGTTGTAAAAAAAAAAACCGCAAATGTATTACATGATAACTGCATTTCTTATCATTTTTTTTAAATTGATATTAAAGATTACATGTTTTCCACATTTTTATATTTCTTGTTAGTAGTATCATGATTTCAGTTTTGTAGATAAGATTATATGTTTCGTTGAATTAAGTGTTTTCTAAGTAATTTGTTGATTTATTTTGTTGGAGTTTAAATAAAGTAGATGTTTGTTGGAGTGCGTGGAGCACGTGCCTCGTAATGCCTATGTTTGTTTTTTTATTAAAAAAAAGTTCGCTTTTAAAAACACGTTCTTTCCTTAAGTATGTCGATTATTTTGTTTTGCTTGAGCGGTATTTTTGCTTCGGGTAAAGCTACGGATAATAAATTAGAAAAAGAAATGTAAAACCGTATATATTTATCGGGATATTTGAAATATGCAGACCTGCACTCTAATTATTCACAAGATAATAAATATTTGATAATAATAGATTTCTTTTATCGTTTTTTAAATAACTTTCAAGTAGATTTCCTAATCTATCTAGACCAGGGGTCGGTAAAGCTTACATACAATTTACAGAATATTATTACTGTTGGAGGAAAGTTCATCAATTGAGTAGAATGCTCCTACAGTCATTTGATTTTAATTTTTTTAAATCACCTTTCGTACCTTCCGTAAATTGCTTTTGTAGCTTACGTTTAATGTCATCACTTAGATGTTTAAATAATTCAGTGCCAATCCATGAAAAAGATTTTTCGAACAAGGCTGACTTATGCTGTATAGGTCTAAATAACATTCCATGTCTTATTTGATACGTATGCGAACTAGATGCAGTACTATAATCATCATCATCACATCATCAGTAGTGCAACAGCCCTACAGGGCCTCGACTTTCTCCAGCCTCGTCCGCCATCCTTTCCGGTCTCTGGCACGGACCTTCCAGTCAGCTGCACCAATTTTTCTGGCATCCTCAGAAACGCCGTCTTTCCATCTCAGCCTTGGTCTCCCTCTGCCTCTACTGCCGGTCGGTATGGCCTAAAAGTTTCTTCTTTGCCATGTTGTTGTCATAGCGTGCTACATGTCCTGCCCATCTTAACCTTGATTGTTGTTATTATGTCTCTGTTTTTTGACCCTCTGTATAAGTTATAAAACTCAAAATTATATCTTCTTCTCCAGACATTATCCTCTTGGACAGATGCAATGCTATAGTTATGTATATTGTTCTTAGCGTAGCATGGGGCTTTATAAATAAATATCGATGGTAGAGTTAATAAATTATTGGTTTTGAATGAACTCTTCTTTTAATGAAAATTAATGAAAAATAATGTGGTCTCAAGACAGGTCCCTGGTGCACACCCATTCCGTTATCCTTTGTGTTTAATCTCACAAATATCATTTTTTTTCTGTCAAGATTGATTGCAGAAGGTTTGAAAAGGTGCCTCGAAAGCCGTAACATTGCATTTTGCCAATTATAAAATCAATATTGACAGTATCAAATGCTTTGGCTAGACCAAAAAATAGTCCTACATAACATGGTTTCCTTCATCTAGGTTTTGTATGACAAATTTAAACCTCTGTTAAGTTGGCAGAACCAACTCGGAAAAAAAAATCCGCGACGGCACATAATAATCCGCTTTTTATCCGCTAACGATTGTAAAAAGAACAAAATTTCCCGCTCTTCCCATTTCCCGGGAAAATGGGGTCCCGCTAACTTAACAAAAAGTTAGCGGTACCCATTCTAAAAATAATTATATTGAGAAAATAATTGCACCGGAATTATCCGCTTTTTATCCGCTAATGATTGTAAAATGAAAAAAATTTCCCGCACTTTCCATTTCCCGGGAAAATAGGATACCGCTAACTTAACAGAACGTTAGCGGGACCCATTCTTAAAATAATTATATTGAGAAAATAATTGCACCGGAATTATCCGTTTTTTATCCGCTAACGATTGTAAAAAGAAAAATATTTACCGCCCTTTCCATTTCCCGGGAAAATAGGATCTCGCTAACTTAACATAAAGTTAGCGAGACCCATCGCAAAAAATAATTATATTGAGAAAATAATTGCACCGGAATTATCCGCTTTTTATCCGCTAACGATTGTAAAAAGAAAAAATTTCCCGCACTTCCCATTTCCCAGGAAAATGGGGTCCCGCTAACTTAACAGAAAGTTAGCGGGACCCACCCTAAAAACAAATATTTTGAAGAAATACATGCACCGGAATTATCCGCTTTTTATCCGCAAACGAATGCCGCGAGAAAAATAATTTACAAACTTTTCATTACCCGGAAAAATTGAGGTTTTTTTTCGCGTAATTCGTTTGTGTATGAAGTAAAAGTTATCAGGTGCTATCGCGGAGAAATAAAGATATCGGGGAAAAAATTTGCTGAGAGGTAATTTTGAAGAACAAAGAAAGAGAGGGGTGGCAATAGCTCCACTAACTAAAACTGCCCTCTCACCCCACCGTAGGTGGGAGGAAGGCAACCAAAAGAACATTTCATTTTTGAAAAGACCTAACATACCGCTTGCGTCTTTGAAAGTGCCTTAACATGCCGCTTGCACCTTTGAAAGGTCCTAGCATGCCCCCCATTTCGCCGATGCCTTTTTGAACGGGGCAATAGAAATAACTTGTGACGACTCGGCCGGGGAAGAACAAAAACATTTAGACTCCACCTCTTTCCGAAATGCGCTATCTATTTCCGGGTTGGAATGAATACGATGGGTTTCATGAATCACCGATACCTGTGTTGGATACGAGGAATCGTGTCAGCCCGAAATTACTTATTTATTCTCGTTGCGATTAAGCTTTCACTATAGAATTGTTTTCAGAGGTTTATCAGAATATTAACCGAACTTTATAAATCAAATTTTCCTCTAAATAATCGTAGATTCTTCTCTTCTTACTCATTATCTACCCCTTTCTTTTTTTGTTCTTTAAAATTACCTCACAGCAATTTTATCCTCGTTATCCTTATTTCGCCGCGATAGTACATGATAACCTTTGCTTCATCCACAAACGAACTCCGTGAAAAAAATCCCGAATTTTTCCGGGAAATGAAGTCTCGCGGCATTCGTTTGCGGATTAAAAGCGAATAATTCTGGTGCAATTATTTCCTCAATATAATTATTTTTAGAATGGGTCCCCGCTAAGTTTTGTTAAGTTAGCGGGATCCTATTTTCCCGGGAAATGGGAAGGGCGGGAAATTTTTTTCTTTTTACAATCGTTAGCGGATAAAAAGCGGATAATTCCTGTGCAATTATTTTCTCAATATAATTATTTTTAGAATGGGTACCGCTAACTTTCTGTTAAGTTAGCGGGATCCTATTTTCCCGGGAAATGGGAAGTGCGGGACATATTTTTCTCTTTACAATCGTTAGCGGATAAAAAGCGGATAATTCCGGTGCAATTATTTTCTCAATATAATTATTTTTAGAATGGGCACCGCTAACTTTCTGTTAAGTTAGCGGGTTCCTATTTTCCCGGGAAATTGGAAGGGCGGGAAATATTTTTCTCTTTACAATCGTTAGCGGATAAAAAGCGGATAATTCCGGTGCAATTATTTTCTCAATATAATTATTTTTAGAATGGGTACCGCTAACTTTCTGTTAAGTTAGCGGGATCCTATTTTCCCGGGAAATGGGAAGTGCGGGACATATTTTTCTCTTTACAGTCGTTAGCGGATAAAAAGCGGATAATTCCGGTGCAATTATTTTCTCAATATAATTATTTTTAGAATGGGTACCGCTAACTTTCTGTTAAGTTAGCGGGTTCCTATTTTCCCGGTAAATTGGAAGGGCGGGAAATATTTTTCTCTTTACAATCGTTAGCGGATAAAAAGCGGATAATTCCGGTGCAATTATTTTCTCAATATAATTATTTTTAGAATGGGTACCGCTAACTTTTTGTTAAGTTAGCGGGACCCCATTTTCCCGGGAAATGGGAAGATCGGGAAATTTTTTCTTTTTACAATCGTTAGCGGATAAAAAGCGGATTATTATGTGCCGTCGCGGATTTTTTTTTCCGACTTGGTTCTGCCAACTTAACAGAGGTCAAATTTAACGAAACTGTCGGCAGCAATTTCTACCGATTTATTGGGTCGAAGTCCATGCTGACATTCTGATAACAGTACTATAGTTATTTAAAAATATCACCATGCGATCAAATATGAGGCTATATAGACTAGTTCTTTACTAGTAACTATAGTTCTTTACATTCTGATAGTTTGCTTTTTTTATGCAGTGGCACTAGCAATGCGACTTTTAAAACTGATGTAAATACCGTCTTTTTCAAAAAAATAAGACACTGTCTTACTTTCTTTTTAGGTCCAAAATACGTGCTAGGGCTTATTTTCTGTGGAGGGCTTATATTCCAAAAAGTAGATTTATATATTTTTGTTAAATATTCAAATACAGTCATTTTTCTTCTTCTGGAACATCATCATATTTTATCAAATTTTGAATTCTGTTCTGATTTTCCTCCAAATCCATTTCCTGTAGAATCATTGGTCCGAATCTCTCATGTCTTGCAATATACCTATCTTTAAATGAACACTTCTTGTCTAAGTAACCTGTTCGTAGTGCATTGGAAACAAAAGTGTCAGTTATTTTGTTCCGTGAATTTTTTACCCAATTCACAAATTCTTGTAAGCCTGGCTGTACAAAATTATCTCGTTGATTTCTCACCATTCTGTTTTCAATATATTAATTGATTTCCATCCGCAAATGATCCTCGAATGGCTTGTTTATTGCAATGTCTGCAATCATTATTTGATCAATCTTCCTCTCAACAATAAAGGTTTTCATGTCTTTAGCGCGGTTAGTACTGGCTGAATCCTAAACTAGTAAACCTCTATTTCGACTCCTCAACAGTGGTGGCAGCATAAAATCGTCCCGCTTTCTTATAACTGCATGGGTACACCAGGCTTTTTCACTTTCAAGGACATAAATTCCTGAAAAGCGTTCAATCTTGTCTTTTTTACCTTTAGTGATGATAATTGGTGATACTTTCTTGCCATCTAGACGAATCGCCAAAATACAGGTAACACGTGCACTATCGTAACCGGTAGAAGGAACGTAAATTGACGAAGAAGCCTTGGGGTGAACCGTCGTTTGAGCTCCTTGGCCCAGAAATACCTAGCTCTTTGGTCTCATCCATAGCAAATTTGTTGGACGGTCTTAATACCTCGATTACAGACTTAATACTTGCATCAGGGACTTAATATCTCGACAAGATAGTTTAGAAGTTTTTTCGCAATAACTCTGGAACCAATAAGACTATCAACCGCGTTTCGGTATTAAAACTTCCGCAATGCAACAACGAATCGAAGGCGATTGCGGAAATTGTGAGAAAAGGAAATTTGCGAAATTGTGGGAAATTTGTTGGGTGGACTTAATATCTCGAGTACAGACTTAATACTTGCTCTAGAGACTTAATATCTGGACTAGAGACTTGATTACAGACTACGAAACCCTTTATTTAAAGGTCCGCTCCGAGGGCTGCAAAAAGTAAGGTCGCGAGCAGCGTGTTGGTCGTTTTTCACATCAACCAACGTGGGTCCAGGGGGGTTAGCCCTTAAAATACTGTAGCCTATTGATCTACTGCATTTCCCCAAATTCTTCCATTCGTGCAAATAGGTTCAGCCCCTGTATTAGGTGTTAGGGAGTCTATATGCTATGTTCTTCATAGTGATCTCTTTTACTGCAATGTTAAGCTTGTGTCTCCTACGTGCAATTGCTATGCAATGGAAAATTATATTAGAGGCAGTTTCATCCTCCTCATAGCATAGTGGTTTTAGTGGTATACATTAGTGGTTCATCTTTCCAGATACTCGTAGAGGCAGTGTCCTGTGAATATCCCTGCGACAATTGTAATCCGCATCCGCGAGAGTTGCAGGATTTCAACAGTTAAAGCGTCCGATATTTGCTTTGTTACCTTTATCTTTTGCTAGCTTGTCCGTCATTACGTTTCCCAAACAAGTGTGGCCTTGTTGTGTTTCGCCATGGCCTTAAGGACCTCAAGGCAGTTCCATGTTGTTTTAGATTTAATTTCATCGCATTAATAGCAGCCAGACTCTCCGTGAAAATGTTGTCCATTTAGTAGTGTATCATTTTAGTAGTCCTTTAAATTTTCACGGGCACATATCATGATGGCGTGTATTTCCGCTTGGAATGTCGTGACATGTGATCCATAACAAAATATAATCCAGGGGTGGTCCATAGATTCTTGCGCCAGTTCCACTGTCATTTTTTTGGAGCTGTCTGTATACCAGTCCAGCCCACCATAATATATGTTTGGTTTTATGCCTTCGGTCCAACGCATTTGTGATTTGAAGGGTAGAAAGAATGATAGCCTTTTTAGCATTTAGTCTTCCCCAATATTAAGGTTTGGCTCTGATATTACATTTGTTGTTGTGGTGTGCCCTGACCTCGCCAGAGCCTCCATTACATTTGCTTTTAAGGCTCACATTTTAAGGCTGTCCCACTCATGATCAAGATATCCAGGACCTACACGGGAGCAGCACTTATAATCTTTGAACGTTAGAGTTGAACATTGCCAAGTTTTCTTTTGGCCATCATCAATTCCATTTTGAACTTATTGGTAGTTTTATTAAGGTGTTCAGGGTTATTCCTAGATGGTGTTGGAGAGTTGGTATTTCGAAGAGTCGAAGCCATCAACAAATCGATTGAATGCAAGTGCACGTTTAACAACTTCATTGTCTTCTAGCTTAAACATTGTTGTTGATCTACTTAGAGACAGTTCATGTCCTTGAAGGAAGTTATCCATCCAGTGTGACGATGCTTTAAATTCTTCTGTGAATATATCAAATTCAAATGCCATTTCAAGGGCAAAACTGATTCAACCCTGCGTTTTTTTTTCCCATTTCCTTGGTTCACCAGTTGACACAGGTTATTGTAGTCTGCACGCCATTTTCGAGCCATACGGAGATCCAACATCTTCTCTTTAGAGAAGGCTACATGATATACATCGGAATAGCTCTTTCTTTTTGTACTCATTTTATCTGGGGTTAAAAATTATTCACTTTAGAAATAATAAAATTATGTGTTAGGTAATAATCAGACTGACAAGACTGAAATGCACAAACGTTGTACCAGCACTGTCACTCTATGTATACTGCTGCCTTGTATTGTATTTTTAAGATAAGTTCTACTTTATAAATTCCAGGAATTAATTTTGACACATGTCATTGCATTGTGCATTGCTTGAAACGAACTGTAGAGGTAAGCAAAGAATTTCTCAGAATATTTTGTTCCAAACATTTTTCTAGAATAGTAGGGCAGGTAGAGAATACATACTAAATTCAACAGCAGTTTTTAACGAATTATATTTTTCACATTATTTTAACTAGGGCTTATTTTTGGGGGAGGGCTTATATTCCAAAATGTCCCGAAAATCGCGCTAGGGCTTATTTCCGGGGAATGTCTTATTTTCGGAAAATGACGGTATGTACTTGCGGTTGTTCGATAGCTGTGAAAATACGTATTACAGTATTAACTGGAGAGGAACTGGACATCTGAGAATGTTTTTTTTTTAAATATTGGATCTGTGATACTTTTGTTATCTCATTTACATGATATCTTGGCTCTTCTCACTTGAAAATCTGCTGACCCCTGATCTAGATTATCTACACTAGAGTATAATCGAAAACATTAGATATTTTAAATTACTATATGATGTAGGTACCAGCTATAGCCGGCGGCTTCGCGGTCAAATTATTTCAGTTAAGCTAGATTTATCAAATATTGATTATATTCTGAGTAATATTAAGAAATTTTATTGAATTACTTTATTATGCACTAGGTATAGCCCGCGGCTTCTCTTGCATGGATTTTTGTCAATCAAATTAATTTAGGTCAGCTATGTTTATCACGAATTTATGCATCATCAACATCATATAGCAGCTTGTCTCGTCCACTGCTGGACATAAGACTCTTTTAACCTAGACCAGCAGTGGCGAATCTATGGCACGCGTGTCACAGCTGACCCGTTGGAAATTTTTATTGACCCGCGGGAGATGAAGGGTAGCGTTAAAATGTTGTGCTTGATGAACGAAGACCGTCAGGAAGAAGATGTAGATTGAACATCGCTCATAATATCTTTTTGGCATTTTAAATACCGCATCAATATTTGCTGCTGAAAATAATATAACCCAAAATACTGCCCCAAAATAACAGACCGTATGACAAGCTAGACTGAACGATGGCGTGGTAAAATATTTGCAGAATCAACTTTTACACATTCTCTTAGGTTTCGAATTAGAAAACACGCAGTACTTAATATCGAACATGTTAGTACAATGTGATTACAAATGTTATTGATTCGAACCCGTTTGGGTGATTTTTGATCAAATCTTAGAAGTAAACTATAATCATGAAGTAAGTTTTGCGTATATGTAAAGTTCATTAAAGATGTATACATCATCGACCTAACGTTTCTGATTCAAAATTACTACTTTTAAATAAATCGTGTATGTCTGGGTTAGATATGAAATTGTTGGTAACGTCAGCGTAAAAAATATAATTATTTTTAACATTCTTTGTTTGCGCGAGATGATAAACAAATATCAAGAATAGAGTTTATCCCATTAGAGAGCCTTGGGGTACCACCCTTTTCTTTAATTTTCTTTAAGTTTTTGAACCGTTTACGATCACTGTTCGTCCTCTTTGATGCAATGAAGATTTTACCCAGTTTTTGGCGACGCCTTTAACTACAATATCTTCAATTTTTTGTGGAATGAGCTTGTGATCAAAAGAGTCAAATGCTCTACTTAGGTCGTAAAACAAAACAAGAAACTGCTGATTAAAAACTTAAAACAATCGGTACACAGCCTGAATATATAAATATATTCAGCCTTTCCGGAGCTCTATAACAATTACTGAGTCTTTTTAAGACTACCAAAAGAAATCTCATGTGTAATTTGTAAGTTATTTTATAGTTTTCCGTCCACCTTCGTGGCACTCAACAAAAACCACACCAGGTTGCTGATTACAATTTAGAGAGGTAATTACAAAATAGAGCAGTATCAGTTGAGCTACTTTTCCAGAAAATTGGCTTTGAATATAAATTGGTCTGTACTTGAAAGCATCCCGTTGTGACCCTTTATTTTTGTAAATCGGGATGGACTTTGATGCTTTCAAACAACATATTCTAGCCGATACGGTATTATATTATATTCAAGCTAATACGGTAACTGATATTCAGGCAAAGTTATCAGGCACGTCATTATTTCATAATGTAGAAACTAAGCTCGGATCATTTTGCTCGATCATCTAGAAAATCTTGTTCGGTCTTGGGCATCCTGGATAAAGTTCGGGGAAATCCTTCTTAAGTCTACCGTCCATCGGGTCGGCGGTCGTCCTCTGTTTCTATATGCTTCGTTTCTGGGGCGCCATTCTAGTATTCTCTTCGTACATCTGTTGTCCGACATTCTTCCGACGTGACCAGCCCAGTTCCATTTTAGGTGTGTGACTCTTTCAATTGCATCTGTAACTTTTGTTCTTCTGCGTAGTTCTTCATTTCTGTCTCGCAATTTTACTCCTAACATGGACCTCTCTCCATGCCTCGTTGAGTTATTCTTATTTTATTAACTGTGTTAATCTCTGTGTTAATGTTAGTGTTTCCGAGCCGTATGTCAATACCGGGAGAACGCACTGGTCGAACACCTTTCTTTTGAGGCACATCGGTATATCTGTTTTTAATACGTGTATCAGCTTGCCAAAGGCAGCCCAAGTCAGTCCTATCCTTCAGTTTAATTCGCAAGTCTGATTATCTCTTCCCATTCGGATCTCATGTCCCAGGTATTTGTAAGATGTTACGTATTGAATTTCCTTTCCTTCCATCATTAGGTTGCAACTGGGAGCTAAGTTTGTCAAAAATTGGGTCTTGGCAATGTTGACTTTTAAGCCTACTTTTTGGGAGGCTGCGGATAGTGTTGAGACCATTTCATTTGCCTCGTCAGTCGGTCTGAGATCATTACGATATTGTCAGCAAAGCAAAGGTGGTTAAGCTTCTCTCAATTCACATGTATGCCTTTATTGTCTAATTTGATCTTTTTAAACATATGTATATTCTATCAGGGTTGTAAAAAGTTTTGGAGAAATTGTGTCACCTTATCGGACACCCTTTTCGATCTTGAACCGATCTGTTTGCGCATGTATTTTTACTTCTGCCGTTGCCTGCTCATATACGTGGTCTGTTAGAAAAGTATCCGACCTTTAGCAGGGGAAAAAACTGGTATACCTGGAGCGTTGGAAAACTAATCACGTAATCACCCTAAAAGTAGTCTCCTTGGGACTCCACACACTTCTCCCAGCGGTGCTGCCATTGTTGGAAGCATTCCGAAAAAGCCTCTTTCGGAATCGACTTTAGCTCGGCTGTCGTTGCAGCCATAATGTCCTCTCTTGTCTGAAATCGCGTTCCTTTCAATGGCCTCTTAACTTTGGGGAATAGCCAGAAGTCGCAGGGGGCCATATCAGGAGAGTAAGGAGCCTGTCGAACCAGAGGAGTCTGGTTTTTCGCCAAAAAATTCTGAGCTAGTGCGAGGAATGTGCTGGAGCATTGTCGTGATGGAATCGCCAATTTCCTGATGACCACAACTCCAGTCGCTTGCGCCGCACAGCATCACGTAGGCGACGTAGGACATCCCTCATTTCACTTGTCGTCATTTTACTTGCATTTAAAACCGACGAGAGCACTACACACTACGTCACTCGAACACTGCTCGACAGCAACTGACGCTACCTACAGGCGGGAAAAAATTCACGCAAGCGGACGAAGGTTCAAGGTCGGCTCATGCAAGCGCGCTTGATTCAAATCCATCAGGTTTTCAAAATAAAAAATAGGGTCGGATACTTTTCTAACAGACCACGTATATGTCGTAGTATGGAAATGTAGCGGTGGTCTATACGACAGTTCGCGAGGGCCTTAAACAGTTCATGGTGGTTTATGGAATCGAATGCCTTTTCGTGGTCAACGAATGTTAGTACTGTGGGCTTGTTGTATTCTATACTTTTTTCTATTAGCGATTTTATCACCTGAAGATGGTCATTTGTTCTATAACCGGCTCGAAAATCTGCTTGCTCTCTTGTCTGATACAGGTCCAGTTTATTTGTAAACCGTGCGGTAATGATTTTGGTGAATAGTTTATATAGGCGTGCACAACAGACTTATCGGTATATACTTCGGTAGGTCTGTGATACGGCCTTTCTTGTGCATTATCACATTGATGGCATTATTCCATATTTGTGAGGTTGTTCCTTCATCTAGGCATTTATTAAAGAGTTTTGTTATTGCTTTGAGTAGTTCTCTTCCTCCCAGTTTGATGGCTTCTACAACAACACCGTCTTCACCAGGTGCTCTATTGTTCTTCATTTTTGACAATGACTTTAGGACCTCCTCTTCAGTTATCTCTGGTATCTCTTACAATCCTTGGTTCAGTATATGGGGTATATTTTCTGGTGGTTCTGCTTGACTCTGGTTCTATATAGTTTGGTGTAAAAGTCCTCGACTTCTTCAATATTTCTTCTCTGTTGTTCGTTATTTGTCCTCTCTCATTTTCTAGTTTAGTTATTTCAGCTTTTCCCCTACTCAGTTTATTACGTAGTACCTTCATGCACATAACTCATTTACTCAACATAAACCAGCTTCTTGTTCTAGCTTCTGATATCAGTCTTTGTAGCTTTCTTCTTCTTCTTCTTCTTCTTCTTCTTCTTCTTTCGAATAGGCCTACTTTGGTCCACGCTTGTTCAACTGTTGGGCTTTTACCTTTGCCCAGTATTGTCGCATCTTCTGCCGGTGTAACTCCTTTCTCCCTTCTGTCCAGGGGGGCACCTTTCCTTCGAGGTTTTTCCTGAAATCCACGGACTTTCTTCAGGGTGCGTCTCAGGGTGCGACTGTCTCCAATATCCATCTCGGTCTCTGTCAACCAAGTGGTTCGAAGCTTCTTGTTTTACCAGAAAGTGAACAGACGGTTGGTTAGTCGGTTTGGAGGCAATCTTGCAACGTGGCCATAGAAAGCTACCCTTCTTTTCCTTGCACATTCAGAGAGCATCTCAATATGTTCGTAGAGCTCAGAGTTATGCCGTCTTCGGAATTCCCCATCTTCCTTTACCGGGCCTAAGATCTTCCTGAGGATTCTCCTCTCTCTGATTTCCATTTTTTCTATTAGACCCCTTCGGTTCAAGGAAAGACACTCCATGGCATACAGGGCTTCTGGTCGTAAGACTGATGTGTAGTGCTTAAGTTTCAGGTTGCGTGACAGGCATTTCTTATTGTAAGTGTTCTTAGTCAGCCGATAGGCTAGTTCTAACTTGCTGACTCTCTTGGATAATGATGCTCTTTCTGATAAGTTGGGTTCAATCCACTCGCCGAGATACATAAATTTCTCAGTCCTCTTGATGTTTCCCTGTTCTAGTAACATCTCTCTGTTTGCTTCTCTAATATTGGTGAAGAATTCTGTTTTCTCCAGCGACACTTGAAGACCCACTTTGGCAGCCTGTTTTCTGAGGCAGTTTACCTGCATTGTTGCCATTGTTGCATTCTCTCAAGAGAATCAGCAAACAGTGCCATGTCATCTGCAAAGGCCAGGCAATCTACAATCAGTCCATCGTTCTTACGTCCCAGGTAGATACCACTCTGAGCACCCAAATTGTTCAGTTCCTTGCGCCATTCTCTCATAACCTTTTCAAGGACACAGTTGAAGAGAAGCTTTCGTTATATCCTTATTCAGCTGTCTCAGCTCATCTTTATGCAGTGGATATTTTCCCAGTAGTTTCCTTCTCTGTCTCATCAGATTTTTAGTATTTATAGAGAGTTTATCCCCATTTTCTGTTTGTTACAAGCAGTGTATTCAAGCAGCTCTTGAGCGGTGTTGATTGACTCCACTGTGTTTTTATTTCTCGAGGTTACATATCTACGAGGTTATTCGATTCTCTAGGTTACTTATATTAGCGACTTTCAGATTTTCCCTTATCGTCCTTTGGCATTCCTCAACATCGTCCACACTTGTCCACTTCTAACCGTTCTTCCTATTCACAAATTTACTGCGTTCTGTCCTCTGGTTTAGTAGTATCTTCGCTCTCACCATTCTATGGTCACTCCCCACTGATAGTTTGTTTAGCGCGGTTACATCCGTCACCATTTGCTTTTTATCTGTGATGATAAAGACGATTTCGTTCTTTGTTCTGCTATCTGGACTGATCCAAGTCCACTTTCGACGTTCTGCCTGTTTGAAGAACGTATTCATACCCATTAGTTAGTGATGGAGAAGAAAGAAGAGCAGTAGGTTTCCTCGTTCATTTCTTTCTTTTATGCCATGGCAACCCAGTGGTGTTTCTTCTTCATTTTGTTTTTTGCCCAACTTGGCATTAAAGTGCCCAGCCAGTATCGTGAAATAGGTTGGGAAAGATGACATTGCTTGAGCTATATCGTCACAAAAGTTTTCGATATCTTCGTCTGGTTGTTGGGATGTGGGTGCGTAAACTTGGATAATTTTAATACTGTATCTTTGGTTTATTTTCAATATTACGTAGCACACTCTGCAGCTTATACTCTTGATTTGTGTAATATTTTGCACATGTCGTGAATGACATGACAAAAAAAAAACACGGTATCTGAATACATTTAGAGCCTATATTTATAATCGACAATGTTGCAATTTTTGAATCAACGATCTTGCTATTTATGCTTGAATCTGATTTCGTAAGAGACAAACACCATTTATTAACACTATTTCAATTTCTGTAATCTACACAACTGAGTATGTATTTTGTACATAAACCTTTATTTTAATTATCATTATTAACACAATACAGCTATAATAGCTATAAAACATACATAAAAACATACTTCTATATAACAAAACAAAACTAAGGACTCCAAGCCATATATTTTTATATTACTTGAAAAGAACAGTATCTATTTTTCAAAAAATTCAATGCAAACGGTTATGTTTTTTTTTAATTTTTTCTTCGAATCTGTGCCTTGTTTGATGTCATCCAGATTCCTCGATAGCATATTCCTTCACGTACATGATCAAAAGTGGTAGTACTTTAGTTGCATTCGGGACATGTTTTGGACATGAAGATAAGTCGTCATACTCTTGCCAACTTTTCTCGTTTGAAGTGAATGCTGTATAATGTCCACCATTATCTTTATCCGAATTATTTATATAATCAGCAACTCCTAATCTGTAGACTGGCTGCTGACTGTAACAAATCGCGTTATAGATCTCAAAATACATTTTTTCCTCAAAGCTACTGGGAACTCTCTACAAGTCACAATTGAGAGGTCAATCGTCAAGAAAAATCCAAATTTTCGAACATTCTCTGTCGTGGTCAGGCATTTCTCACACATAGAACGAACGATCCCTATTTTTCTACAGTTTCGAGTAAATTCCTTTTCTTCTCCTTGGATTTGTCCAAGACTGCATTTACACATTCTTAGAATGTATCACGCGATACCTTAGACGTCATCTTTGCGGACGATGCTGTCGCTGCTGTCAAACCTCACGAAGAAAAGTTTTTTTTTTTTTTCTATTCTCCTTTTTTTTTCTTATCTTTTCTTATCTTCTTATGTTCTTGTTTTATCTGCATTTGAATCCATTCGAGTCTATTTCGATAAACCTATCCTAGAATCAGCAAACTAGCCATCAATTAATAATAAATTAAATTAAAATAGTTTAAATATAATAATAATTAAATCCGTATTACTTTTGAAAAGAATTTGATTTAGAAAGGTTAAATCTTTACCTAACAAAAAATAAAAAGAGCTAATGGGCTCTACATGTGCTTAGGTTTAATCTTTGAGGTTTGTGAATGCCAATCGATTAGCAAATTAGCGAAATTCATTTAATTTATAAATTATACCAGGGCTTCTTAAACTATGGGTCGCGTGTATAGGTCACCAATGGGTCGTATGGGTCACCAAAGATCCTTGTAAGCTGCGCAGGACAAAAACTACTGCGGGAATACGCAGTAGTTTTTGTGACATTTCAAAATATGCGCAGATAAATTAAGTTTCCGCGTATTTAAATTACGAGACGTTGATTTTCTCTTCGAAATTGGGGAAATTTAGAGTAGAGTAGGGAAATTTTGTTAGATAATTTAAATAGACATATCATTCAAAAACAACATAGAAGCTGTTAATAAACCACAAATATTGTTAATGATTGCATGCGTTCGCACCCCTCTTCAAACAACACATGTGTATCAATTGAAAAATACGGAAATTTCCTTACTGTGGGTATGTTACATTTGGTGCAGAAGCTTGTTGTGGAGTATGATGGTACAATGTTGCACTCTGCATTCAGGCTCAAGAGTTTTTGAGTAGTCTTTTGTTTGAGTTTTTGAATAGTTTTTTTCAAAAAATTCAATGCATATAATAAGATGTCAAATCTTTTTTTGAAATGATGTTTTGTTATCGTATTTGTCTTGTGGTGCTAGTTCAGTTCCTTTAATTTTTCCTCGCCATTTCTATTTCACTTAAAGAGTCTTGAAAAATGTCTGGATTTTCCTTTTCAGAGTATTTCGATCTCTGTCCAATATTGTCGGTAGTAGTAAATTCACCTTACTTTTTTAACCAGTCATTGTGTTTCAGCATAAATTTATCGACCCTCAGCGGCAGACGTTCGAAACCGTCTTTTTTCATTTTTGAAAATTGCCCTCATCAAAATATCGATTTCAAATTTGGGATATCAGACAAGTCCACAAAGGAAAGTAAGTAATCAAATCTTTGATGGCTTTTGCTGTTTTTATGGAATGATAAGGATTCAGGTTGAACAAATTTTCGTTTTTACACTTTCGTGGAATGGGTTCTCCTGCCGTTTCATAAATAGATTTGGCCCAGGATTTTAAATTATCATCTCCGGAATCTTCGGATTCTAAAATTGTTTCCATTCGATAAACATCTTTGTCCTCTTTTTCATATTGTGTCTCTGAGGGATCGACGACATTCGGTATACCTTTGATGACTATCAATGTCTTCCAAATACTTTAAAGAGGGGTAACTTTTCTCGTATTCGTCTGTTCCAATGGCTACAATCAGGAGGGATAAAAGGGTATTTTCAATATCATTGAAATTTGTCATGAGGTAAACATTAGGGCATCCAAAACACCGATAAAATTTCAGAAACCGGTTTTCGGTTTTTCGTAGAGTAAAAAACCGGTTAACCGGTTAAAATCCGGTTTTAAGTATAAAAATAACTAAATTGAGTATTACCTTTTAAAACTTAATTGCACATAGTGTATTTTGCCGCATTTTCGGTTACTTTTTGGAATGTTTTCCATACCCCTGACTTTTTGTCGTGGTTCATATTTGGGCTAAAATTAAATTTTATAGGAGTTTAGTATATGTATTCAATTTCAAAATATTCATTAAATATATTATTTGAAAGAATATTTTAAATTAAAATTAGAGAGAGAAAGTTTAAAGTCCTTTCAAACTAACGTCAATTTCGTACCTAAAAAGACGATTTTTTTAAAATTTTTACTATAATACAAGTTCCATGTAGCTCCACAAGCTCTTTTGTAGTATGCAACATTTATTAGCTTTGATGACTGTAGGCAGAATGGATGTAGAGATGACACACGCTGCTCTATTTTTCTCCGTTGGGGTTTTTTAGTCTTGGAAGGTTAGGTTGTGCGAAATCGTGCTTGCAGGTCCACCGATTTTAATTTCTTCAGTCTCTTTGTGATTAATTCTCGGTCTAGCTGATTGCCACCGCGTTTGGATGGTTTTCGCTTTTCGTAGTGAGTGCATAGCTTTTGGGCTCTGTTCTTGACTGTGTCGGTTCCCAGGTATTTTTGTAGCATTAGTTACATACCATGGAGCATTCGCTAGGGTTCTCGGTGTTTGGGATTACAGCTTTGTAGGATCTCTATGTTGCAGTTGCTGGCTGTCCAACAGAGCTGAATACCGTAGGTCCAGATTGGCATTAGTATGGTCTTGTATTTGAAGACTTATTATGCAGGGATAGCTTGGATCTCTATCCTATAAGCCAGTACATTTTTTCAGCTGTGATCTATTAGCATTTACTTCCAAAGACGATTTTGAACTTAAAAGGACACAACTTAACTTTAAAGGGCCAATTCAAATTTTGATAGGACAAATTACAAACGCTAGATAGGTCAAATTTGAACTTGAAATCATCACAGGAAAAGAAATATTAAAGTTTGCCTTTTTTTAAAGGTTTTTGTTATATTGTTCGAAATTGTTCGCTGATCTGGGGCAACAAGACAAGCAATTGCAAATATATGTCAAGGTCAAGGATTCAACTAGACAAGAATCCGTATCGGTGTTGCGGCTTTGATTATTTCAATGCTTTCATCATTTTGTGGCGATTAAAAAATATTTAATTTCGTGTTTTGCTCTATGAAAAATGCATATATAGGAGGTTTTCTTGTGTAAAATATTGCTGGGAATGCGTAACTGGTTGAATTTTGGCAAAATTCCTTCTAATTGTAAGGTTGCGTTCATTTCTTTTGGAGTTGAAAAGTTATTTACTGCTCTTTCGTTTTATATGAGTACACATAAATATACAATATAATACTTCATGAATAACCCTAGAAAAATAAAATTATTTTCCACTCGAAGAAAAAAATAAAAAAACAAATAAAAACCGACTTTCGGTTTTTCGAGAAAAGCCCGGTTTTACGGTTTCGTAAATTTTAACAGAAAACCCGGTTAAGTTAGTTAACATGAGGTAAACATTAGGGCATCCAAAACACCGATAAAATTTCAGAAACCGGTTTTCGGTTTTTCGTAGAGTAAAAAACCGGTTAACCGGTTAAAATCCGGTTTTAAGTATAAAAATAACTAAATTGAGTATTACCTTTTAAAACTTAATTGCACATAGTGTATTTTGCCGCATTTTCGGTTACTTTTTGGAATGTTTTCCATACCCCTGACTTTTTGTCGTGGTTCATATTTGGGCTAAAATTAAATTTTATAGGAGTTTAGTATATGTATTCAATTTCAAAATATTCATTAAATATATTATTTGAAAGAATATTTTAAATTAAAATTAGAGAGAGAAAGTTTAAAGTCCTTTCAAACTAACGTCAATTTCGTACCTAAAAAGACGATTTTTTTTTAATTTTTACTATAATACAAGTTCCATGTAGCTCCACAAGCTCTTTTGTAGTATGCAACATTTATTAGCTTTGATGACTGTAGGCAGAATGGATGTAGAGATGACACACGCTGCTCTATTTTTCTCCGTTGGGGTTTTTTAGTCTTGGAAGGTTAGGTTGTGCGAAATCGTGCTTGCAGGTCCACCGATTTTAATTTCTTCAGTCTCTTTGTGATTAATTCTCGGTCTAGCTGAGTGCCACCGCGTTAGGATGGTTTTCGCTTTTCGTAGTGAGTGCATAGCTTTTGGGCTCTGTTCTTGACTGTGTCGGTTCCCAGGTATTTTTGTAGCATTAGTTACATACCATGGAGCATTCGCTAGGGTTCTCGGTGTTTGGGATTACAGCTTTGTAGGATCTCTATGTTGCAGTTGCTGGCTGTCCAACAGAGCTGAATACCGTAGGTCCAGATTGGCATTAGTATGGTCTTGTATTTGAAGACTTATTATGCAGGGATAGCTTGGATCTCTATCCTATAAGCCAGTACATTTTTTCAGCTGTGATCTATTAGCATTTACTTCCAAAGACGATTTTGAACTTAAAAGGACACAACTTAACTTTAAAGGGCCAATTCAAATTTTGATAGGACAAATTACAAACGCTAGATAGGTCAAATTTGAACTTGAAATCATCACAGGAAAGGAAATATTAAAGTTTGCCTTTTTTTAAAGGTTTTTGTTATATTGTTCGAAATTGTTCGCTGATCTGGGGCAACAAGACAAGCAATTGCAAATATATGTCAAGATCAAGGATTCAACTAGACAAGAATCCGTATCGGTGTTGCGGCTTTGATTATTTCAATGCTTTCATCATTTTGTGGCGATTAAAAAATATTTAATTTCGTGTTTTGCTCTATGAAAAATGCATATATAGGAGGTTTTCTTGTGTAAAATATTGCTGGGAATGCGTAACTGGTTGAATTTTGGCAAAATTCCTTCTAATTGTAAGGTTGCGTTCATTTCTTTTGGAGTTGAAAAGTTATTTACTGCTCTTTCGTTTTATATGAGTACAAATAAATATACAATATAATACTTCATGAATAACCCTAGAAAAATAAAATTATTTTCCACTCGAAGAAAAAAATATAAAAAAAAATAAAAACCGACTTTCGGTTTTTCGAGAAAAGCCCGGTTTTACGGTTTCGTAAATTTTAACAGAAAACCCGGTTAACCGGGTTCTGTTTTAACCGGTTTGGATGATGTTTTTTTGTTTTTTGAATTGACGAACTCGAAAATGTTGACCCTTTTGACCAAGCATTTCCATCTTGCTATCATGGCCATCAAGTGATTGAGGTCAAGTTTGAGGCAACAGAGATCTAAATTGACATCTCTTGTGAGAACAACAAGATCGTAACCGACAAATACGCTTTAAGATCTTAACAACCCGCGAAAGAATCACCAACCTAGGTCTTGTGCCACGCAATCTAATTATTTGAGAAAAAAAAATAGAAATGAAGCATCATGCCTTTCAGAAACAAGTTGGTAAACTAGACAACTTTGAGGACCACTTTTTTCCAAATCTTTGTTGTTCAAGCACATGTATTGGCATAAAAAAATGTACTGCGAATTTTGTTGGACTACGCCGTCCTCGTGAAGAAAAGGTCTATTTGGGATTAGCTAAAGAATACGGAATTGTTTTGAAATTTAGTGTTGCTGACCTTTTACCTGGTGTAACTGTTGTTAATCGTCTTTGGCTGTTTATATTCACTTGGCTGTTTATATTTACTCGTTATAGACTTTTGTTTTTAGAGTCATTGGGATATTCATGCTGAAGATGTACTTTAATTTGCCGTAGCCCGCCCATCCCAGTCTAATTCTCCTATCAATCTCCATTTCTTGATTTACTTTGCCCGGTGTTATAGCTAGACCAAGGTATAAGTATGTTTCTGTCGTTTTTATTGTGCTGCCATGAATCGGTATTGTTTCGTCTGCATCTAGTGTATTTGTAATAAACTGGGTCTTTGTGTAGTTCATGTGTAATCCTACTATTGCAGCCTCGTCTTGTAGTTCTTCCAACATATCACTCAATTATTGTTTATCTCTTGCAAATAGTGCAATATCGTCGGCAAATCTTAGATTGTGCAAGCGTTCACCATGTATGTTCAATCCTTTGTTTTCCCATTGTATCTTTTTAAAAACATCCTCGAGCAGTAACGTGAATAGTTTTGGAGATTTTACGTCCCCTTGCCGAACTCCTCTTTTGAAGTTTATTTTGTTAGAGGATTCATGAAGTCTTTTCGATATTGTCGAAGTCCTATAGATGTTTTCAAAAAGGTTTATATAACGTTGATCCACACTAGCGTTTTTTAATGATTTTATTATTTCCCAGATTTCTATTGTGTCCAAGGCTTTTCGGAAATCGTCAAAAGCCATCCATAGGCTTATGTTATATTCTGTAGCTTTCTCGATCACCTGCCTTACTGCGTGTAGGTGTTCTTTCGTACTATAGACTTCGGAACCCAGCTTGTTCCTTGGTTGGTAAGCTTCGAGTTTTCGCTCTAATCTGTTTGATATTATTCTGGTGAATAATTTATATATCTGTGATAGTAAGCTTATCGGCCGGTAGTTTTCGAGATCAGTCGGGTCACCTTTCTTGTAGATCATAACAACTAAGGCATTCTCCCAATTTTTGGGTAAATGTTCTTCTGTTAAGCACTCATTGAATAGTTTCACTAGTTCTTGTCTCGTCTTGATATCACTTTCCTTAAGCATTTCAGGCAGGATGTTATCTTCTCCTGTCGCTTTGCCATTTTCATCTGAGATAGCCCTTTCTCCAGTTCTTCCATATCTATCTCGGGCATTTCTTCTGAGTTGACATTTACTATTCGAATTTTGTCGTCTTTTGTCATTGTGTTTGTTATTTTTACTGTTAATATTCGTGTTTTGTTGAAAATAATTGTTGACAATTTTCAAGATGACCGACTGGATATCCACCAGGTTCTTTTTTTACTTTTTTACTCGGATCGAGAGATGTCTCGTTTCGCGCTGCCGCGTTAACTCTCGATCCATTATAGGACAATGTGACAAGGGCCGTTGGTTTAACTGCGGTTAGATTAGGTTGCCCGACGCGAAGCGGGCAGATAAATCGGGCGGGAATTGTCGATCCAATATAGGGCAATGTGGCAAGGACCGTTGGTTTAACCCCGGTTAGATTAAGCGGATAAATCACATAAATAAATCTAACATACGCGTGGCAGCGCGAACTATCGATCCAATATAGGATAATGTGGTAATGACTGTTGATCAATCAATCAAAAATTATAAACGTGGCAACGTCAAGTTAATTGCGTTCGCATCTACTATCTGTCATCTTGAAAATGTCAACAATTATTTTCAACAAAAACGCGAATATTTATTGAACCAACGTAGACAACTAAGAACCTTAATTTTTGCTTTTGGATCTTAGTTAAAGAATGCCAAAGACGATTAACAACAGTTACGTCAGGTATAAAGTCCGCAACACTAAGTTTCAAAACAATCCCGTTTTCTTTACCAAGTCCGAATATTTATCAGCGAGAAAACTGGAACTAGTGATTTGCTTACTTGAAGAAATGAAAAACAAATGAAAAATAGTTAAATCGCTCAATTAAAAAACAGCTGCATATAATCTGCAACTTCAAAAGAAACGCTAAAAGGAAAACCTTACTTTAAAAAATATATAAATTTGGCGCCTCGTTTTTGCTAATAACTTCTTTAATATTGGTTTGGTAGACAGAACTCTTATCAGAACTCATGAAAAAAAAATATTTTTTTAAATTTTTGAATGATCAAAAAACTTAGCGCCGCCTTTTTTGCTTATAACTTCTTTAATATTGGTCGGACATGGAAATTATGAAAGAGATTTGTTCAGAACTCTCGAGGGGCTACCCAGAATTCTTAATAGAACTTTTGGATTTTTTTTTTAATTCTGTAATTTTCAAGAATTTCGCGCCTCGTTTTTGCTTATAACTTCTTTAATATTGGTTTGACAAAGAAATTGTATAGGTTATTTGCTCAGAACTCAGTATTTTTTTTTATCTTACAATTAGTCGAAAGTTTTTTATAAATAAATTTATAGATATTGATTTTACAAAAATGTCTAATAAGCATTTTTTGTTTATATGCCATAGTACAATTGGAAACCATTATCAGAATTTTTTTCAATTTAAAAAATTAATAAAATTTAAAAAAAAGTGGAACTATATGCATTATCGATTGAGAACTCTAGTACTCTATATAAAGAATTGAAATATTACATCAGAACTTTTTTTCCTGAAAAAGTGGGGTCTGCGTGAAGTTGGATCCCAGATTGTTTTTCTCGATTTCTGCCCGAAATTCCCCGGTACTATTGCAATTTTCAAGCAAGAACTCTAGAACCATTCGAAATCTTGCCAGAACTCAAAATTACAAAATGTCGGGGGCCAACTTCACGCGACTGATTTTAAAACTACTGTCGATTTAACCATTTTCAAATTCTTTTTATTATCTAGGCTTGTTAAAATTGTTCTGCCACTAGTCTCAGTTCCCAGGCTTTATTTGATTGATATGAATTATGAAATTAAATAAGTTGTTGAAGCTACAGTCGATCTATCCATTTTCAAACAGTTTTTTTTATTTAACCATTGAGTTTTGTAATTGTTATAGATAGTTGAATATATTTATATATTCTGGCTGTGTTCCGTTTCTTTTAAGTTTGCAAATAGTTTTTATTCTTTGGCCTGATCAAATTTATTCTGTGAGTAGTCTCAGTTAGTAAGCTTTTTATGAATTCATGTGAATTACGAAATTAAAAAAGTTTACATTTTTGTTTCGAATTCATTTGTGGATTCTATGTGGGGATCAAACGTAGTCGGTGCCAGAAGTCGAGCGGCTGCCGAGATAAACCGAGACGTGTTGTTTCCGATAAAAATATAAATGTCAGAACGAGAACCAAATCTTGTTAGCACAAGTGGAACAATTTTAAAGTAATAAAACGTAACCCACCAACAAAATATATATTTTAATTGATTTAAAAAGAGTAATATCTATTATTTTAATTATTTTAAATAGATTGTTGTTGCCGTTAATATTTTTTTGTTATGTGAATTTTTTAAATACTTGTTTGTGTTTTAATGGAAATTATCGGAGAATTCTAGTTTGATGTTACTTTCCATTTCCTCCTTCCCAATAAATTGCTTTAGCTGCCAATCGAAGTTCAGTCTCATAACAATCTCGTAATCACTAATTGAGTGTGAAAAAAAAAGTTGTGGTAAGTGCAATGACAGTGTAAAACTCGCGTCACAAACGATTCGACATCAGCACACGACACTCATCCCGACTGGTGAGCCCACAGAGAAATCATGGCCGACATAAAAGTGAAACATTTAGACGATCTACTCAGTGCTTATTTCGGTGAACGTGTCAGAGTCGCCGAAGTTAAATCTAAATTGTTAACAGCTCCCGGAGAAAACTACGGGAGTATTATGCAAGCTCTAGAAGTTTCCATAGAAAAAAGTGGCGGTAAGGAAAAGTTGAATTTAGTCGCGAAGCTGTTACCAGTTAGTGAAACTCTGCGACAAATTTTTGATATCTTCGTAACTTTCAAGAAAGAAGTCGACTCTTATACTAAGGCCATCCCAGCGCTAATACAATTCCAAAAGGACTTCAACGTACCTGACGAGAGAGTTATAGATTTTTTTGCGAAATGTTACGGAGCGCGTTGTAGTCTGAAAGGCGAGGATGTGGATGAGGATGGTGTGATCTTATTCGAGAATTTGAAGCTTCAAGGGTACGAAAACATAGACCGAATGGTCGGGTTCGATTTTGAACAGACTAAAATGATATTAAAAGATTTAGCTACATTCCACGCGGTTCCTATAGCACTGAAGTTATTGAAACCCGAAGAATTCGAGCTAAAAATCCGATCTTCTATTTTAAAATACGCCGGAGTGAAGAATATCCCTACGGAAATGGAAGAAGCTTATTATGTATTAATAAAAGAACATTTAGCCTTGGTTGGTTTAGAGGATTGTTTCCATCAAGTTGTCAGTAATTGCAAGAATAATTTAATGGAACAACGCTTGGAGAAAGTAATTCCGGAAAGCAATTTCTTCACTATAGTGCATTCGGATTATTGGGTCAACAACACGATGATCTTGAGGGATTCTAACGGGAAGCCGCTTAAAAATAAAATCGTTGACTTACAAATTATGCAGTTCGAGTCGGTTGCACGCGACCTTATCTTCTTCATCTTAACCAGCGTCGCGACCAGCGTAGTCAACGCTCACTACGAGGACCTCTTAAAAATATACCACAAACATTTCATCGCGTCCTTGTCTGATTACAACATCGATCTCGACCCTTATTCCTACAACAACTTCTTAAAAGAAATGGACGCCGCAGCCCCAAGAGAATTCGTACACATTGTGTATATGTTAAAACCGATCTTCACTGAAAAAGGCACGATAGAAAGCATGGATAATTTTGAGTTTAGTGATATGGAGAGGGCTGATTTTATCGGCGAGAAATTCACACAGAAGCTTAAAGATGTTGTTCAGTTCTACCTTAAGAAAAATTGGTTTTAGATTGTGAAAAACTCGCAATTTATTACATGATAACACGGCATTTCTTATAATTTTTTTTTAAATTGATATTACAGATTACATGTTTTAAACGTTTTTATATTCCTTGTTAATACTATCATGATTTCGCTTTTGTTGATAAGATTATATTTTTCGTTGTATTAAGTGTTTTTTAAGTAATTTGTTGATTTATTTTGTTGGAGTTTAAATAAAGTAGATATTTGTTGGAGTGCAATGAGAAATTGCAATGCCAATGTTTGTTTTTATTAATAAAAAACACATTCTTTCCTTAGCTATGTCGATTATTTTGTTTGGATTGAGCGTTATTTTTGCTTCGGGGAAAGTTATGGATAATACAATAGAAAAAAAAAATGTAAGACCGTATATTTTTATCGGTATATTTGAATTTAGCAGACTTTTAGTTTAATTGCTCACAAGATAATAAATATTTGATAATGTATTTATTTACATAGTTTACGCCCACATTGGAGCAATTAAATCAAACCCAAATACATTTATGTCGTGAAAAGATTAATCATATTTGGCCGATTATCTGATCAATGATTAATATTTCTGACCGTGGTCAGAGTTTACCATTCCAGATGTGATCTGGAAGGTTGATTAATGAAGTATGGATTGATAAATTTGTGGACTGGGTCTTTAATGGAGTGGTTTCCCGTTGCCTTCTCCATCCTATGCCGTTGGCCATATAGTGGTTCTTCCCAACCCTCTAAGTTAGGCTAGGTTAGGTTAGGTGCAAATCCGGAGTGTACTTTCAAGATTTCTAGTCTGACGTCTTGTTGAGGTACATGTACCATGTGAAGTAGCCAGGAGGTAATGCTGTTAGTTTGGCTGCTAGCAGTTGTTAGTTCTTTAGTCTTGCCCGCGGCAAACTAGCATTACACCAAAGTCCGGAGGGAGCCCTAGTTTTCCGCGTTTTAAATCGAAAAAGAAGGGAGGACAAATTTTTGTGTGCTAAGTTGATAGTTGACGCCCACTCCACTTATTTGATAATAATAGATAAGTTTGTAATATTTTATAAAAAAATATTTTACACTCCAATATTTAGAGATAATTGCGAAATCGACTATTGAAATTGGTGTTGTTTATTTGCACAATTTCAGCAAGATTATTCATCGTTTTTTAAGTAACTTTCAAGTAGATTACTTAATCTATCTAGACCAGGGGTCGGCAAAGCGTGGCTCGCTAGCCGCATGTGGCTCTTTGCATAGACATTTACGGCTCTTCAAGCATGAAACTCTCCGTTGTCCTTCGTTCAAGCAGTTAAGATTCAAGTTTACATCATATTTACGTTATAATAAAACATTCTCAGTAAAACATGTTCATAATGTTCATGATCTATAAAATTATCTACAAATTGAGATATTACACTCTACAATTGAGGTGGAACTAACTGAGAAACAAGACTAATTAGTGCCACAAAAAATAGTATCTCAACTAAATGACAATATTTTTGAAATTACAAGGAGTTTTTAAATCAATTAATAGAATCCATAAACCAGATTAAATTAGCTTTGAAGTTTTATACAATCGACGTTTGAAAATTTACTATGACGCATATGTAATAATTTCGAAAATTCCTTATATCTCCAAAACTATTAACAATGTTTAAATGATTTAATATGTGCTTAAACTAGATTCAATTGTCTACAAAATAAAATTGTAATCGAAGTAACTAAAAACTAAACAAAATTAAGTTTAAAATCTTAAGTATCTGAGAAAAATGAATTTTTCGAAAATATTGGCTCTGTCATACTTTCGTTAACAGTTATGCTGATGATGTTAACTTAGTTGACGAAATGTACCTATAGATCTAAAAAATATAATTTTGAAGACAAAATCCAAAGTGTTTTTAACCCCGACACAAAAAGAGGGGTGTTATAAGTTTGAGGTGTCTGTCTGTCCGTCTGTCTGTCCGTATAAGTGGCTGTTTGTGGAATCGTAGCTTCTACACAAATGGACCAATTTGGATGCGGTTTTTTTTTCTTTGAAAGTTGACATGATTGAGGAGGTTTTTAGCTACAATTTATGAAGATCTGTTCATGCGTTTGATGACCATCAGGCCATTTCCTACTTGACAAAATTAATCTGCAACCAATTTGACATAAATGTTTGTCTAGTTCCGTATATCCAAACTTGTGTTTGAAAGCTGACGTGATCGAGAAGGTACTCATTGTCAGCTATAGTTCATGAAGATCTATTCAGGCGTTTGATGATAATTAGCTCATTTCCTAGTTGACAAAACATAATCTTTTTTTTTAAACATTCCCCACCAATCTCGTATTTGCGAACGGAATTTCAAAGAGGTAACATGAATCACATATTTACAAACAAATTATTAAAGAAACGGAAAAAGTTCGAATAATAAAAAAGATTAAAAATTTTAAGTAACCCCCGACATAAAATAAGAATTCAAAAAAAAACATTTTTCTCTTGCCCTTTTAACTTCATTAAAACCTTTAATATTTGTACCTTTAATTTAATTTGTACCTTTAATATTTTGATGATGCGCGTCGCCGCGTCGGGGAACTGCTAGGTAAATAATAAAACCAGAATACAAAGAAATAAAAAGAAGATTGATAATGATAAGTATAGATTAATAAGTATGGATTATACATAGACCTGCTCTGTGTAAGCTACGTACGTAGTAACAAAACAACAATATCTTAATCAATTAGTTTTCAATCTTGATTAATTTTCTAAGAAAAAATCGCAAAATTAACACAACCCTCAACGACGTCCGCTCTCACGTCCGCATACCATATCGAAACTCAGGAACTCATTAGACCTTGTAAGATAGATTGATACATCCAAGTTCATACGTACAATTTGAAAGTAGTAGATATTTTCTATTCGTTATACCTACGAGGGTATAACATATTATATTTCTTCACATAGCGGTCCCCCGACGCGGCACTTTTAATCTTTTAATTTAATAAGTTAAAAGGGCAAGGGAGACATTTTTTTTTTACTTTTTTGATTTTTTTGTGTCGGGGGTTACATAAAATTTTTAATTTTATTTTATTATTTCATATGTAGTGTACTAACTAAATTTGAAACGTGATAAAAATGTGTTTTAATTTTTTATTATTGAGATAATTAATAATAAATAGAACAATTTTAATGAAAAATCTTTGCTTTTTCATAAAAATTTCAAAACTTAGTTGTTCATTTTCTTATGAATATACAAAATATTCTCAAAATAAAAATATATTTTTCTAAAAATAAAAATATTTTATTTTACAAAATAAGCAATTTTATTGAAAAAATCTTTAAATGTAGTTGTTATGTCTAATTAAAACTAGTAGTCAAAATTTTATCATTTTCTATTACTTTGTTTCGTTTTAGTTATTTTGAAACATCTAAATTACCAAAATAATTTGCACAATTTGCAAAAATCAAAAAGAAAAATTCCAATATATTTTCAAATTTGAATTTAATCTAGTTTGCGATTTTACAAACTTTATTATACACTTTGCTACTTAGTTCATAGAGGTCGCAAAATGTAGTTAAACAACCAAGTTTTATGTCTTATTCACTTTTAAGAAAACAATAATTTAAAGTTGTATAACTAGTTTTACTTGGCTTAATCTAATTAAAATCTGTTTGTTATCTTTAATCTAATATTCTTCAATCTAATATCAACATTATCACTGGCTTAACAGACAGTTGCCAGTCTTAGCTTCCTCTAGAATAGGGGTCTCCAAACTACGGCCCGAGGGCCACATCCGGCCCGCGGACAGATTTTGGCCGGCCCGCGGAGAGCTAGCATACTTGAAAACTCCTTTTAGAGAACATATTTTTTATAGCAAATTAAATTTAGTTTACTGAAGTATTCTAATTTTATGTTGAATAATTATTAATATGACATCTACATTGATATGGTCATGGGCTAACTACTCATAACATTGTTGTAGGCTTATTGTTATTGTTTTTGTGATAAGTTGGATAAAGAAACACATAATTGCAATGAGTAAAGACATGTATAATATGCAGAAAACTTAACTTCAGTATATAATAACTAACAAATTATTGAAATGAATCCAACTAACATTTTATACATTTTAAATAAAAACATAACTTATAACAAGCATAATGACATATGAAATACTAATGAGATTTATGTAATTGAGATTCTCCACTGACAATAGTTTGTAGTTGTGGACTAATTTTACTTGTACCAATTATTAAAAGAGATTTAAGATGCTCATCAGTTAATTTAGATCTGTAAACATTTTTTGTGTACTTCATTTTGGAGAAGGTCTTCTCACACAAATAAGTAGTACCAAAAACAGAAAACAGCCCACGAGCAAATTTATGCAAATTATCAAATTGTGTCAGTGGAAGACTTTTATAAAATTTCAACAAAAATGAGTTTTGATATTTGTTCTTAATTATATCACTACACTGTAGATCAATCATTTCCATTTGAAGTTTCCGGGGCTAGGGTTTCAATGTCAGTATCAAAAGGATTCTGAAAAATCTTAATTTGATTCGCAATGGCATCAAAGTCCGAGAAACGAGTATCAAAATTTATTTTCAAAGCACTCAAAGTTTCGATTGCAAAATCAATAGGAAACTCAGTCTCAGTGGTGTGGCTGAATATTTCACATGTTTTAAAAAGTGAAAAACATTTACTTCGTAGTTGTGATTGAAACAGTATCAATTTCTTCCGGAATGATTTGATATTAGTGTATAAATCAGGAAGATGCTGGTTTTCTCCTTGCAATCTCAAATTGAGTTCGTTCACATGTTTTGTCAAATCAACATAGAATGCTAACTTCCACAGCCATGCGTTGTTTTGTAATTCAGTAAGAGATGCTTTTCATTCAAAAAAAATTCGATCACTGCTCGAAGTTCAAAAAAGCGCTGAAGGACTTTCCCACAACTAAGCCAACGTACGGCAGTATGATAAGGTAAGTCATTTTCTCCAATCTCTTCAATAAATTGTCGGTGATTCAGCCTAAAAGATCTGATAAAATTAACAGTTGATATGACTGGTTTCAGAACTTCAGACATATCCAAACATTTTCCGCACAAAGACTGTTGATGAATGATACAATGTAAGACTAATGGTTTTGAACCACCGTCATTTTCTACAGCCTTTGACACAAGAGCGACCACTCCTTTATCTTTCCCACTCATGTTTTTGCCTCCATCAGTTGTAATACATTTCAAGTTTTTCCATCGAAGGTTCTTTTGATTAATGGCCATTTCAACTCCTTTAAAAATATCTGTACCAGTAGTTGTGCTATGAATACTATACATATCAAGAAGTTCTTCATGCACTTCATAGCTTTTATCTACTCCTCGAATATAAATCGACACCTGAGCAGTATCTGACAAATCCGTTGACTCATCCAAGGCCAAAGAAAACCACTTAACATGTCCATTTTTGTCGAACAGTTGAGAGGATATATTTTCAGCGATGTTTTCTACCCTTCGAGCCACAGTGTTTGCTGACATACTGACAGTTTTTAATAAATTTACCTTTTCAGGGCACATTTCTTCGGCTACTGCAATTATGCATTCTTTGATCATTTCTCCATCGGTGAATGGTTTTCCACGTTTTGCAATTTCAAGAGCCACACGAAAGCTGGCGCGAGTTGCAGCCTCTTGTTCAGTTTTGAGTTTTGTAAATGAAGATTGCTGCGATTTCAATCCGCGCTTCATAGCTTCGAATTTTTCTGTCCGCAAACTTCCTGTATATTTTGAGTAATTTTGAAAATGTTTTGTTTCATAATGACGTTTAATGTTATATTCCTTGAGAACGGCTATGCTTTCATTGTAAATCAAACATAGCGCCTTGTTACTGGACTTAATTACGAAATACTGAATGTTCCACTGATCTTTGAATTTTCTGCATTCACTATCAATTTTTCGCTTCTTTTCCATACTACTAAATCACACACAAAAGCAACAATTCAAATCAAAATACTGTTACAAAGATGTCTTAAACTTAAACACGCACAAACACGTTTTAAGGAGGTACGCACTATTTTATTTCACAACAGTGTCATAGGAACTGACTTGTGGTTGCGTCACTAGCCTTCTTATATATTCCAATTACTGCCATCTAGAAGTGAGTGGAAGGCACCAGAACTTTCTCGAACCAACGAGATTATTCTGTACGTGCTATTAGCGCCATCTGTTAGCGATAGAAAGTACTACCTATTTACGCTTGTGTCCACCAGATATCGTGTCACGTTACTCCTCATGGCTCGTACTTTACGACTAATCTAGAAATTACAGATAATGACAGGAAAATTTATAATATGCAGTATTGCCCTCGGACTTTAGTCCGATTTGCAGCCTTTTTTAAACGTTGCGTACTGTTTCGGACTTTTTTTTTCATCAGTGGACTATTTCACCTTTTACCACCGGCAACAATGATAATATGGTTTTGGCCCTCGGAACTTACTGGAGTAATCAGTATGGCCCTAAGGCTGGAAAGTTTGGAGACCCCTGCTCTAGAACTAGAAGACATCGGCTTACAATTAGAGCTCTATCTCGTGATATTTCGAACACCTCATCCTCCCACCGGATTTTCGCTTTCGCTGGTGTTCTTCGCCCTTCCGATTAACCACTTATCACTCGTCTGTGTACCCGGATCTTGCTCATTCTGTTCATATGTCCAAACTATCTTAATCGTCCTATTTGTATGTTCTGTATTATTGTTTTTATAACGAATGCGCCAAATGCCTCTTTCTTGGACAGATCCGTAGATCCTCCTCTTTTGTTGCTCTTTGGCCAAGTTTGCGATGCATACGCCAATACGGTCGGAGTAGGTTTTTACATATTAGAACCATGGTTTTGCGGCCTAGAGGCTCTATCGCAGGTGTCTTTGTATACCATAATATCACGTGTTGGCAGCTACCATTCTTCTTCTTATCTCGACACTGCGGTCATTTTTTTCATTTACTTGGGATCTCACATGGACAAAACTGTCGACCTTCTCAAAGGAGCGCAGGCCTATTAATAGAGTCCTGATCTCTGGTGCTGTATTTGGCGTTCTTGGTACATGCATGTATTTAGTTTTACTGGCGTTTGGTAAATGTTTCCATCATTTCGGTTAGCTATCTCCGGACGATATCTATGTCATCGGCATACTCGAGCAGTTGACTAGAAGATGTTGCCACAAGATTTATACCCGAGAATCTATATAAACTTAATACTTTATACAATTATACTGATATAATATACTTTTTACGAGTACTAACATGAGAGCACATCACTTTGGCGTAGGCCGTTATCAGTTATAAATGGTGTAGACATTAGAAATGCCACGAATATTCGGTATCTATTCGGTATTCGGCTTATTCGGCCACTTTTTTAATATTCGGTACTCGGCCAAATATTGCTAACTATTCGGCCGAATACCGAATACTAAATCATGAAAAAAAATATTATTCAAAAATGATTATATTTTACCAACAAACCATTACAATTTGTACGTTTGCTGACTACCACTATTGCAAGTGATATTGATAAAAATCAATCTCATTTGCAATAGCACTTTTCTGTCTCCATATTTTCTATAGCGACTTCCTCAAAACAATTCCAGAAACTGTCGTATAATTGGTTTTGTCATTTTCATTGATATGTATTTTCTTACAAAGTGGAGAAGAATCATTATCGGTACTACAAGACTCATCACAACTCACAACTCAGAGCTTCTAAAAGATTTTTTTTTGTTGTCTTTGTGTTTGTACTAATTCCAGAAAACTGGTTTTGAAACGAGTATCAAGAAAAGTGGAAACCAAGTATTTGTCATTTTCATCAAAGTTGAACCGTGTTTGTAGGTTTTCTCAGGTTATAGTAGAGATCTCATTCTCAGTAAATTTGGTGTTCTATGTACTATCTCTTCCTTTTCATTGTATTTTAACAATGTGACATCGTGTGGAATCACTTTGGAGATGCAAGAAATACCCGCTACTTATTTTTGTTATCTCTTGAAATGGTTTGAGGAGTGTGATACCTTGTTCCAGGAATAATCACTTAGAATCGTGTTAGATTGTATAATGACTCTTGATAAGTTATGTATAAACAAACAGCTCGCTTTTGTTCTAAAAATCTCTCCATTAAATAGTATAATTCTAACATATGCTTAAATCTTGCACTATTTAGTGGATTGGCAAGTCAAGTTCTTGGAGAAAGGATTTGAGCTTTTCTTCTGCTGTACCTAAGTGGTTAAAATTTGTAACAATTCATCTTGCAGCAGCTACCATCTGTGTTATTTCCGTTTGAGATTTTAGCAATTCCTCTATAGGTCGTTGTAGTGAATGAATAAAACACCTGGCAGAATCATTTTCTGCATCTCGTACATCTTTTATCATATTGGCTCTACTGTCGTGGACAAGTAAATGTATCTTCCTATACAAATATTCTATATGACTTCCTCTAGGTTGCTAAATGCATGTTGCGCGGCAGCGCTGCCGCTCAACTCACTCACTGCATTTTTTGAAAACAAAGGCCGCGCCGAATATTCGGAGGCCGAATATTCGGCGCTTCGGCCAAGAGCTTGGCCGGATATTCGGTATTCGGCAAAATCACTATTCGTGGCATCTCTAGTGGATATATAATTTTAAATATTAATACAGCATTGAGTAGTCGGCATCATAAGTTGAGTTAAGCTTCTTATTAGCTTCTTATAGATTCCAAACTCGGCCATGGCAGCATATAATTCGGGCTTTCATCTTCCTGTGGTGCCACAGTCCTAGTGGACTTTGACGTCCTACCCCTGCCTACACTTGTGCTTGGTGTCTGGATCTTAGACACAAGTATAGGGAGCCCTTGCAGTTTTTGACGAGGGTGGAGAGCCACTATTTTACAACTACAACTTACAAATTTTTCTTTTCTTAGCAGATTACTGTGATAGCTTTACCAGAGCCATGTATAGGAGGCCGGTGGCTTATTTCGATACCGGTGCCCCCGGGATTTGAACCTGGGACTTATGGTTCCAGTACACGGGATTGTGGACCTGGCCGCCACCAACGAAATTTAGACGCCGAAGATGAAATCTTGTAGCAGTAGATCCTTCCAGTAGTACTCGACAAACATCGCGCCAAGTAGATGTCTTAAATCAAATTGTCTGTCGAACACTGCGCGAAAGGCAGTTGTATCCTTTCTATTTACAAAAAGTACAGACTTTACAACCTGAAGTTTATCCTTTGCTTTTACAATTTTGCCGATGGTTTCTTCAAATACTGAAATTTCAAACTTTTCCTCCATTGGCAACATTTTAGCAACTGATGAAGCAATGCTTACACGTAACGCCTTAAATATCAGTCATAATAGTCATATTTGTGCTGTCGAAAATCCACATGCTGTTCGTCGTAATCGTTACCAGCACAGATTTTCGATAAATATTTGGGCCGGACTTGTCAATGGACAAGTTATTGTCCTCATCTGTTGCCAAAATCGATTAACTGGAAATGATTATCTCATATTCTTGCAAAATCAGTTGATAGAACTATAGGAAGTTCATTTGAATGTACGTCGACAAATGTGGCTTCTAACGTACCGCCCCATTTTAATCGTTTAGTTCGCCAACAATTAGATAATGTGTTTGAAAATAAGTGGATTGGTAGAGGTGGTCCTGTTCCATGGCCTCTTCGGTCACCCGACCTTAACCGCCTTGATTTCTATTTATGAGGAGTTATGAAGACCATCATATACACCAAGGAAATAGCTAAGTTGAAGTAGCTACGGTGACAATTCGACAGCAAGACCAAGGCCTAGTAAATTATGCCAATTCTTGGATTAGTCGAGTGAGACAACACGTCGATAATTTTGAACAATTAGTGTAAAGTGGATTCCATGAAATGCTTGATATATGCAATTGATGTGCTTAATCGTCACTTAAAAAAAAACAACAGAAGATATTAAACAGTAATATCTCTCTTATTACGCAACGTTTATTAAGACATTCTTACATTTATGACCTCTTTTAAGATAAACTTAATAAAGTCGGAACATAGCCTGAATATATAAAACCTTTCCGAAGCTCTTTAACATTTTTGAGTCTTTTCAGGACTACCAAAACAAATCTTATATGAAATTTGCTAGTTATTTACTAGCTTTCAGTCCGCCTTCGTGGCACACAACGAAAACCAGAAAAATAACATTGTTTTTTTTAAGATCATGTCTTTCTATTAACTTAAGTGAATCTATATGCATAAGCCATCTGCACATGCGTTTCGAGATTTGTCCCTGATCAGTGCAGCTTTGTTTTTATGAATAATAATGTTATATAGCTCCGGAAAGGTTGAATATATTTCTATATACTGGCTGTGTTCCGACTTTATTAAGTTTATACGATTATCTAAAATGTAGTAGTATGGTTTTACCAATATTAAATTATCTGTTTTAAGATGTTTAATCGCTTCTTAAAAATAAAATCGCAAGACCTTAAACACACTGTATTATCTAATATTATTTAATTGAATATATAATAGATCCAATTCTATCATAGATTTGATAGAAATGTAATTGTAAGAGTTCAGACAATAATTGGTTTAAATATTTAGACTGACCGAGTAAAATGATATTTTGTGGGTGTTGTGTATCCAAACGTGTTTCAAAGTAGTACTTTGTCTACTTTTCTATCTTCGGTAGGTTGCTCCAAAATCTGACTGTTGTATCAGTTTGTATTTTTCTTTCTCCAGGTTTTCCAGTTCAGTAGAAGGTTTCTCAAATTTGAAGCTCCGCATATCCGTGTTTTGTAAGTCAATCAATTCCATTTCAAACGTACCCTGGTCAATTCCAAATGGAGAAAATATTATATCTTTCAAATCAGCATTAAGAGGATCAGTAATGAAATCCAGCATCGCTTTGTGATTTCTAAATTCATGGAATCTGCTTCGAAAAGATTTCTGCATATTAATAATAACTGCCCTGGAATAATCGGTGTCAAACACAACAGTGTAACAATAGTAGAGTTAACGTTCCTTTTTGTAAATAGTCGGCTAAAATACTAATTTCTTTTCAAATAAAAGTTTCTAACAGGTTCTTTTCAAATAAAATAATTTCTTGAACTATACAATAGTATATTGTGCAACTAGTGCGGTAAGTTGTCAATTTCCCACGAGAACGAAATTCACACTTCGTTTGTGCTCATATACCGCACCGGTTGTAGATAGTATTTTTTATTACTCATGCGAGGGTACGTATCTTACGAGTTGGGGGTCTAGGGGTCATAAAAAAAGAATGGAAAACGAAGAATTTGCTTTTCATTTACCTCGGGTCGTGTGGATTCTTTATAAGAACTCTCCGTTATCAGTCTTCGTTATCACCATAGTATTTACACTCATTTTAAAACGTTTTCTTTAATTCTTATTTTGTAATGAAAAAAAAAACCGTCACTTTCACATCATTTTTAAATATGCGGTTTTGATTCCGTTTATTCTAGTTATTCAATTGTTTCCTTAATGAAACTTAGCGATTTTTATTGAATGCGCCAAGCATAATTTGCGTGCGACAAGAATACTTGTCGCATGCAAATGAATATTTCCAATGTGGTTAAGTTATTTGGTAATAATTGACTTGACAAACAGTTATGTGGTACTAATTGACATTTATCCCACTAAAAAAACGGGCGCCAAAATAGTACTTATCCCGCATGAGTAATAAAAGAGCAATATTTCCTTTACCCTGTAATTTGCGATTGAGCTGATGCAGTTGTGATGTGCGGGTGTATGGGGATGCAGGGGTGTATGGGGTCACGCTGTAGAGGTAGCACCCTTTATTTATAGCGGTCACATCAAATGTTAAAGACAGGAGATGGCTAACGATAACTGGTCCTTACAGGGCACCCAGCTCTCACTTATGTCTCCAAGCTGCCACACCCCGGTAAACTGTATTGACCTACAGGTCAAACTAAGTGAGGGTAGCCAGATATGGCGAACACGCAGCGTCGGAACCCAGAGGGACGGCTGCAAACGGCGTCTGCATCCTGAGGATCGGCCGAAGTCCAAAACTCGTCAACACGCAGGGCAAGCGCGACGTTTTAACAGCCAAAACCTTTCAAAGTACCATATGAAATGTCGAAATACAAAACAGAAATACCCCAGGCGGGTAGAACACAAAATTCGGAATCCCACTCCGACAGAAAATCGGACAGCCTCACGGATTCTGGGGGAGGCAATAAATCGACCATCTTTACACAACATAAACCAAAATACACACACAAAATCTACATAGCCACATACAACATACGGACTATGAGAACGGAAAACCACCTGGAAGAACTCGAAGAAGAACTTGAAGCTATAAAATGGGACATCATAGGAATATGCGAGACAAGACTCAAAGGAGAGAAGAGGACCACACTAAAATCGGGACACATCCTATATGAGAATAACTCAGAAACAAACCAGGGAATTGGGGGTGTAGCTTTTATCGTGAACCGCAAAATAAAACATCAAGTGGTCAAGTACCACGCAATATCAGAAAGAGTTATATATCTCGTACTAAAGTTAAATAACAAATATCAAGTCCAGGTGATACACTGCTATGCACCAACTAGCAGCGCAGATGACGAATCTATTGAACAGCTATACGAAGATATAACCAGCGCCAAGAACATGGAAAAAACGTACTTCACAGTTATTACCGGAGATTTTAATGCCAAAATAGGCAAAAGACAGTCACAGGATACCGAATACGTAGGAAACTTCGGCCTGGGGACAAGGAATGAAAGAGGAGAAACATTAAGTAACTACTTCAACACCGAAAAACTATTTTGTGTAAACACTTTCTTTAAAAAACAAAATCAAAAAAGATGGACCTGGAAGAGCGCAGATGGCCGGACAAAAAATGAAATAGATTTCTTACTTTCTAACAATAAAAACATATGCAAAGATATCTCAGTATTAAACAGATTTAGTACAGGAAGCGACCACAGATTGGTCCGGGCAAAGATCCTCATAAATACAAAAATTTAAAGAAAGAAGTTGGTACACAAAAAGGAATTTCCAACAACCGAATTCCTGACCCTCAACAAAAATGAATACGTAAACGAAATAAAAAAGAGAATGAAACGATCAGAAAATCTACAAGAAATGACTATAGATGATATTGCAACAAGCATAACAGAGGAAATTCAATCAGCCACAAGGAAGATCTGTAGCAAGATAAAAAACGATAAAGAAACCAGACTATCAGTGTAAACAAAACAGCTAATAAAGAAGAGAAGAGAAACCTGCCGGGACTCACCCAATTACAACACCATAAACAAAAAAGTAAAAAAGAAAATACGCACAGATATCAGAGCTTATAAAACCCAACAAATCATCGAAACCATAGAGGCGAACAAAAACATGAGAGTACTCAAATCAAAGCTTTCAAATGGAAAACAAGATATTGTTAGACTAAAAGACCGCCATGGCAATATCATTACCAACAAAACAGACATCGTCGCAGAAGTCCAAAGATTCTACGCCAGCCTATACACATCATCCATACCGAACCCAACGACATCTTAAAAAACTATTACAAATGTAGGATCGGAAAAACTGTCGGAAATAACGACAGCTGAAATTACATATGCGTTACAACAAATGAAGAACCGGAAGACCCCAGGAGAGGACCAGATAACAGCAGAAATGCTAAAAGCGGGAGGCGGAACACTACTGGAAGCTCTGCGGATACTAACAAACAAATGTTTGATCGAGGGGAAAATACCAAAAAAATGGAAGAACGCAGAGGTCATCATCCTGCACAAAAAAGGTGACACCACAAACTTAGAAAACTACCGTCCAATAAGCATGTTATCACACCTATATAAGCTTATGATGCGGATTATCACAAACCGACTCACAAAGAAATTAGATTTCTACCAACCAGTGGAAGAGGCGGGCTTTCGGAAAGGTTTCGGCACAGCAGACCACCTACAAACAATCCGAACACTTATCGAAAAGACAACAGAATACAATATCCCAATAAATATAGCGTTCATAGACTACCACAAAGCGTTCGACAGTGTTGAGACTTGGGCTTTCCTGTCGGCAATGAACGACGCAAGAATAGACTCGAGATATACCGCTGTAATGGAGGACATTTACAAAGAGGCCACCTTTCACGTAAAAATAAACGACGACCTACACACGGGGAAAATAAATCTCAGCAAAGGGGTACGGCAAGGGGACCCGATCTCCCCCAAATTATTCACCGCAGCTATAGAAAAGGTTTTCAAACAACTAAACTGGGACGAGAAAGGCATGGAGATCGACGGGACATATTTAAGTCACTTAAGATTCGCGGTCGACATAATTCTAATAACCACTAATATCGAAGAATTAAAAACAATGGTAGAAGAACTAAACAACCTGTCCAAGCAAATAGGTTTAAAAATGAATCTAAACAAAACAAAAATTATAACTAGTAGCCCTCAGGAAATGTCGATTGATAACACCATAATAGAAAAAGTAGAGCAATATACATATCTGGGGCATACAATTAAAATTGGCAAAGAAAATCAAACTGCCGAAATCAAACGCAGAATCCAACTGACATGGGCCGCCTTTGGAAAGCTCAGCCAAATACTAAAAAGCCAAGACGTCTCAATTTACCTAAAACGTAAGGTTTACAACAGCTGCATCCTCCCCGTTGCCACCTATGGCCTGGAAACGATGGCTATTACTAAAAAATCAGCAGCAAAACTTAGAGTGACTCAAAAAGCAAAGGAATCGCACGTTCCTTTGCTTTTTGAGTGGAATCACTCTAAGAGACAAAATGCGCAACACAGATATCAGGACAAAAACAAAAATAATAGATGTCATGGAGAGAACAGCGGATCTCAAATGGCAATGGGCAGGACACGTGGCCAGAAAGAATACAGAAGAATGGAGCCACAAGATTACCTTCTGGAGACCCCGGGAAACAAAAAGGAGCACGGGAAGACCCCAAACAAGATGGATAGATGGCATAAAGACGATAGCAGGAAAACAGTGGATGAGAACAGGAAATGACAAAGAAGCATGGAAAAAATTGAAAGAGGCCTATATCCAACAATGGAAGTATGAAGGCTAATAATAATAAGAAGAAGAGAAGTTGTGATGTAACGTCCACCATGAAATAAAATTTTAGCAACAATTCTATAATTTCGTTAGCAAGATGCAAAACGTGATAAAATATTTCCTCTTGAATACCATCGTATTCTATTGAACAGGATAAGTTCAGAATATTCACTCTTCATTTCACTCAAACACACTAGCTCCTTTGCGATAATATTATTTGGCCGTGACTCCCAAATTCATAACTTCACCAATATCTTCTGGAAATTTGTACGCAGTAAGTGCTTCCTGGTGAATTATGCAATGGAAAGATAACACGCCATGACAATTTTTCAACAAATCCTTTTGATTGCATTCCTAATATCTGCTTTATTGTTGAAATTGTAAAAAAGTGTGTCAGCCAAATTTTTAAAAAAACTTTTTATGTACTCACCAGCAGTGAATGGTTTTCCGTTTTAGACGATTTAGTGACTCATGACAAAGTTTGGTAAATTAGCATTATTTGCATCAGAACTGCACCAGAATAGTTAAAAGAGATTAGAGATTTGTTTTTTTTTTTAAATTACTCTGAACTTCAATTGCTTTCTTTCTTACATCACCGAAGAGATAATTCTTTGCAAATGTAAAAGTCTAATGTCTCTCGACATTACACTTTTTGTTGTATGCTAGTTTTTCATGGCAAATAAAGCAAATAAAAGACCAGCTGCATTACCTACAAACCCAAAAGATTCAGTCCATTCAGTTTGGAATTCACGATGTCGATCGCATTCGTGTCAAGTTCGTCTTTAATGCTCAAAAAAAACGTGTAGGTTTTTTACCCAACTTCACACGAATGTCGATCGGCTATTTTTATTTGAATTTTTTTCTATGAAGCCATTTTCAGAGAAATTTAGAGTTTCTGAATTATGTCCAAACAGGCACAATTTTGAACTCTGCACAGACTTAACTGCGAAAAAAAAAAAAATCTTTTAGAAGCTCTGAGTTGTGAGTTGTGATGAGTCTTGTAGTACCGATAATGATTCTTCTCCACTTTGTAAGAAAATACATATCAATGAAAATGACAAAACCATTGAATTATACGACAGTTTCTGGAATTGTTTTGAGGAAGTCGCTATAGAAAATATGGAGACAGAAAAGTGCTATTGCAAATGAGATTGATTTTTTTCAATATCATTTGCAATAGTGGTAGTCAGCAAACGTACAAATTGTAATGGTTTGTTGGTAAAATATAATCATTTTTGAATAATATTTTTTTTCATGATTTAGTATTCGGTATTCGGCCGAATAGTTAGCAATATTTGGCCGAGTACCGAATATTAAAAAAGTGGCCGAATAAGCCGAATAGATACCGAATATTCGTGGCATCTCTAATGTCCACACCATTTATAACTGATAACGGCCTACGCCAAAGTGATGTGCTCTCATGTTAGTACTCGTAAAAAGTATATTATAACAGTATAATTATATAAAGTATTAAGTTTATATAGATTCTCGGGTATAAATCTTGTGGCAACATCTTCTAGTCAACTGCTCGAGTATGCCGATGACATAGATATCGTCGGGAGATAGCTAATCGAAATGATGGAAACATTTACCAAACGCCAGTAAAACTAAATTCATGCATGTACCAAGAACGCCAAATACAGCACCAGCGATCAGGACTTTATTAAAAGGCCTGCGCTCCTTTGAGAAGGTCGAGAGTTTTGTCTATGTGAGATCCCAAGTAAATGTAAAAAATGACCGCAGTGTCGAGATAAGAAGAAGAATGATAGCTGCTAACAAGTGATATTATGGTATACAAAGACACACATAATAACTAAAAGAAACAAGCGAGATCAGAGATAATATGTACAAGCCCCTCCGCGCGGCTTGTACAGTGAGTTCAATTTCAAGCAATCACGTGGATCACGGAGTGTGACACATTTTTTCACTATCAGTGACCAATAACTGTTCCTGTTCGGCAATGTGCGACTCAGACATCCATTTTATATTTCTATTTTTTTTTGTATTTTTTTTATGTCAATATATTTGTGAAGAGTCATAAGCTCACACCAAAAAAGCCACATGTGGCTCGCGAACCACACTTTGCCTATCCCTGGGCAATACAAATGCGTGACAAAACATAGATTTCTTTTATGCCTAGACTTAGAATCCTAGAAAATCGCTTATTATGTTGCTATAAAAATTATGCTATCTATTAGATTTAACAGAGCAAACCAATCCATAAAGGACGTTAATAAAAATGATAATAATCTTTATTGTCACCAACAGTAACAAATGGCTATCGGCAACAAAGTCTCCCCGCCTAAAAGATATTATTTGATAACGTTTTGAAATAAAAATTAGATTTTTTTTCTGATTTTTTTAAATTATTTCCTGTGTTGAATGAAACATATTCTCTATTTTTCTATTTATAAGGTTTTTATTCGCGTTTTTTTTTATACATTTAAATAACGAAATTGTGAAGTGATTACGTTATTAGTTTTTATTTATAATTTGAATGGCAAACGAAATAATGTTGGAAAGAGGAAATCCATTTGGAATTCAGACAAAATCGCTTTATGTAAAAACCACATTGTTTACATACAAACGCTTTTATAATAATAAAAAAATAAACAAATTCGGTCGACCAGAAGTCCGTAAATTACAAAGAATTTAAATTATTATACAACTCAACATAAATAAAATAAAAAACAAAGGTCAGGGATTTTAATTTAATAGTTTTAGTTTTATTTTATTATTATAATGTATAAAAAATATAATTTATTACAACGAAAAAACATTTTAAAATTACATTAAAAATAAAATTACATTTAAACATTGTAAAATCAAAATTCAATCATTTCCTAAAAAAAAATATTTTAATTTCATTTTTGACTGCTTAACTGCGTAAACGTGAGGAACCATCCATTTACGACAAATAAAGTTAAACACGTTCCATTCACGATCCACACTACTTACAAACACATTTATTCTAATTAAACTTTCTCTATTACCAATAAAGTAAATATTTATGGTTTAGAAGAAGGAATAAAAATCACAAAATTTGAATAATAATCGCATTGAATACAATGTTATTTCTAATATTTAGAACAGGTTTAATACTTGCAAATTATGCGAATATTAAATACTCTGCACAATTTAAATAAAATGTCGCAGAAAATAAACATATTCATAAATGTGTTTATTTACAAATTGATAAATAAATATTATTACTAATCGTTCCTCATAGGTTTCAATTTTAATTATAGTGATGTTCTTAACGTTCGCCATTAAAACGAATCTAAATGGACTAGTTGATGGTTAATAGCTGTTGTTGGACGATCCAATTAAAATTTTAATTGGCTTTAATGTGTTTACCATTACGCATAAAACAAAAAAAAAATAGTTCGCAGAACGGAGTTATTTGCAATATTCTTTGAAATTTCAAATGTAACATTTCAATAATGACAATTCAAATTGATTAAACACAATAAATGTTTTAATATATTCCAAGAACACAAAATAGCAATGAAACAACGAGAATACCAAAAATGAATGATTTAAATTGAACCTTTCTAAACAAAGTAAACAAATAATATGAAGTCATACGATAAGGAATAGTATCGCATGATTTAAAAGTCCATTGAATCTGTCATCTGGATATCTTATCGTAATATTATCATATTGTCAGGGCCGGATTTAGATTTTAAGGCCCTAAGCTATTTGAGATATAAGGCCCTTTATAAGTCCAATATTATTATGTGTCAGGGCCAAATATGATTTTCGGATAGAGGGTTAAACTGTAATACAAGTAAGAAGTATATAGATGGTGATATAATAAATCTCATACAACTCTGTTAGAAAAGTATCCGACCTTATTTTTTATTTTGAAAACCTGATGGATTTGAATCAAGCGCGCTGGCATGAGCCGACCTTGAACCTTCGTGCGCATGCGTGATTTTTTTCCCGCCTGTAGATATTGTCAGATGCGCCAGAGCAGTGTTCGAGTGACGTAGTGTATAGTGCTCTCGTCGTTTTTTCAATGCAAGTAAAATGACGGAACGACTGTAGAAGCGCTACTGCATCAAATTTTGCCAGAAACTGGGCGACAACCAGGTGGAAACCATTCGGAAGATTCAGAAGGCTTTCGGTGACGATGCTATGGGCATCACACAGATTAAGGAGTGGTACAACCGTTTTAAAGACGGTCGCACATCGGTGGAAAGCGAGCCACGCTCTGGTCGGCCATCAACATGCCGAAATTAACATGTCATTGCCAAAGTGAACGCTGTGGTGATGCGGGACCGTCGTGTGACTATCCGAGAAATTGCGGAAGAGGTGGGCATCAGGACTTTTTCGGCGCATTCCATTGTGATCGAAGATTTGGCCATGAAGAAAGTGGCGGCGAAATTCGTGCCGAAGCTGCTGACGGCGGAGCAAAAGCAAGTTCGTGTTGAAGTCTCACAGGACATGCTGGACTCCATAAACAGTCACCCGCACTTCATGAACACCATAATCACTGGTGACGAGTCCTGGGTGTACGGGTACAACCCGGAAACCAAATCCCAGTCGTCACAGTGGAAGCATTCCACGCCACCAAGACCAAAGAAGGCCCGCCAAGTGCGCAGCAACTTCAAAGTGGTGCTGACTGCTTTCTTTGACTTCCGCGGAATGGTACACCACGAGTACACACCACAGGGTCAAACAATCACCCAAGAGTACTATAGGGATGTCCTACGTCGCCTACGTGATGCTGTGCGGCGCAAGCGACGGGAGTTCAGGTTCTGGTCATCAGGAAATTGACGACTCCATCACGACAATGCTCCAGCACATTCTTCGCACTTGGTTCACATTTTTTTGGCGAAAAACCTCTGGTTCGGAGACTCCTCTGGTTCGACAGGCTACTTACTCACCTGATATGCCCCCCTGCGACTTCTGGCTATTCCCCAAAGTCAAGGGGCCATTGAAAGGAACGCGATTTCAGACAAGAGAGGACATTATGCTAGAGCTAAAGTCGATTCCGAAACAGGCTATTTCGAAATGCTTCCAACAATGGCGGCACCGCTGGGAAAAGTGTGCGTAGTCCCAAGGAGACTACTTTGAGGGTGATTAGGTTTCCAACGCTCCAGGTATGCAAGTTTTTTTTTACCGCCTAAAGGTCGGATTCTTTTCTAACAGACCACGTATATCTTTTAAAAGGCTTAATTTACAAAGGCTTATTATCTAATCTCAGTGAAATGTTTCGTTTGTATCCTGAGAAAGGTGAAAATTAAACACCGAAAAGTTGCATTAACAACAACTTTAATAACGTATCCCCCACACCTCACGAACCCTCTATAAGAAATCTTAATGTTTCGAAATGAAGATGGTTAATTTTAGATTTAAACTTCCTTGTAAACTTTGTCGATTGCGCCGGTGTAGATGCAAATAACATCACGTACTAAGGGAACGTATGCATGATTTACTTCATGATATAATCAATTATTTGCTCTTTATAAAAGTGTTTTCTTATAAATCGTGATATTGCTGACTGAATCGTCCGAACAAATCCACTCCCACGTAAGGAAATGTCGCAGCATTTTTGTAGCTCTTATCTTCATCGGATTTTAATATATTTTGTTATGGATTTGCTTACGACAAAGCCACACATTTCCCAGAAAAACTGGAGCTACGTCTCGGGGTAAAGTTTTTGCTATGAAATAATAATATTTGTATATTGAAAGATATGGCTATTGAAACATATGCCAGACACAACAGAGTTTGAAGACTCTCTTGTGCCTGGCATTTTGGTGCAATTTCATATTATTTGAAATAAAATCTATTTCGTACAAGTAGTTATTTTTCATAAATGCGGATAAAATTAAGGTTTAACGAGCGAAGTGTTAAATCCTCGAGCTCGTTAGCGCGAGAGTCTTTATATTCCTGAGCTTATGACAACCTTTGCCATGACAACGATAAAATTGTTGATTCGTCCGTCAAAATTTATGCGTGTTGTGTTTTACTATTTTGTATTTTAATTAATTTCTATTTTATTGATTATAAATGGATTCATCCGAAGAATTATTGTTAAATGGTGACGCAATTGCGGAAAGATTACTCCCGCAGAAATCAAGAGATTTATACAAAATAATGTATGGTAAGTTTTCTGATAGGCGATCATAAAAGAACATCAGCGAAGTCAACATATAGGATTATGTTTACGGAAGCCGTAAGTGAGTTTTGCCATGGATATTTTTATTTCACAAGTGAAATAAAATTTTATTTCACTACTGGATAAACCACTGTTTTATTGATCCGTATCCACGAAATTAAATCAAGCACTCTTCTTCCTACATAACTCTCATCCCTGCGCTTAATGTGGCCATACCAGAACAAACGTCTTTCTTGCTCGTGTTTTGATATTTCAGTCACTTTTACGCTGCCTCGTAATAAGGTGTTTTTGATGTGATCGCTTCTTGTAACACCACACATCCATCTTAGCATCTTCATTTCAGCTACTTCCAGTCGCTTGCACTGTGACTGCACTGTTGGCCAAGTTTCTGTTCCGTATAGCATTGCAGGACTGCACATTTATAGGCTTCACCCTTTACTTGGATATTCAGACCCCTAACACTGAGTTTAACCAGGCAACCTGAATTCGGTGAGTAATTTCCAGATCTAGATTGCCATCGTCAGATACAGTTCCCCAAACACTTGTAACTGTCTTAGGTCTGTAGCTGAATGGTAGCCCCATTCATCTGAATAGTTTCATTTCCAGTTCCTCCAAAGCACTTGGTTGGCATATTTGGTCTTATTCCAACTGATTTTAAGGCCTCTGTCCTCTATGGCTCTTCTCCAGCATTCTAGTTTATATTCAAGTTCTTCCCTGTTTGTGTTGCATAAAACAATATCATCTGCAAATAGCATACACCAAGGAGCTGGTTCTCTTAAGCTTCAGAGAAGACATCCATTATAAGATCAAAAATATAGGGGCTTAGTGCAGATCCTTGGTGAAGACCTATTTGAACCGTTATAGTATCTGACAATCCTACACTGCTTTCAATTCGTGTCCTTGCTCCACGGTACATATCCTGAACAATGCGCACATACTTCTCCGGTACTCCCTTGCATCTCATGCACCTCCATACCTCCTGACAGGGCACCCGATCATAAGCTTTCTCTAGGTCTATGAACACCATATGTAGTTCTTTTCTCTTCTCTCGGTGCTATTCCAAGACCAGCCTAAGTACAAAAATAGCATCTGTTGTTCCTTTTCCCGGCATAAGTCCCAACTGTTCATGTACTATTGTCGCTTCCAACCGAAGCCTACTTTCAATAACTTTCTACCAGATCTTCATTGTGTGTGACATTGAGTTTTATTCCTCTGTAATTTGCACAATCCTGAGTGACATTTACGATTGTACAAATTTCAGAGGAATAAAACTCATGTTTTTCTTTCTCCTTATAAATGGGAATTATGGTACTCTCCCGCCATTCGTTGGGCATTACTTCCTCTTGCAGTACCTCTGCCCAAACATATCTATGCCCTCTTCACTCAGACATTTCCAAGCCTCCACTGGAATTTCATCAGGGCCGTTTGCTTTTCCATATTTCATTTTCCTAATAGCAGTTACAACCTCTTCCCTGCATATGCCAGTTGTTACGTTGTGATTTGGAATACCATCCACAAACACAAGCCGTGTATTTTCCTCATTTAGCGACTTCAAAATATTCCTCCCATCTCTTCTTAATATGCTGTTCATCTTGAATTACAATTCTTTGTTCACTTTTCATATGCCTGGTGTGTGTGAGATCTTTTGAAGCCCTGTATCGTGCCTTAGCGATTGTGAAAAGCGTGGAGCCTCTTCTGTGGTCTCTAGTTCTTCATAGACTTCCTTCCGTGCAGTTGCCTTTGCTGTCCCTACAGCTTTTTTCACAACTTTATTTGCCTTTCTGTAGTATTCTCTATCTTCGTCATTTCGAGACTCATCCCATTTCTTTTTTGTTTGTCGTTTTGCCTTGATGGCTTCCTGAACCACATCATTCCACCACCATGTTTGACCTAAGACGTCTGGGAAAGGTGCTCCACTGGATAAAGATTGGAGCACCTTTCCCAGACGTCTTCCCCAAAACTTCCACACCTGCTTTCCTGATTGCTTCTGCATTTACTGTCCACCATCTATGAACTCCTTCCACTGGCCACTTGATCTTTCAATTTCCACCATTTAATTCTTGGAGTAATTTTCCTAGCTATTTCTTAATGCCCGTGAATTCATAATCAATAACTAGGACTCTGTGTCGTGGTGTAACATTTTCCCCCATAATAACTTTACAATTCTTAACCTTCTTCAAATGCATTCTTCTGCACAAAAGGAAATGTATTTGCCTCTCTCTTCATCCACTTTTGTAGGTCACCATATGGCTTTCGTTTTTCTTGAAGAAGGTGTTACCAATTGCTAGATCTAATGCCAAGGCAAAACTTAGCAATCTCTCACCCTCCTCATTTCTCGTATCAAATCCCCAGCCTCCATGCACTCTCCTTCCCTTTCCACACTGGTGCTGGTTAGATCTCCACCCAGAAGTACCCTTTCATGTGCTGTTACACTAGAAAGTTCCTGCTTCGGGTCTCTCCAAAAGACAACTTTTTCTTCCTCCTCACAGCCAACTTATGAACATATAGTTATGTATAGTATAGTTATATATAGTTATATATGAATAGTAAACATTTACATACATATACATACGAGAATAGTACAGCAAGGTTTAATTTCAAATTCATATGGTATATGATAAAATGTAAAATGGTTTTATATTATTTTGGATTTACTTATTTTGGATGTATTCCTTCAATTTAGCTTTGAACTGGTTCAATGGAGCAGATACCTTAATAGACTCTGGTAATTTATTAAACTCCAAGAAACCTTTGAAGAATATTGAATTCTTGGTAGAACAGTAGGAAGTGCTTCGAACATATATGGCATTTTTACCACGTGTATTATGATTATGAATATTAGTATTAAATCTTATGTATTTATGGAAGTTATCTGGTGCTAAATGGTTTATTATCTTGTATATAATAATTGTAGTCAGATAAAATAGTCCGTTTTGCACTGAAAACCAACTAAGGGTCATTAACATTAATCTTATAGGGGTGAGACGATTTGTTTTCAGTATTATTTTCATTCGACGATTTTGAAGCTTCTGGAGCCATACTTAACTTATTAAAATTAAAAAGATATACGATTGATGAACAATAATCGAAATGCGGTTGAATGATAGAATTATATACAGTAATTTTTGTCTCCAATGAGATATCTGAGAGAAAAAGAAAAGTTTTCTCAAAATCTTTTTATAAGTATAATAAAAATGACTATTGAAGTTCAAAACATTATCTAGAAGGAATCCCAGGTACTTAACATTTAAAACAACTTGGATTCTTTCATTATTTATGTTCATATGAATATTATTAATATAGAGAGCAATCATATTTTGTTGTGAAGACCATCGCCTGTGTTTTAGTTACATTAAGTTTCAGTGTATTTAGGTTCAGATATTTGCTAATTGATAGCAAGACAGTATTCATTTTTTCAATGGCTGTTTCAAGGTTGACATCACTACAAGCAATTAAGGTTTACAAAATAAAAAGTAGAGGACCTAAAACACTTCCCTGTGGAATTACTACATCCTTGATCGGTTCGGAAGATATTTGGTCTTTATAACGTACTTTTTGCTTACGGTTTGTAAGGTATTCATTTAACCATTGGTGTGCTGTGCCAACAATACCATATTGTTCAAGTTTGGATAATAATATTTTCCTGTCGATTGTGTCAAATGCTCTCTTCAGGTCAAGGAAAACTGCGACAACATTTTTATTGTTATCTAATTGGGTTTTAATAAAGCATAGAGTAAGTTGTAGTGCTGATTCGCAAGAGTACTTTTTTCGAGACCCAGATTGATTATTCTTTAATATTGAGTTTACTGAAACATGATGCAGCAATTGTTCATATACAGTTATTTCTAGCAATTTATCAATTGGTGGTAATGTATTTATTGGACAAAATTCTTCAGCTTTAATGGTATTTGGAATTTTTTGAATGGGTATAATGGTACTGATTTTTATACTCTGTGCAACTTTACCTGTAGTTAAAGATGTATTTATTAAATTCAGAATTACAATGGGATCAAATCGTTTGCCAGGATAATTCCAACACCATGTCTTCCCGCACTGTTTGCTCCACTGTACAACAATTTAAAGCAACTTCCAAGCTCTCTTGCTTTATTACCCTTCCAACTAGTTTCTTGGACACATAGAAATCCAATTCTTCTTCTCATCATTAGGTCCACAACCCCTCTTCCTTTCCCAGTCATAGATCCAACATTTAAAGTCCCAATTCTCATCTGGATTTGCTTCTTCAGCCGAGCCCGCCCATGACTCGGTAGCCTTTGCTCATTTCTCACAAGGGGCAGGGGCTCATTTCTCACGGGACCCTTGCGCGTCGCTTCCGGGGAACGCCCTAGCAGTTTCCGAGGCTAAATTTACAGAATTTGTCATATTTGTACGGTTTTAGCAGTTTGTTTTACAGCCGGGTGCCCTTCCTGACGCTAACCCTTTACTTATTTCTGGGATAACAGTACAGCTGAGAATAAAATCCCCAATGCTTGTTAACAAAATATTAAAATCCCACATATTATTATATTACTATTTTTTTAAGTCCCACAAGGAAAAAGAAATATTTCACACTAAATTAATTTGACATTTGGAACGATAATTTTCTTGAAAGCAATTCACTTTTTTTACGCAATTTTTCTTTACACCAACACCAATCCAACGTTAACCCTTTGTTCTTCACTATAAATTTCTCTCTTTATGAACTTTACACCACTCAAAATATATACGTGGTCTATTAGAAAAGTATCCGACCTTATTTTTTATTTTGAAAACCTGATTGATTTCAATCAAGCGCGCTTGCATGAGCCGACCTTGAACGTTCGTGCGCATGCGCGAATTTTTTCCCGCCTGTAGATAGCGTCAGTTGCTGGGTCAGTTGAGCAGTGTTCGAGTGACGTAGTGTGTAGTGCTCTCGTCGGTTTTTCAATGCAAGTAAAATGAGGACAAGTGAAATGAGGGATATCCTACGTCGCCTACGTAATGCTGTGCGGCGCAAGCGACTGGAGTTGTGGTTATCAGGAAATTGGCGACTCCATCACGACAATGCTCCAGCACATTCTTCGCACTTGGTTCAAATTTTTTTGGCGAAAAAACAGACTCCTCTGGTTCGACAGGTTCCTTACTCTCCTGATATGCCCCCCCCCCCCTGGGACTTCTGACTATTCCCCAAAGTCAAGAGGCCATTGAAAGGAACGCGATTTCAGACAAGAGAGGACATTATGGCTACAACGACATCCGAGCTAAAGTAGATTCCGAAAGAGGCTTTTTCGGAATGTTTCCAACAATGGCGGCACCGCTGGGAGAAGTGTGTGGAGTCCCAACGAGACTACTTTGAGGGTAATTAGGTTTCCAACGCTCCACGTATGACATTTTTTTTACCGGCTAAAGGTCGGATACTTTTCTAACAGACCACGTAATTTCTACGAGCAAATTTTTGAATGTCTAACTTGTTTCGCGGTTGTCTGGGATTATAGATCTGGAACAGAAATACTGAAAAAAAATCTAGAAATCCCTAAAAACCGATTAACCTGATTTATAACAATTGTTTACTATAGTTTTCTTATATTATCTCGTTGTATTGAATAGGGAATATACATGTTTTTTTTTAATATTTTTAATTCACTGTTTACACCGTTATAATATAGTGAAAAATATAAATGCTCCTGAAAAATGCTGTAATTAAGTTTAAAAAAATATTTTAAATAGAAAAAAAATTTGAGCTATTTAAACGCCGCTATTTTCGCGCGGTCTGTTGATGACGTCAATTACTACTGATCAGTACTGATTACTACTGGAGTTCAGTCCTTTGCTTTCTACAACTGTTTTCATTTTTAACTTCACTGTTTTGACGTTTGTTTTCTAACAAAAAGCCTGCACTGACATGCAAACTGACATGCAAATTTAAAAAGTACGGACTTGTTTACATGGTATGTTACGTCACTTTTGTTTTAACCAATGGTGTTGCGTTTTACAAATTTAAATTTTCACTGCACTGACCTGCACTGACATGCAAATTTAAAAAGTACGGACTTGTTTTCATGGTATGGTGTTGCGTTTTACAAATTTAAATTTTCACGCTTAATTTGCATTTTTATTTATTAATTTTAAGTATTTAATAAGATTTTAATTACAAAAATAATGGTTTAGTTTAAACGTCCGGTCAATAAAGATTAGGAAAAAAAATTTGAACCATATTTTAATTTCATGCATATTCCCTATTGGTGTATTTATGTATAAGAATTTTTTGTATATTTTGGTTGATGTGTTTAGATCTTCAAAGTTGTTTCTAAATTAAATGTTCAAAATCAAATTTTAATTTTGCAATATATAATAAACATTTTAATATATTTTTATAATAATTATATATCTTTTTCTTTCTAGTAATAAATATCTCATTTCCTAGAAAATGAGGAATTATAAAAAAAAATCCTAAAAACTAGTCTCGAACACAAATAACTAGTTTTAATTACTTTGTTTGCACAATAATTAATAATAATTATTATTTTACATTATTAACTCCAATTACACAAATTAGCAGCATGTGAATCTTATCTATCTTTAACATATTTTTCGGTTATTTAACTTATTTTTTAAAACTATGTTACTTGGAACCTTGGATTGCCGATAAAAAAATTCTATAATAAACAAACTACATTGACATGTGTACGATACAATGAATCATCCGAACAAATCCGCTGTTCACATTTTTTGCAAATTTTAATTGAAATTTGACTAAAATTAATAAATCATTGTGTGCGTTTAGTTCTCTGAATTTAAAAAAAATCTTATAAATTCCTGCATTATTGTTCACTTGATTTTCAAATAATTTCATTAAATTAAAAAAAAATGTTTTTCTCGCTCAAAACGCTTTCCCTTCCAAATTAAAAATCTCAACATTTATAGCGGATACTCGGGCCGAATCTGTAAGGAAAACAACATTAAAAGATAATTGAAATAAACATTTTTCTATTTCCGCTAATTAAAAAAAACATAATATTTTAGTCATTGTCTTGTCTGTCTGGTCTTGTCTGTCTGGTCTTGTCTGTCTAGTCTTGTCTGTCTAGTCTTGTCCGTCTAGTCTTGTCTGTTTAGTCTTGTCTGCCGAGTTTTGTCTGTCTAGACTTGTCCGTCTAGTCTAGTCTTGCCTGTCTACCGGGATGGCGCATACTATAAGCCAATGTGGAATAGGCGGTTTAGTGAGACCTTCCCCCGAACCACTTTTTATAAAAAAAAGTCTTGTCTGTCTAGTCCTGTCTAGTCTTTTCTGTCTAGTCTTATCTGTCTAGTCTGGTCTGTCTAGTCTTGTCTGTATAGTCATGTCTGTCTAGTCTTCTCTGTCTAGTCCTGTCTGTCTGGTCTTGTCTGTGTAGTCTTGTCTGATCTAATCTAGTCAAAATCAAATCAAAATCAATTTCTCCATTCAAGCTACATAGCTAAAAGAAATGTCCTAAACAATACAAAACGAAATATAATATAATTCACAATAAGAAGAATTATTATACTCCTATTAGAATATTACATACATAATAACAAACGATTTAAACTAAAAGAATTTTCTGTGTACAATCTATATTTTGTGAATTGAACTGTAATACTCTTCAATGGTATATGGTTCAATATTCGGTACATATTCAAATATCTTCTGCTTGAAAGATTTTGGTGATTTAATAACCTTTAAACTGTCGGGCAAACTGTTAAAAAGTTTGATACAATTATAATATGGCCCTTTTTCCGTCATCGTCAGGATATGCATAGGTGGTATATAGTGAGTTTTCTTTCTCCGTGTTCTCCTATTGCATGCTGATTTTCGCTATCTTTGAACTCTTTTTTGTTTTTATACAGAAAAATTAGTGATTCATATAAATATATGCCCACAACTGTTAATAGATTTGCCTTTTTGAAAACTCCTCGGCATGATTCTGTTATTATATTGTGAATACATTTTGATGGCTTGATCCACTACCCCAAAAGACAATTCCAAAACGAAGATGTGAATGAAAATTGACGAAGTAATTCTTAATATTTCCTCACTTATATGTCTCTTCAAGATTTGCAGAGCATAGGTGGTTCTGTTTAGTTTTTTAATTGCTTCTAAAATGTGGATATGTGTGTAGCACACCACCCAGTTCAAATCTCAGCGTGGCTGATTAATCTCCCAGCTCAACTCTGTCAATGTGAATTCCTAGAAGCCGGACATCTTTTTTCACTTCTAGTATATTATTGACAATCTGTAATTGCTGTGGATAAGGTAATACTGATCTTTTTGTTTTAAACATTATGATATTTGTTTTGTCTTCGTTTCTAACTAATTTATTTGTATGAAAGCATTTTTTCATCATTTCAATTTCTGTATTGGTACTTAGAGCGGCTTCCTCTAGAGTCTTATGGCCTAGGAGCAAGGTAGTTTCGTCGGCAAAATTGATCATTTTATATTCCTTTTGAGCTATTATTAAGGGAAGACAATTCAAATATATAGTGAGAGCAGAGGGCCTAATATGCTGCCTTGAGGTATCCCCACTGCAGTAGCAACAGTTTGTGATTTTATGGAGCCATATTCTGCACCTCTGTAACTTTAACTTGTTGGGTTCTTTCGTCTAGGTACGATCTGTACCATTTTAAAGCTACTCCTCTAATTCCATATTTATCTAGTTTATCTAAGAGGATGGTATGGTTTACTGTGTCATAGGCTTTAGATAAATCCACTAAAACTCCGCATGGTACCTGGTGGGCCTCTAAATGTTTTAAAACGTTATTTATGAAATCAAAACAAGCAGTCTCAATGCTTCTCCCTTTTAGATACCCATATTGAGTTTTAGTAAATAAATGATGCCAATCTAAGAAATCTATAGTTCTCTTTGGAATTACATTCACAAATCTTTTTGAAAAAGATGGTAAGATGTTAATTGGTCTATAATTTATGAACAGCTTCTTGTTTCCTTTTTTATAAACTAGAATGATTATGGAATGTTTTAGCCTTGCTGGGAAAATGGCAAATTTTAATGAATTATTGACTATATACAGTAGAGGTTCTATAATTTCCCACAATACGTTTTTAATTATTGGCATGGAAATCTCGTCGTATCCAAAACTATTTGTGTTTTTAACTGCCATTGTGATATTGAAAATTTCATTTTCTGTTACTGGCTCTATGAATATAGAATTACAAATTTCACTAATTTGGTTATTGTATTCTAAATGAGGCAAATTTGTCAATAATTTTTGCCGCTGTTTCTGCATAAAATGTGTTTAATTTAGTCTTGTCTGTCTAGTCTTGTCTGTCTAGTCTTGTCTGTCTAGTCTTGTCTGTCTAGTCTTGTCTGTCTAGTCTTGTCTGTCTAGTCTTGTCTGTCTAGTCTTGTCTGTCTAGTCTTGTCTGTCTAGTCTTGTCTGTCTAGTCTTGTCTGTCTAGTCTTGTCTGTCTAGTCTTGTCTGTCTAGTCTTGTCTGTCTAGTCTTGTCTGTCTAGTCTTGTCTGTCTAGTCTTGTCTGTCTAGTCTTGTCTGTCTAGTCTTGTCTGTCTAGTCTTGTCTGTCTAGTCTTGTCTGTCTAGTCTTGTCTGTCTAGTCTTGTCTGTCTAGTCTTGTCTGTCTAGTCTTGTCTGTCTAGTCTTGTCTGTCTAGTCTTGTCTGTCTAGTCTTGTCTGTCTAGTCTTGTCTGTCTAGTCTTGTCTGTCTAGTCTTGTCTGTCTAGTCTTGTCTGTCTAGTCTTGTCTGTCTAGTCTTGTCTGTCTAGTCTTGTCTGTCTAGTCTTGTCTGTCTAGTCTTGTCTGTCTAGTCTTGTCTGTCTAGTCTTGTCTGTCTAGTCTTGTCTGTCTAGTCTTGTCTGTCTAGTCTTGTCTGTCTAGTCTTGTCTGTCTAGTCTTGTCTGTCTAGTCTTGTCTGTCTAGTCTTGTCTGTCTAGTCTTGTCTGTCTAGTCTTGTCTGTCTAGTCTTGTCTGTCTAGTCTTGTCTGTCTAGTCTTGTCTGTCTAGTCTTGTCTGTCTAGTCTTGTCTGTCTAGTCTTGTCTGTCTAGTCTTGTCTGTCTAGTCTTGTCTGTCTAGTCTTGTCTGTCTAGTCTTGTCTGTCTAGTCTTGTCTGTCTAGTCTTGTCTGTCTAGTCTTGTCTGTCTAGTCTTGTCTGTCTAGTCTTGTCTGTCTAGTCTTGTCTGTCTAGTCTTGTCTGTCTAGTCTTGTCTGTCTAGTCTTGTCTGTCTAGTCTTGTCTGTCTAGTCTTGTCTGTCTAGTCTTGTCTGTCTAGTCTTGTCTGTCTAGTCTTGTCTGTCTAGTCTTGTCTGTCTAGTCTTGTCTGTCTAGTCTTGTCTGTCTAGTCTTGTCTGTCTAGTCTTGTCTGTCTAGTCTTGTCTGTCTAGTCTTGTCTGTCTAGTCTTGTCTGTCTAGTCTTGTCTGTCTAGTCTTGTCTGTCTAGTCTTGTCTGTCTAGTCTTGTCTGTCTAGTCTTGTCTGTCTAGTCTTGTCTGTCTAGTCTTGTCTGTCTAGTCTTGTCTGTCTAGTCTTGTCTGTCTAGTCTTGTCTGTCTAGTCTTGTCTGTCTAGTCTTGTCTGTCTAGTCTTGTCTGTCTAGTCTTGTCTGTCTAGTCTTGTCTGTCTAGTCTTGTCTGTCTAGTCTTGTCTGTCTAGTCTTGTCTGTCTAGTCTTGTCTGTCTAGTCTTGTCTGTCTAGTCTTGTCTGTCTAGTCTTGTCTGTCTAGTCTTGTCTGTCTAGTCTTGTCTGTCTAGTCTTGTCTGTCTAGTCTTGTCTGTCTAGTCTTGTCTGTCTAGTCTTGTCTGTCTAGTCTTGTCTGTCTAGTCTTGTCTGTCTAGTCTTGTCTGTCTAGTCTTGTCTGTCTAGTCTTGTCTGTCTAGTCTTGTCTGTCTAGTCTTGTCTGTCTAGTCTTGTCTGTCTAGTCTTGTCTGTCTAGTCTTGTCTGTCTAGTCTTGTCTGTCTAGTCTTGTCTGTCTAGTCTTGTCTGTCTAGTCTTGTCTGTCTAGTCTTGTCTGTCTAGTCTTGTCTGTCTAGTCTTGTCTGTCTAGTCTTGTCTGTCTAGTCTTGTCTGTCTAGTCTTGTCTGTCTAGTCTTGTCTGTCTAGTCTTGTCTGTCTAGTCTTGTCTGTCTAGTCTTGTCTGTCTAGTCTTGTCTGTCTAGTCTTGTCTGTCTAGTCTTGTCTGTCTAGTCTTGTCTGTCTAGTCTTGTCTGTCTAGTCTTGTCTGTCTAGTCTTGTCTGTCTAGTCTTGTCTGTCTAGTCTTGTCTGTCTAGTCTTGTCTGTCTAGTCTTGTCTGTCTAGTCTTGTCTGTCTAGTCTTGTCTGTCTAGTCTTGTCTGTCTAGTCTTGTCTGTCTAGTCTTGTCTGTCTAGTCTTGTCTGTCTAGTCTTGTCTGTCTAGTCTTGTCTGTCTAGTCTTGTCTGTCTAGTCTTGTCTGTCTAGTCTTGTCTGTCTAGTCTTGTCTGTCTAGTCTTGTCTGTCTAGTCTTGTCTGTCTAGTCTTGTCTGTCTAGTCTTGTCTGTCTAGTCTTGTCTGTCTAGTCTTGTCTGTCTAGTCTTGTCTGTCTAGTCTTGTCTGTCTAGTCTTGTCTGTCTAGTCTTGTCTGTCTAGTCTTGTCTGTCTAGTCTTGTCTGTCTAGTCTTGTCTGTCTAGTCTTGTCTGTCTAGTCTTGTCTGTCTAGTCTTGTCTGTCTAGTCTTGTCTGTCTAGTCTTGTCTGTCTAGTCTTGTCTGTCTAGTCTTGTCTGTCTAGTCTTGTCTGTCTAGTCTTGTCTGTCTAGTCTTGTCTGTCTAGTCTTGTCTGTCTAGTCTTGTCTGTCTAGTCTTGTCTGTCTAGTCTTGTCTGTCTAGTCTTGTCTGTCTAGTCTTGTCTGTCTAGTCTTGTCTGTCTAGTCTTGTCTGTCTAGTCTTGTCTGTCTAGTCTTGTCTGTCTAGTCTTGTCTGTCTAGTCTTGTCTGTCTAGTCTTGTCTGTCTAGTCTTGTCTGTCTAGTCTTGTCTGTCTAGTCTTGTCTGTCTAGTCTTGTCTGTCTAGTCTTGTCTGTCTAGTCTTGTCTGTCTAGTCTTGTCTGTCTAGTCTTGTCTGTCTAGTCTTGTCTGTCTAGTCTTGTCTGTCTAGTCTTGTCTGTCTAGTCTTGTCTGTCTAGTCTTGTCTGTCTAGTCTTGTCTGTCTAGTCTTGTCTGTCTAGTCTTGTCTGTCTAGTCTTGTCTGTCTAGTCTTGTCTGTCTAGTCTTGTCTGTCTAGTCTTGTCTGTCTAGTCTTGTCTGTCTAGTCTTGTCTGTCTAGTCTTGTCTGTCTAGTCTTGTCTGTCTAGTCTTGTCTGTCTAGTCTTGTCTGTCTAGTCTTGTCTGTCTAGTCTTGTCTGTCTAGTCTTGTCTGTCTAGTCTTGTCTGTCTAGTCTTGTCTGTCTAGTCTTGTCTGTCTAGTCTTGTCTGTCTAGTCTTGTCTGTCTAGTCTTGTCTGTCTAGTCTTGTCTGTCTAGTCTTGTCTGTCTAGTCTTGTCTGTCTAGTCTTGTCTGTCTAGTCTTGTCTGTCTAGTCTTGTCTGTCTAGTCTTGTCTGTCTAGTCTTGTCTGTCTAGTCTTGTCTGTCTAGTCTTGTCTGTCTAGTCTTGTCTGTCTAGTCTTGTCTGTCTAGTCTTGTCTGTCTAGTCTTGTCTGTCTAGTCTTGTCTGTCTAGTCTTGTCTGTCTAGTCTTGTCTGTCTAGTCTTGTCTGTCTAGTCTTGTCTGTCTAGTCTTGTCTGTCTAGTCTTGTCTGTCTAGTCTTGTCTGTCTAGTCTTGTCTGTCTAGTCTTGTCTGTCTAGTCTTGTCTGTCTAGTCTTGTCTGTCTAGTCTTGTCTGTCTAGTCTTGTCTGTCTAGTCTTGTCTGTCTAGTCTTGTCTGTCTAGTCTTGTCTGTCTAGTCTTGTCTGTCTAGTCTTGTCTGTCTAGTCTTGTCTGTCTAGTCTTGTCTGTCTAGTCTTGTCTGTCTAGTCTTGTCTGTCTAGTCTTGTCTGTCTAGTCTTGTCTGTCTAGTCTTGTCTGTCTAGTCTTGTCTGTCTAGTCTTGTCTGTCTAGTCTTGTCTGTCTAGTCTTGTCTGTCTAGTCTTGTCTGTCTAGTCTTGTCTGTCTAGTCTTGTCTGTCTAGTCTTGTCTGTCTAGTCTTGTCTGTCTAGTCTTGTCTGTCTAGTCTTGTCTGTCTAGTCTTGTCTGTCTAGTCTTGTCTGTCTAGTCTTGTCTGTCTAGTCTTGTCTGTCTAGTCTTGTCTGTCTAGTCTTGTCTGTCTAGTCTTGTCTGTCTAGTCTTGTCTGTCTAGTCTTGTCTGTCTAGTCTTGTCTGTCTAGTCTTGTCTGTCTAGTCTTGTCTGTCTAGTCTTGTCTGTCTAGTCTTGTCTGTCTAGTCTTGTCTGTCTAGTCTTGTCTGTCTAGTCTTGTCTGTCTAGTCTTGTCTGTCTAGTCTTGTCTGTCTAGTCTTGTCTGTCTAGTCTTGTCTGTCTAGTCTTGTCTGTCTAGTCTTGTCTGTCTAGTCTTGTCTGTCTAGTCTTGTCTGTCTAGTCTTGTCTGTCTAGTCTTGTCTGTCTAGTCTTGTCTGTCTAGTCTTGTCTGTCTAGTCTTGTCTGTCTAGTCTTGTCTGTCTAGTCTTGTCTGTCTAGTCTTGTCTGTCTAGTCTTGTCTGTCTAGTCTTGTCTGTCTAGTCTTGTCTGTCTAGTCTTGTCTGTCTAGTCTTGTCTGTCTAGTCTTGTCTGTCTAGTCTTGTCTGTCTAGTCTTGTCTGTCTAGTCTTGTCTGTCTAGTCTTGTCTGTCTAGTCTTGTCTGTCTAGTCTTGTCTGTCTAGTCTTGTCTGTCTAGTCTTGTCTGTCTAGTCTTGTCTGTCTAGTCTTGTCTGTCTAGTCTTGTCTGTCTAGTCTTGTCTGTCTAGTCTTGTCTGTCTAGTCTTGTCTGTCTAGTCTTGTCTGTCTAGTCTTGTCTGTCTAGTCTTGTCTGTCTAGTCTTGTCTGTCTAGTCTTGTCTGTCTAGTCTTGTCTGTCTAGTCTTGTCTGTCTAGTCTTGTCTGTCTAGTCTTGTCTGTCTAGTCTTGTCTGTCTAGTCTTGTCTGTCTAGTCTTGTCTGTCTAGTCTTGTCTGTCTAGTCTTGTCTGTCTAGTCTTGTCTGTCTAGTCTTGTCTGTCTAGTCTTGTCTGTCTAGTCTTGTCTGTCTAGTCTTGTCTGTCTAGTCTTGTCTGTCTAGTCTTGTCTGTCTAGTCTTGTCTGTCTAGTCTTGTCTGTCTAGTCTTGTCTGTCTAGTCTTGTCTGTCTAGTCTTGTCTGTCTAGTCTTGTCTGTCTAGTCTTGTCTGTCTAGTCTTGTCTGTCTAGTCTTGTCTGTCTAGTCTTGTCTGTCTAGTCTTGTCTGTCTAGTCTTGTCTGTCTAGTCTTGTCTGTCTAGTCTTGTCTGTCTAGTCTTGTCTGTCTAGTCTTGTCTGTCTAGTCTTGTCTGTCTAGTCTTGTCTGTCTAGTCTTGTCTGTCTAGTCTTGTCTGTCTAGTCTTGTCTGTCTAGTCTTGTCTGTCTAGTCTTGTCTGTCTAGTCTTGTCTGTCTAGTCTTGTCTGTCTAGTCTTGTCTGTCTAGTCTTGTCTGTCTAGTCTTGTCTGTCTAGTCTTGTCTGTCTAGTCTTGTCTGTCTAGTCTTGTCTGTCTAGTCTTGTCTGTCTAGTCTTGTCTGTCTAGTCTTGTCTGTCTAGTCTTGTCTGTCTAGTCTTGTCTGTCTAGTCTTGTCTGTCTAGTCTTGTCTGTCTAGTCTTGTCTGTCTAGTCTTGTCTGTCTAGTCTTGTCTGTCTAGTCTTGTCTGTCTAGTCTTGTCTGTCTAGTCTTGTCTGTCTAGTCTTGTCTGTCTAGTCTTGTCTGTCTAGTCTTGTCTGTCTAGTCTTGTCTGTCTAGTCTTGTCTGTCTAGTCTTGTCTGTCTAGTCTTGTCTGTCTAGTCTTGTCTGTCTAGTCTTGTCTGTCTAGTCTTGTCTGTCTAGTCTTGTCTGTCTAGTCTTGTCTGTCTAGTCTTGTCTGTCTAGTCTTGTCTGTCTAGTCTTGTCTGTCTAGTCTTGTCTGTCTAGTCTTGTCTGTCTAGTCTTGTCTGTCTAGTCTTGTCTGTCTAGTCTTGTCTGTCTAGTCTTGTCTGTCTAGTCTTGTCTGTCTAGTCTTGTCTGTCTAGTCTTGTCTGTCTAGTCTTGTCTGTCTAGTCTTGTCTGTCTAGTCTTGTCTGTCTAGTCTTGTCTGTCTAGTCTTGTCTGTCTAGTCTTGTCTGTCTAGTCTTGTCTGTCTAGTCTTGTCTGTCTAGTCTTGTCTGTCTAGTCTTGTCTGTCTAGTCTTGTCTGTCTAGTCTTGTCTGTCTAGTCTTGTCTGTCTAGTCTTGTCTGTCTAGTCTTGTCTGTCTAGTCTTGTCTGTCTAGTCTTGTCTGTCTAGTCTTGTCTGTCTAGTCTTGTCTGTCTAGTCTTGTCTGTCTAGTCTTGTCTGTCTAGTCTTGTCTGTCTAGTCTTGTCTGTCTAGTCTTGTCTGTCTAGTCTTGTCTGTCTAGTCTTGTCTGTCTAGTCTTGTCTGTCTAGTCTTGTAGTAGTCTTGTCTGTCTAGTCTTGTCTGTCTAGTCTTGTCTAGTCTTGTCTGTCTAGTCTTGTCTGTCTAGTCTTGTCTGTCTAGTCTTGTCTGTCTAGTCTTGTCTGTCTAGTCTTGTCTGTCTAGTCTTGTCTGTCTAGTCTTGTCTGTCTAGTCTTGTCTGTCTAGTCTTGTCTGTCTAGTCTTGTCTGTCTAGTCTTGTCTGTCTAGTCTTGTCTTCTGTCTAGTCTTGTCTGTCTAGTCTTGTCTGTCTAGTCTTGTCTGTCTAGTCTTGTCTGTCTAGTCTTGTCTGTCTAGTCTTGTCTGTCTAGTCTCTGTCTGTCTAGTCTTGCCTGTCTAGTCTTGTCTGTCTATTCTTGTCTGTCTAGTCTTGTCTGTCTAGTCTTGTCTGTCTAGTCTTGTCTGTCTAGTCTTGTCTGTCTAGTCTTGTCTGTCTAGTCTTGTCTGTCTAGTCTTGTCTGTCTAGTCCTTGTCTGTCTAGTCTTGTCTGTCTAGTCTTGTCTGTCTAGTCTTGTCTGTCTAGTCTTGTCTGTCTAGTCTTGTCTGTCTAGTCTTGTCTGTCTAGTCTTGTCTGTCTAGTCTTGTCTGTCTAGTCTTGTCTGTCTAGTCTTGTCTGTCTAGTCTTGTCTGTCTTGTCTTGTCTGTCTAGTCTGGTCTGTCTAGTCTCGTCTGTCTAGTCTTGCCTCTCTAGTCTTGTCTGCCTAGTCTTGTCTGTCTAGTCTTGTCTGTCTAGTCTTGTCTGTCTAGTCTTGTCTGTCTAGTCTTGTCTGTCTAGTCTTATCTGTCTAGTCTTGTCTGTCTAGTCTTGTCTGTCTAGTCTTGTCTGTCTAGTCTTGTCTGTCTAGTCTTGTCTGTCTAGTCTTGTCTGTCTAGTCTTGTCTGTCTAGTCTTGTCTGTCTAGTCTTGTCTGTCTAGTCTTGTGTGTCTAGTCTTGTCTGTCTAGTCTTGTCTGTCTAGTCTTGTCTGTCTAGTCTTGTCTGTCTAGTCTTGTCTGTCAAGTCTTGTCTGTCTTGCCTTGTCTGTCTAGTCTTTTCTGTCTAGTCTTGTCTGTCTGGTCTTGTCTGTCTAGTCTTGTCTGTCTAGTCTTGTCTGTCTAGTCTTGTTTGTCTAGTCTTGTCTGTCTAGTCTTGTCTGTCTAGTCTTGTCTGTCTAGTCTTGTCTGTCTAGTCTTGTCTGTCTAGTCTTGTCTGTCTAGTCTTGTCTGTCTAATCTTGTCTGTCTAGTCTTGTCTGTCTAGTCTTGTCTGTCTAGTCT
>OX155895.1:64785465-65039871 GCA_944588485.1 Phosphuga atrata
CTGGCCCATCTCGGCCGTCTCCACCAAACACTGGCGACATTTTAAATTCGTCTCCCTAAAATAAACAATAAGTTAAAGATTGAGCTATCACCTAAAATGTCTTGAATGACCGCTAACCGAACAAACAAATAATACAAACACTTTGTAACATAAATAAGTACACTTATCCCTCAATTTACTCGGTAAATACGTTCCTGGAAAAATTGTTTTTCAGTTGTTATTAGAATTCACTTATTGTTAGACATTTTCTTTCTTACCAAGCTTAGATTAAAATGGAAGCTTTAATCGAGCTTAAAAAAACCGTGTAAAAGCAAAACCGTGTAAATTGATTACCACGAACAACGAGGGATAAGTGTATTCAACCTGTTCCATTTTCGCCATATTTTTTATAAAAACTGCAGGAACGGAAACAAATACGTGTTCTGTTCATTATAGTTCGTTCAGACCTTCATTTACAGTATATAGATATATGTTTACCCATCTAATTCTGCTGTTTCGATGTAGCACAGACCGTTGGGCTCGCTGGACGTGAGCAGCAGGATATCGGCCGCTACGAACTGGTTGTTGTCCATGCGAATAATATCGCCGACTTGCACCGCGGACCATTTCTCCTTGACGAGCTTCTCGTTCTTGACGGCCTGCGATTTTCTGTTGTTGACTTGCAAATCAGACATGTGACGTTGCTAAACAGAAAAAGCGCGCTCAGTTCGCTAATTTGTACACAGTCTGCATGGTTATCTTACAAAGTCATCGTATGCGTCTTTGATGGCAGTGAGTCCGAGGACACCGATCAGGGGTAACGCGGTGGTGACGGGCGTCAGACTGCTGATCGCCGGAATCAGCTGCAGAACTAGAAGGCACAGGAAATAGAAGTTTGCCAAACGCTGGAACTGCTCGAACAGGTTCAGCGGCAGGAATGTAAGCACCGTGTACTTTGAGGTCTGAATATAATTATTCTACAAAGAAAGGAAAAGATTCAGTCAGAAAAGTGCAGTCAGACTATACCAGTGAAAGCGCTTTCAGAAAGTGTTTTCCAGCAACAGAGTGCTTTCCCGAGCAGTCAAACTGTGCAAGTTTTACTTTCGCAATGTAAACGCTTTCTGAAAGTGCTCAAACATGATTCAAGTGTTCATAGTTCAGAAGTGGAAAATTTTGTAAATCGAACTAACTTCCTTAAACAGGTGAGCGAAGCCGCGGGTTATAGCTAGTTCGTTCCTAATAAGAATAGAATATCTAATTGGATAATAGTCCAATAAGACTAATCTGAAAACGTATATGTTTTACAATTAGTATCTTGACAAATAGTCGATATCTATTTATATAACTACTCGTTGGTATCTTTTTCTATACAGTCCACGTCCTTGAAAATCCTAATCAATTATCTCTAAAACCTAGACTAGCCTGTGTAGTTTCACTAAATGTTTTTAAAAATTGGTTTTCAAAAGGTCGAAAACTTGAACGATAAGATATTCATTAATTAGATTTAGTATTAATCAAACAATCATTTACACCTTAGGGTAACAAAGGTTTTTACTAAAAAAAAAAAAAAAAAAAAAGACAGAATAGATAGATTTCCTATCCAATAAGATATCTAGTCTTAATCTAATTAAGATTAATAGAATGAAGACATAGTCTTAATCTAATTCTCTGTCTTATGAGAAAAAATAGTTTTAATCTAATTCCCTGTCTAGTAAGAGAGGGCGGACAACCTAATCTAACCTGAGTTAAACCATCGGTCCTTGCCACATTGTCCTATATTGGATTGAGAGTTATAGACTCAATCTAATTTGCTGTATAACAAGACAAGGATAGACTTCCTGTCCAATAAGACATTATAGTCTTAATCTAAATCCCTGTCTAGTAAGATAGTACAGTTTTAATCTAATTCCCTGTCCAACAAGACAAGTATAGACTTCCTGTCCAATAAGACTTATTATTTGAGTTCCCTCCTATCGGAGATAGGAAACCATCATAACGACACGTATCTCGGTAGACGTACACTCAAACCACTCTCTCAGGTTGCGAAACCACGATATCCTCCTTCTGCCAGCAGTTATTTTTTCCTCTAATTTAACCCTGGATAATTAGTTTGAGGATGTTGTATCTTTCTCCTCTTAGAATGTGTCCCAGGTACTCAAGTTTTCTTTTTTTAATGGTTTTATGGATCTCTCTGGTTTTATCCACTCTGTGCAGAACTGCTTCGTTGGTAAATTTGTCGGTCCATGAAATTTTAAGAATTTTCCTATAACACTACATTTCAAAAGCCTCCATTTGTTTGTGTTTTCCGCCTTTAATGTCTAGGCCTCCATTCCATATAGCAGGGTAGGAAAGATGTAGCACTTTAGCATTCGATTTCTAATCTCTAATTTAATGCTGCAGTTACTGAAAATTTTCCATATTTTAGAAAGGGGACTAAGGTACTAAGGGAACTCGCTCGTTCTAATCTGCAGATGATTTCCTTGGTTTGCTCTGCATTATCTGTTACCCATGTTCTCATGTACTTCTGGGAGGATTATCATTCTATAGTTTCGTTGTTAATGACTATAGGTAGTCTATTATGATTAATGTTTGGGTACTTTGTAGTAGCCATAGCTTTTGTCTTCTTTGTGTTTATGTCCAGTTCGTACCTTTTAAGGCCGATTCTGATATACGCGACACTCAGCTACGCGACATCGCCTGTCAAATAATGATTACATTGTTTAAAATGGACACGTTCTCATTATGGCTACGTGACAGATACGCGTGCATTATTTGACAGGCGATGTCGCACGACGTCGCGTAGCCGAGTGTCGCGCATATGGGAATTGACCTTTACAGTGGATAGCTGTAGGTCTTCTATGTTGTCAGTTATAATGTTAGTGTCATCTGCACATCGTATGTTGTTAATTTTCTCGCCATTTATGAAGATGCCTCCCATCTCTTCTGACAATGCCTCTTCAAAGATACATTCACTATATACATGAATAAGAGAGGCGACAGTATACATCCTTGTCTTACCCCACGGCATATTTTAATCTCTTCGCTTAGCTCTTTTCCGACTTTTACTTTACCTGTTTGGTTTATTACTATACTTATATCTCTACTATCGATGTTTTTCCTCTTTAGTATCTCTAGTAGTTTGGTACGTTGGTCCCTGTCAAAATCTTTCTGGAAGCCGATGTAGCAGATGTACATTTCGTGGTTCATGTCCAGACAACTTTGTCACAACACATTCAATCCTAAGAGTGCTTCTCTGGTTCCCATACCTTTCCTAAATCCCATCCACATGTCGCTGATGTCTTCTTTTGTTTTTTTTTTGTTGTATTCGGTTGTGTATTACCTTTAGGAAGATCTTGGTCTCAAGAAGATCTCAAGGTGTGGCTCATCAGGGCAATAATCCTGTGGTCTGAACATTCTTTTGAAATAACACCCGTCTCGAATATGTTATTAAACAGATTCAGTAGAACGTTAATGGAATCTTCATTTAATAAATTTTACCAATTCAGCTGGCATCTCGTCGACCAGTTGTTTTTTTTTCCGGATTTTGAATTTTGGATTGCGTATTCGAGTTCTTCCTTTAGAATTTTAGAGCATGCATTTTCAGAGTCTGGTTGTGTCAATGCCGTTCGATTATCGTTGAATAGTTCTTGAATATATTCGCACCATCTTGATATTTTTTCTGTTGGTTCTATGATCAGATTGCCGTTTTTGTTTATAGTCCAGTCATTATAGTAAGTTCACCTCGGAATTAGAGATACCCAGCTGTAAGTCTTAAATACTTGTATATTGACACCCTAAAAGTTGTCTCAAAACCTACATATGGTAGGTTTTTATTACCATATGTAGGTTTTGAGACAACTTTTAGGGTGTCAACATACAAGTATTTACAGACTTACAGCTGGGTATCTCGAATTCCGAGATTCTTACCTAATTTAAGCTTAAATGACTGGACTATTAGTAATATAGGCAAGGTTGGCGGCGAGGGGCCATCCACTCTTGCAATACATGTTAATATTTAGATGCATTGCCGCACATTACTTTGCATTCCTTAGTATTACATTAGTATTACACCACAGTACACAAAGTACTCTTGCATTCCTTGAATTACTCTTGCATTCCCTGAATTACGTTCACATTATATTCGCATTACGGCCACATTACCTCTCCACTACATCCGCATGAGCTCATCATACGCCGTGCTGCAGTAGGACAGTGAGCTCCTACTAAACTCCTTATAACAGTGATGCCAACTTGGGGGGTTTTACCCCCAAATTTAGGGGGAACCAAGGTGCAAAGGGTTTTTTAGGGGGTACATTTCTTTTGGGGTATTTTTAGGAGGGGGATCTTTTAGCGGGTACATTATTTAATAACTTCGTTTTGAATACTAAAATATGAAATATTCAACCTGTTCGTAAATCTACAAAATTAATTAATTAAAATGAAATATTCAACCTGTTCGTAAATCTACAAAATTAATTAATTAAAAAAATTTTCAATTATTCGTTTTGAATGTTTCTGCTTTGTCGGCGAATAGATCGGCTTTCTCCTTTGTTGGCCGCACGAAAATCCACGCGCCGAACTTATAGTAAATACTATTAGTTAGTAAATTTTAGTTAGAAAATGTGCATATTTTTTACAGAACTGTTGCGCCACTTTTTTTTCACTTCATTGCTGAACTCGAACTTCATTAGTGAACTTTTCTTCGAATATCTTTCCAATGTTTGACTTCACAGAAAAATGTTACAAGGATTTTCGATAGAACTCTAAGAGTTTCTACTCTAAGAGTTCTACCGGGAAATGCAAATAGAACTATTGAGCGATTTTTTTTCTTCACTTCGCCGCATCGGTGAAGTTTAATTTTTGTATATCTTTTCAATTTTTAACTTTGCAGAAAAATGTTATAAGGATTTTCGATAGAACTCTAGGAGTTATATCAGGAACTGCACACATAACTTGAACCAAGGTGTTGATCAAAAAATGTCAAAGGGATCTTCGATAGAACTCTTAGGGTGCTATTTAGATCCGCGAAAAGAACTGTTTATGCAATTTTCGTTTTTTTTTTTGCAAAATGTCAATTTTTACAGAACTTTTTGCAAAATTGATCAAGTACTTCAGAACTATGATCGAGGTGCAGTAATATGTCAAAAACGCAGTTTTTCTCAAAAGTGTTGCTAGCTCATTTTTGGTATTTTACATTTTTTAGTACTCTAGAACTATTTCATATCTACCAGGAACTCCGATGTAATACCACATTTTTGCAAATTCGGTAGCTAACTTTACAGGACTGTGGCATATGATTTAATATTGATAAACAATACAAAAATGTGAAAAAGTAGTTTAGAGTATTGTAATTTTCTTGTGTTTCAATCCAATTTTAATAAATGTACAGAAATTCGACAGACTTGTTATTTAATGACGATACTACTAACGTGATGTCTTCTTCATTACTATCTAGCACTCTTATCTTACAGGTTGCACATAGTAATAACAAGTAAATATATTCTAACGTTCAGTGCATTAGAAATTATTTAATTATTTAAAATGTAAATATTTCAAATTTCCTTCCTTTCGTGGCATTACTGTGCAGTACCTAAACATTTCAAAAATTATCTGACATTATTACGCATTACGCTTGTAATTTCTCCCAGTACTTCACATTAGCAAAGAATTAGTATAATTACTTGACAATATTACGCATTACGCTAGTAATTTCTTCGAGTACCTAGAATTACCAAAAAAATTAGGATAAATGCGAATACATTGCAACATTTCAGGGAGTGGATGACGCCTCGGTTGGCGGGTTTTAGTTCTTCCACACAGTTCTTTTATCTTTTTGTGCATATAGACATTTGTGTGCCAACCATTCCTCTTGGGCTCTTCCTATTTTCTTTGTGATGTCGTTGTTTATTCTTTGCAGGTACGCATATCATTGTCTTTGCATTGCCGACCAGACTCATCATGTCCAATATCTCCTGTGTCATACATTCTTTGTCTCTTTTTCTTGTGTGTTTTAGTTCTTCAATCTTGTAGGTTTTAGTTCTTCACTACCTTTTTTAGAGTCATCTTTATGATCAGCGACTGTTCATCCACGATATTGCTCTGAGTGTTTTGGTTGATTCCTCTATCTTTTTGTTGTTTCATCTTGTTGTTTATGTCTCTTTTAACCTTTTCGCATACAGCGCTGTCTTTCAGCTTTTTACCTTTTTAGGGTCCATCATTTCCTTGGTAGTACTAGTTATAGTTCTTTTCAATCGAACATGCAACGTGGTAACTACCGGGTCATGGATAAATCTTATGTCCGCCCCCGGAAATGTTTTGACTGACTTGATGGTGTTTCTGAATCTCCTGCGAATCATTATATAGTCGATCTGATTTCTAACAATGCCCGATATTCCGTCTGATGGTGCTTTCCACGTGTAAAGTCAGGGTGGAGGAAGTTGGTAAAAGGTGTTTAGCTCTCCCTATCCTATTTTTGCGTTTAGGTTGCCCATTACAACACGAACTTCGCGTTTTGCGATCGATTTAACTTTATCCAAGTCTTGGTAGAACGATTTCTATTTCGTCTTCATCTTCGTCTGCGGTAGGTGCATATACTTGTATTATGTTTACTGAAACCTAGGGATTGCAATCCGGTGTCATTTTCAATCCGTCCGAATTTCCACCGATCCGGGCGGATCCGTCCGGATCTGGTCGGTCTAGTCCGGTCTAGATCACAACATTTAGGTATTTGAGCATGCTAACAAGGTCTTATTCTTATATTTATGACAGACATCATGATGGATCTGTATAATGAAATATAATATCTATTTAAATGTCTTTAGTTTAATCAACTTACAATAAATACCGTATTTGCAGGTGCATCCAACCTAGGGATAAAAAACCTAGGGATTGCAATCCGGTGTCATTTTCAATCCGTCCGGATCCGGCCGAATTTCCACCGATCCGGGCGGATCCGTCCGGATCTGGTCGGTCTAGTCCGGTCTAGATCACAACATTTAGGTATTTGAGCATGCTAACAAGGTCTTATTCTTATATTTATGACAGACATCATGATGGATCTGTATAATGAAATATAATATCTATTTAAATGTCTTTAGTTTAATCAACTTACAATAAATACCGTATTTGCAGGTGCATCCAACCTACTATGCTAACCTTCAACCTATTTTTTGTGCGCCTATAACGCGGACCTATGTTTTAGAGCTCAACCTCATCTTTGATCTGTCGCTGTCATTTTCAAAAATACCAAAATAAAATAACAAAAAAAATAACAAAACGGTTTAAGATTTTCAAAATTTGGTCTTTTTGGAGAAATTCGAGGATATTAGATTTTCAAAATACCTGCAAATAGTCTCAGAGTAGAGAAAATATCGAGAGTCTGTCTATAAATGTTAATTTTGTCAAATCGTGGTTAAGATTTGACAAAAAAATTGACAAAAATAATTTCTCATTAATCTGTCGCTGCCTTATTTTTTAAAATAGTTACAAAATGGTTTCAGATTTTCAAAATTTGGACTTTCTGGCGAAATTTGTGGTTTTTAGATTTTCAAAATTCTTCCAAATAGTCGCGCAGTGAGGAAAATAATGAGAGTCTACAAATGTTGATTTTGTATATTGTGTCGTTGCCTTATTTTTCACAATATTAACAAATTTGTTTTAGATTTTCAAAATTTGGACTCAAATATTGAAACTCACTAAAAACCTTTTTTTCAACCTTTGACTCAAATCTAAAAACCACAAATTTCGCCAGAAAGTCCAAATTTTGAAAATCTGAAACCATTTTGTAAATATTTAAAAAAATAAGGCTAAAAGATAATAATTTCTCATTAATCTGTCGCTATTAATGAGAATTTTTTTTTGTCAAATTTTTTGTCAAATCTTAACCTCGATTTGAAAAAATTAACATTCATAGACTCTCGCTATTTTCTCTACTGTGAGACTATTTGCAGGTATTTTGAAAATCTAATAACCGCGAATTTCTCCAAAAAGAGCGAATTTAGAAATTCTGAAACCGTTTTGTTATTATTTTTTGGAGAAATTTGTGGTTTTTAGATTTCCAAAACTCCTCCAAATAGTCATACAGTAAAGAAACTAGTGAGAGTCTACAAATGTTAATTTTGTAAGATTTCAAGCTTATCTTCATTGATCTGTGAAATCAGAAAAAAAACCATCTGAAACAACCGTGTGGCGCCATACGCACCATGCATTTAAAGTACCTACTCATGCAACAGAGCGATTCTTTTAACAAAAATTAGCATCACCGGATCCGGTAAACGTTTAATGATGCCGGATCCGCCAGATTACCGGATCCGGTTTTCCGGAGGGTAGGTTCGCATGCCTAAAGGTGGCAGCCCCACCGGCGAACTAGGGTACTGAAGGTTGATAGCCTACATATCCGAAAACAAATTATCACCGAAACTTCAACCAAGAAAATTAACCGGACGGATCTACGATACACGACCTTTAGCATGAAAACACGGACACGAATTGGTAGCCGAAATCACCTCCACCGGCAAATCGTGGAATGAGTTGAAGGTCGTGGCTCGAAATAGAGTCAGATGGCGACAATTGGCCCTATGCCCCACTGGGGGAAACAGGAACTAAGAGAGAAGAGATGGTACAAAACTGGTTACTGATTGTTGCGTATTCCTGTCTACAACAATAGCTACCCCATATCTATGGGTGGTGTTGTTGTTCCCACGTAGTACATTGTGCTGTTTCTTGTTCTATGCTCGCCAGACCCCGTCCATTGCACATCGCTTAGTCCGAGTATATTTATGTCAAGCCTTTCCATTTATAAGACGACTTTATCTATCTTTCCAAGTGCGTATAGACTTCTTACATTCCATGTCGCAATTCTGCTGTCCAATAAGACAATATAGTCTAAATCTAATTCTCTGCTCTGGGAGAAAAAATAGTCTTAATCTAATTCTTAAGTAAGGTCTTAAGCTAATTCCCTATACTATAAGACAAGAATACATTTCCTGTGCAATAAGACAATCTAGTCTTAATCTAAATCTCCGTCTTTTGAGAAAAAATACTTTTAATCCAAATCCCTGTCTAGTAAGACTGTATAGTCTAAATATAATTCCCTGTCCAACAAGACAAGGATAGACTTCCTGACCAATAAGACAACATAGTCTTAATTTATGATAGTCTAAAAATAAGATGCCGATAGACTTTTTTGTGAAAAAAAAATAGTTTTAATCTAATTCCCTGTCCAGTAAGACGGTATAGTCTTAATCTAATTTCTATCCAACAACACAAGGATAAACTTCCTGTCCAATAAGACAGTATAATCTTAATCTAATTCCCTATCTAACAAGACAAGGATAGACTTCCTGTCCAATAAGACAATATAGTTTTAATTTAATCCCATTTTAGTAAGACAGTATGGTCTAAACTAATTCCTATCTTGTGCGACAATATAGTCTTAATCTAATTCCCTATCTAATAAGACTGTGTTAATATTTGTATTTATAGAACCTCAAAATAATGTGAGAAGAATATCTTGTTGGATAAATCCAATAAGATTTTCTATAAACTTGACATCCATACACTAATTTGTTTACGTTCGAATTAGACTATTTGCGTGTAAATCGGCGACCTTATTAATCAATGAAACTTAGTCTGAACTGGTAAACTTATTACTGGAAAACTAAACTAAACAAGTTATTCTAAATACCGAATCCAGATTTAGTAATAATCAAAGTAGATTTAGAAAAAAAACAGAATCTAGTTAGAACGTTTAAATGCATAGATTTTAACTAAAAGTATATAGTTTGAGATGTACTTACAGCATACTTAAATTGGGAATTGAATTGCCGATTGTTGGCCCGAATTCGCCTTTGGTTGTCTAAAAACGAGAAAAAACAAGGATTAGCACATATAACACTTGCAAATTTAGAAGCACCAAATCAACTTTTTCGCTAGCTTTAGCCGCTTACTGTCGTTCAAGTTGTCTTTTTCTGTGATTGGAATGGGGATCAGGTGGTAAGTGTACTCCATATTTTCCGATTTTTGTTGTTAGTCTTTGGATGGCGTAGACAGGTGACAAATGGCTAATTAGATATCTCCCACCATTTCGGTGGTCAACGTGTGTGTGGAAGTCATTAAGCGGTCGTTTAGCGACTACATGCTAGATTATTAGCGAATGGGGTATTTAGACACTAATTTCTAAATGGTCAATTAGTAGTTAGATATTTATCAAAGAAACATGTATAATAATAACCGAGTGTTTCAAGCGAAATATGTCAATATTAAGTTGGTATTGTAAAATATTAAGTTCGCAAAAAGGTTTATTTTTTGTTAGTAAACTAATCAAGCATTGTTGTTTGAACTAATAAGTCTTTATTGCTGCATTATTAATTGTTTAGGTGAAAAATTTTTGATTTCATTTATTAGCGTAAAAACGAAGGACGTTTAAGCAACTCGATTTAAATATTGTCGACTAGTTAATTTACTACATTCCAACTGTTATTAAAAATTATAGATTAACGTTAACGTAAAAATTATAGATTAGTTATTTAGACGTTCTTTTTTAGTCCCGCTATATACTTTTTTTATAGTCTGAATAGTTTCATAATAAAGCGAAGTAATTACGTGGTGAGTTGAGAAAATAAAACGAAAATTGAAATAATCATATGTTAAATAAATATCGCTTTGTCGATCAAGTTTTGTCTATAAAACTTTATCTAACAGACAATTTAATATTGGTGAAACAATAGTAGTACTAATTATAGATACAATCATATAAACTTATTAAGGGCGAAATGTAGCCTGAATATATACATATATTCAACCTATACGTAGCTCTATAATATTAAGTCTTATTAGACTACTTATTTCCTAAAGTCTTATTAAGACTAGAGGATTTGTTTACTACTAAACAACTTCCCTGGATAATGCTAAGCAGGATATTGAATTATACAACACGTATTTGCATGTTATTAGCATCCCCAGTACATTTTCATGTCACTAAACGAGTACTAGGTAAATAACATTGTTTTCAAGAATAAAACATTGTTTTATTTTAGATATATTTCTATTTACCATAAGTGAATGCCATATGCAGACGCGTTTCGAGATTTATGTCTCATCAGTGCAGCATCGCGGTTTTGAATTATAAATTGGAATACACTTAGCCAAGGAAGTAGTTATTTTAACATGGATGTTATGATATTTACTGTGTAGAGTGTAGATATCATATCGTCGGTCCAGTTGAACAGGGTATTAACTCAAAAAAGCCTGAAGAGCAATTTGAAGTTTCCAAATCAATATATTTCCATTTCTGTAAATAATTGGTTAACCTCTCTTATAATATCTTTTAAACTATTGATTAACGTTTATTGATAACGTTTTTGTTCACTTCCAGACTTTGTCAATTTTGCTATTACTGATGTAAAAAAAAAGAAATTCTGCAGGCAAGAACATTATGAGTTAATACCCTGTTCATCGATACGAACGATATTATCTTTGTGTTATCAGAAATTGGGAATATTTTGGAAAGCAACTAAACAATTAACATTGTTTAGATACGTTCGAATAGGACAACACAGAAACAGAGACAAGGAACTACACAGAAGAATCCTAAGAGCAATTAAAGAGGCTAAAGAACGGTGACTACAGGAAAAATGTGGCGAAATTGAGATCTTACAAGAAAAACACGACAGCTTTAACCTTCATTAGAAAATAAAGGAAACAGCAGGAAGATATCAAAGACGGAGTCTAGGAATAATCTTGGACTCGAATGACATCATTACCGAAACTGACAAAAAACTCACAACTTGAAGAACTTTTCGGAGAGGAAAACATCGAAAATATGCAGGCTGAGGTAGGCGATGAAGGGCCTATCATACAGGAGGAATTCTACAGCTATCAAACGACTAAAAAACAACAAAGCCCCTGGGCCAGGCCAGATTCGTGAAGAAGTCCTCAAACTACTGGACCCAGAAAAGATAAAACTGCTGACCAACCTCTACAACAAAATTTTCACAGGCGGTCAAATGCCAAATGACTGGCTGTTATTGACATTCATTCCGCGTCCCAAAAAGGCCAACGCAACTAAATGGTCCGACCACAGAATAATCAGTTTGATGAGTCATATCCTAAAAGCTTTCCTTAATATCATTCAAGCACGCGTATATAGAAAACTCGACGAGAGAATAGCCACAACACAGTTTGGTTTTATGAAGGGACTTGGCACCCGAGGGGCATTATTCTCCATACAGGTCCTGATTCAACGAGTACGGTACGTCAACGTAGACGTCTTTGCATGCTTCATACATTTCGGAAAGGGCTTTGATAAAGTCGAACATTAAACTCAAGTAAACTCATCTCAACCCTACGTGAGTCAGGAATTGACGACAGGGACACAGATATAATATCAAGACTATACTTGCAACAAAAAGCCATTGTTCGGGTCGAAAACCAAACTTCGGAAGAGTTTAACATAAGGAGAGAAGTACGTCAAGGTTGTATACTGCCGCCCCTCCTATTCAACTCGTACTCAGAACTATTTAAAGAGGCATTTGACAACATGGAGGATGGAGGGGTAATAAACGAAGAAATAATAAATAACCTAAGATATGCTGATGATACCGTCCTTATAGCAGATACTGCTGAAAGACTTCAGAGACTTATAGACCGTGTAGAGACTGTATGCAACAGATATGGTATGAAGATAAAGTGTAAGAAGACACACATATTAATTATCAGTAAAAATGTCATCGACAACCAACCTACAGTTTACCGCTAAAAATGTAGCTCTCACAATACCGAGACAGTTACATACCTAGGCTGCACCTTCAATAAGGACGGGGATCACTCTCGAGAAACAAGATGCCGAATCGAAAAAGCAAGATGATTTAACAAGATGCGTAGCATACTGTGCAACCTCAAAATCCATACCAGAATAAGAATTTTAAAATGCTATGTACCCTCGACCCTCCTATATGGGACAGAAGCGTGCACCCTTACCGATACCCCATGTAGGCGCATAGATGCATTTGAGATGTGGTGTTATCGCCGCATACTCAGAATCCCATGGATACACCAATTGCCAAACGACACGGTACTGCAACGCATCGGTGGACAACTGGAATACCTACCAAATCTGAAGCGCAGAAAATTGGAATAATTCGGACATATTATGCGAGGTGAAAAATACCACCTTCTTCAACTCATCCTACAGGGTAAAATAGAGGGTCGAAGGTCAGCAGAACACAGACGAATATCGTTGCTGCAAAATTTACGAACATGGACCGGAATGACATCAACACCTCTATTCAGAGCGGCAGTGGACAGACTGATTTGGACCAACGTGATAGCCAACATCTACAGAGGATAGGCAGTTTAATAAGAAGGAGAGGATACTTTCGCAGCTTCCAAAGTCCCTTCTCGGCCATGTTTGTTTCGGTCATGTTTGAAAATGACCATTAACTCCAATACTCAAAACTCCAAAACGAGATAACATTCAAAATAATAACAAGATAATGACAATTCCCTACCCGACTTTCTTGTAAAAATAGCAGAAAACCAGATCCATATATATATATATATATATATATAAATTTTTATTCTCTATTAGTGTGCGGACTGCATGCATATGGTTGACTGTGCTGGAAAGGGTACAGCACAGTCGATCAAATCGAAGCAGTCCGCACACTAATAGAGAAATGCACGGAATATAACGTGCCTCTGCATATTGCATTCGTTGACTATCAAAAGGCCTTTGACTCTATTGAGATATGGACAGTGCTGGATGCCATGAACAGGGCAAGAGTCGACTCTAGATACTCGGACTTAATCGAACATACATATTTATAAAAATGCAACGTTCCAAGTTAACATCAAGGAATATCTACAAACCAAAAAAATTAACATCCAAAGAGGCGTGCGGCGGCAGGGCGACACGATTTTCCCAAAACTTTTTACTCTGGCACTAGAGGACATATTCAAAAACCTGAGGTGGGAACAAAAAGGTGTGTGTATAGACGGAAATTACCTAAATCATTCACGTTTCGCAGACGACATTGTAATTATGAACCAAGATATAAACGAACTGGAGGAAATGATGAACGAACTTAAGCAAGCTTCAGAAGATGTTGGCCTGCAGATGAACTTCAAGAAGACCAAAACCCTCTCTCATGAAAATGTCCAAATAACATAACCACCACTTGGAAACCGTGGAGCAGTACATCTATCTGGGACATAATATTAAACTGGGCAGGGACTACCAAACAGCGGAAGTCACAAGGCGAATCGGCTTGACTTGGGATGCCTTTGGAAAACTAAACCATATTCTCAGAGACCGTAAAGTCCCAATCTGCCTCAAGAGAAAAGCGTACGATGCGTGATTCTCGCCGTTGCAACTTATGGCCTAGATACCACCACTCTCACGGTCAACAAACAGCATAAGCCGTTTAAGACTCCGCCAGAGAGCAATGGAGCGAGCGATGCTAGGTAGGTATCAGCCTAAGAGATAAAATACGCAAAACGAGAATTCGCAAACGCACTGAAGTATCGGATTTCCTAGAACAAATTGCAAGATTAAAGTGGCGATGGGCAGGTCATGTTGCGCGAGATGACGTGAAATGGACCAAGAAAATAATGCAATGGAGACCCAGAGAGACCAAAAGAAGTGTTGGTAGACCCCAGGCGAAATGGCGGGATTACCTACAGCTGCTAGCCGGGAAGAACTGCACAACAGATCGAGCTGGAAAAAGATGGAGGAGGCCTCTGTTCAGCAGTGGACGTTTAACGGCTATATATATATATATATATATATATATATATATATATATACACATATATATATATATATATATATATATATATATATATATATATATATATATATATATATATCATCATCATCATCATCAAACAGCCCTTTGCGTCCACTGCTGGACATAGGCCTCCCCAATTTCCGCCCATTTCCTCCTATCCTGAGCCTCTCGCATCCAGGCTCCTCTTGTTCTTTTTATATCGTCTGTCCATCTTGTGGGAGGCCTCCCCTGCTTCGTATATCTGCTCTTGGCCTCCACTCCAGTAGTCTCTTGGTCCATCTTCCATCTGACATTCGGGCCACGTGTCCAGCCCAGTTCCACTTTAGCCTCGCCATACGCACAACCACATCTGTGACACCTGTTGTTCGGCGTAGGTCTTCGTTTGTGATATGGTCTCGTAGCGACACGCCGAGCATCGATCTTTCCATATTTCGTTGTGCAATTTGGAGCTTTTTTGCAGTGGCAACGGTGAGTGTTGCGGTTTCAGTGCCGTAGGTCATAACTGGCAATACACATTGATCAAACACTTTCCTTTTCAAGCAGACTGGCAGATCGCTTTTGAATACGTCCCGAAGTTTTCCATATGCGGCCCAAGAGAGGATTATTCTTCTTTTAAATTCGCATGTTTGGTTGTCTCTAGTTATGCGTATTTCGTGACCTAAATAGGTGTATTTGTCTACGAAATCAATATCTCTATCGCCTACATCTATCTGTCTGCTCGGGACCAAGTTTGTCATACATTTTGTTTTGGAATAGTTTATTCTTAGGCCTACGGTATTACATGCTTCCTGGAGTTCTAATAGCATTGTTTTTATATCGTTAAGATCGTCAGCAAGCAGCACTATGTCATCTGCAAATCGCAGATTTGATAGATTTTTGCCATCTATGGTTAAGCCTTTTTTTCCCAGTTGAGCTTTTTGAAAGCGAGTTCCAAAACCGCGGTGAACAATTTAGCCGATATCGTATCCCCCTGTCTCACGCCTCTACCAATTGGAATGGGTTTGGTGTTTTCATGGAGTTGAACCGTCATACTGGCGTTTTTGTAGATGTTGTAAATGGTTCTCGTGTAGCGATGGTCGACACGGCATTCCTGTAGTGCTTCCATAACTGCATCTAGCTCGACGGTGTCAAATGCTTTATGGAAATCTATGAAGGCCAGTAAGAGTGGTCTGTTGTATTCAATACTTTTCTCGACTATTGTTTTAACACTTTGTAGAAGGTCATTGGTTCCGTATCCTGTGCGAAATCCTGCCTGTTCCACTGGTTGGTAGAAGTCCAGTTTATTTTCAAGTCTATTTGTTATTATTCTTGTAAATAGTTTGTAGAGATGACTTAGAAGGCTTATCGGCCTATAGTTTTCTAGGTCAGCTATATCTCCTTTTTTGTGCATTAAGATCACAATAGCGTTGTTCCATTCATTTGGTACTGTACTGTTGAACAGGCAAAGATTGAACAGGTCTCTGATTTTTCCTAGCAGGTGGACACCTCCGATTTTGATGGCGTCTGCGGTGACGTGGTCACCTCCGGGGGCTTTGTTTGTCTTCGTTTTACTTAAGGCTAATTCTATTTCATCTAAAGTAATATCTGGTAGTATTTCAGACCCTTGGTTTATGATGCCCTTTTTATTTGATACGATATCTGGTTCAGATTCCGGGATTGGTTCTTTTTGGCTTGTATATAGAAGTTGGTAGAATTCTTCAACGACATTTAGGATCTCCTCTCTGTTCGTTGTTATATTTCCTTGTTTATTTCTGAGTTTAGTTATTTGTCTCTTCCCGCTTCCCAGTTTTCTACGCAGGACCTTCATACTTTTGTTGTTTTCTATGGTTTGTTGAATTTTATCTTTATTATGTGCTCATATGTCGCGCCTTATTGCCTTCGATATCTGTTTATTTATCTCTCGTAGTTCTTCGATGGAGGTTGTCTCTTCACTTCTCATGTTTCTTCTACTTTGCATCAGCTGTATTGTTTCTTGGCTGAGTTTTTCTTCTTGTTTTGTTCTAGGGCAGCATGTACTTTGACTTTCTATTATGGCATTTGTTATTCGGTCGTTTAGGTTGTTGATGTTTTCATTTTTGTCCGCGTTTCCACTCGTCAACCGGTCTGCGATGCACTGTTGGTATTCCTCTACATCTAGTGGGCTGTGCCATTGTTGGTTGGTTGTCTTTTTAACCATTTCGTGTCTTTCTTTCTTTATATCAATGGTTATTTTTGATCGCACCATTCTATGGTCGCTCCCAGTATCAAATCTATTTAATACCGTTACGTCCTTAATTATATGTTTCTTATCCGTTATTACAAAGTCTATTTCATTTCTTGTGCGGCCGTCTGGACTTTCCCAGGTCCATCTTCGATTTAGTTTTTTATAGAAGAAGCTGTTCATTTGAAATAGGTTGTTTTGTAGTAGGAAGCCCAACAACGTCTCACCTCGGTTATTCCTGCCTTCCAGTCCAAAGTTTCCTAAAGAAATTTCCGTATCGTCGCCTTTCATTCCGATTTTGGCGTTGAAGTCTCCGCATACAATGGTGAATTGGACTGGTTGCTCTCTTAGGGCCGTAGATATATCGTCGTAGAAGATGTCTACTTCCTCATCACTGTAGTTGGTCGTTGTTGCATAGATTTGTACGATTTTTATGTGGTATCTTGTATTTAGTTTCAGGACCAGGCTAGTCACTCTAGGGGAGATTTTCTTTATGGAAATTATATTCTTGCTGTGACGTTTATGTATTATAAAACCGGTTCCACCATTGGAATTTTCGTCGTTTCCCGCATAATATAGGCTATGCCCAGATTTTAGTTTTATTAGTTGCTCTCCCCGTCTTCTAATCTCGCTGAGACCAACAACATCCCATTTTATATGATCTAATTCTCGCTCGAGTTCGGTGAGTCTTTCCTCTGATTGTAGCGATCTTGTGTTGTAGGTTGCGATATACATGTGTATATTCTGCTTCTTTGTTAAGTAGGTTTTCTGCTTCATTAGATGTTTGTCCCCCCCAGAATCCGTGGGACAGAATGATTGGTTATCATTGCGGAACTGTGGAGATATTCTCCTATCCGCCTGGGGTATTTGTTTGTTTACATCTATCATTTTCATGGGTAAAAATAAAGGGTTTTTTGCCGTAAAACACCACGCTGACAAGACGAGTTGGTGAGTTTGGTTTTCGGCCGCCCATTCTGGGTCAGACGCCGTTTGCAGCCGCCCACTCTGGGTCAGACGCTACTGTTGTTGCTAGTTTCGGTCCGCCCCGGGTATTTAATTTCCCCGGTACCACCCATATCTGGGAGGCTTTTCCCCACCCGCCCCCTGGGGAGGCGCCCGCTGGGAGACTAGCAACCCCTCACGGTGAGAATACATTTCCTTTATTCTCGTTTGAATGGTTATACCGCCATGACTCGGTCGCCAGAGCCTCGTTCGTTATCTAGCAGCGGGCACCGCGTGCAGGAGAGGTTGACATTTGGGTCGGACTTACATGGTGGTTATTGCCGTCACCCCTTACCCCACCCAGGTATATATATATATATATATATATATATATATATATATATATATAAATTGTATGTAAGCTAATAAAAACCCCGTAAAACCAACAACCGACGTGTATCTTGACTCCGTGTTCACCACAATATCAACTAGGAAAACTCAACTGGTGAGTTGGAATCTAAAAACCATCTCACCCCCTTGCCGGAAGATCGTCGACTGCTCAAGGCCGCGACCAGGCGTTCAATCTTCAGGAACAAACATTGCTAACAGCGGAGGTTCTCAACCATCGCAACCATAAGATTGGTGGCTGTGGTACTCTTTCGGGAAAGTACCCAAGCTCCATCATAACATTTGTTTTGTAGTCTTAATAAGACTTAATAGTCTAACATAATTTTAACTTTTATCAAATTTCAAGTGTCTAAATTTCGTTTTCACAAAAAAATCACAGACGTGAACAATAACGGTTTTAATAGAAGCCAAAGCGATTTCGTGTTATGTCAAACACGGGTTTAACAAGCAAACACGTCACATTTGTGCTCGTTATAACCGAGCACAATCGATTGAATTTACAGAAAACATATATTTATCTGTTTATCTACTCTTCTCTCTCTTGTATAAAATCTAGTCTTATTAAACAGGCAAATGAATAGTTGTTTATATGTTACGGTAAAAGTATAAAATTGGCAAATGTTTATCATTTACCGGTATATGTATACATCTACCAATTTGATAGGTAAATATGAGTTTAAAGTTGAGATCAGTTTCATGTATCGTAAAGTATAGTATATCGTAAGTAGGTACAAGTACACATTTTCCAACGTATATAGGTAAAAGTTAAAAATAATAAACAGAAATAAAATATACTTGTAAAAAATGTGTTTTTGTTTTTGAATACATCTATACATTTGCCAACATCATTAGATATATGTACACATTTGCCGGAAATAGTTGGTAAATGTAAGTTGAACTTACATTAACCAACCAAGAAGGTATATGTGTACATATGCCAGTAAATGTGTACATTTTCCAAACTACGAACTTCTACCGTAACATATACATAAGGATATTTGTAGTTACAAATCGATGGCTTACATGTAAAACCTCGTTTTTGGTATCGTTTGATTCAGCAAACTGAGCCCCACCTGTTTAAACGTAAAAAGACGTAAAAAGCAGGAGAGTTAAGGATTTATAAAAACAAACAAACTGACCCAACTAATTGACCAATGTTCAAAAAACCAATTGAAAAAGGCAACGTTTTTTTGCTCTCCTGTAAAATTAGTAAAACAGATTCACGAGGTTTTGCTTTAAGCCATCTAATCTATACCCAGTTTGATTTGAATCCAGTTAGTATGTACCAAAACATTTATATACAACACTGAAACATGTAATTCGACTTTATTCTAGTTAATACAAATAGATAAAGCAACATTTCTATAGACAATATAGATATAATGATACAATAATGATATATAGTTTTTTAAATATTTTTAATTCACTGTTTACACCGTTATAACATAGTAAAAAATATAAATACTGCTTAAAAATGTTTTGAAGAATGAATTGAAAATTTTGAGCGGTTTAAACGCCGCCATTTTTGCGCGGTCTGTTGATGACGTCAAAGATCATTGTTTACTACAGCTGTTTTTATTTTTAACTTGACGTTTTTGACGTTTATTTTCTAACCAAAAGACTGCAATTACATACAAATGTAAAAAATACGGACTTGTTTATATGGGATGTTACGTCACTTTCGTTTTAACCAATGGTGTTACGTTTAACAAATTCAAATTTCCCTAGCTTAATTTGCTTTTATTTATTAATTTTATGTATTTAAAAAGATATTAATTACAGAGTAATGGTTTAGTTCAAATGTCCGGTCAATAAAGATTCGGAAAAAAAAATATTTGAAGCAAATTTAAATTTCATGAATATAACCCTATTCAAACATATAATTAGACATAATTCTTAAAACAGGTAGAAAAAAAAACGCATGTGTATAGACTAGTTATATATGTAGTTCGATTTAATTCCAGACATAAATTCCAGATTTCACACATAAAGCCCATTTGAATAGACTGGATGTACATGTAGACTTCATGCTAGTTAGTATATGCATATACAACTTCACACATAGATAAAACCGAAGTGAATAGACTGGATTTACATGTAGACTTCATGATAGTTAGTATGTATTTACAGAAAACACATTTATATATAATATATATTATAACTAACTTAAAAATAAATTTATATATAACTAATATATAGTTTCGAGATTTCACACATTCATTCATTTATTTTCATTTTATCATACATAAAGCCCAAAAGACACTTTTTACCGCCTTGTTTGAAGACGGGATATGAATATGAAAGTTTCAGGCTCATTTTGTTATTTTCACTGGTTATACGTCAAAAATGTGCCCGAAAATTGACGCACGCGCATAAAAAAATTTCAACTATGAAAAGGTCTATTGAATAGACTAGGTTTACATGTAAACTATGCTAGTTAGTATATGAAGAAAAAAATACATTTATATAGATAACAAATCAAATCAAATATAGGTATAGTTTTCAGATTTCACATACCAGGTGGGCCATTGAAAATGAAACAGAGGGATTTTCGGATAGTTAAAGATGATTTCTCAAAAAACGCTCAGACACGTCAACTTGGTTTGTGAGGGGGGCACCTTTTACAAGAAAATTTGTAGCCAAATCACTTAACCCCTTCGCGCTGGGACCACAACCCTTAAAATTTTAAATGGCACGGTGGGGTATGTTATACCTCATTTGAAAGCCCGTTTAGCCCTGAATACTAAACGGCTAACATTTTCTAAATCCATCGATTTGTCTTCGAGATTATTTAATTTCAAGTTAAGAATGCATTTTTCGTTTATGTCGTTGAAATTCAACGCCAGAAGAGATTTTTATTAGTCCAACAAATTGTTTCTTTTTTAGGCATGTACAAATGTTTTTCTATCAAGCAGTGAGTTTGGTTCTCTTTTCAGATTATTACAGATGGTTGATGGATTACATTGGTTGTGCAAAAATGATTTACTCTGTTGAGGAGAGGGTCGAAATGATCGCGTAGTTTTTCAAAAATCGTGAGAACGGCAATCGTTGGGCACGTAAGCAGAAAATACGTGTTCCGAGTTGGTCACAAAATTTCAAGAAACAGGTTCAGTAGCCAATAAAGAAACGGGACCCTTAACGTATACTCCCGGTAAGAAATGAGGCTACAGTGGTTGGAGTTTTAGGACAAGTTGTTGTAGACCCACCTCTGATTACGAGAAAATTGGTCACTGTAACCAACATCCCTAGAACAATTATTCTTCGAATCCTAAAACAACATAAATTTGATCCATACAAAATTCATTTAGTACATGAACTGAATGATGTTGATATCGATAGGCGACAGGAGTTTTGCGTGATGACTGAAAGAATAAGTGCTGATGCGAATTTTCTTTTCAACATTTGTTTCTCTAACGAGTATACAATTAATTCTACTGTAAATCACCATAACTGTCTATTTTGGTCGGATGTAAATCCAAGGATTTTTCACATTTTTCAAGTCCATACTCAAAATCCACTAAAACTATATGTTTGGGACGGTATTTTTTGGAGATCGCATTATTGGTCCCATTTTTCTTGATGGTAATTTCACGAGTGAACGTTACCTGGAAGTGTTGGAAGATGTTGTCTACCCATTGCTTTGATATCGTTGAAAAGGATGATGGTTACTTAGAACAGTGGTGCGCAAACCGTGGGTCGCCACCCCTGGGGGGTTGCGAGAGACAATTTGGGGGTCGCGAAAGACAATTTGGGGGTCGTCTAATTCAAAGAAATTTACTTACCAGTAAAATACTGATATTAAATTATATTATTCATAAAAATTTATAAAACTAGTATTTTGATTCCATTTTTTTTTCTAAGTATCGTAGCAAGCAGCACTTGTATAAAGGTCTCCGCACACCAATGCGTCAGTGCGTTGCGGTTCGTTGTCATACGTGCGAGAGCGGAAAAATATGTTCTGCACACACCAATGCGTTAAATGGATTGCGTATTTAGTCAATTTTCTTAATTTTTCATTTCATAAAGAAATCTTTAAGTTATTTATATCGAATATGTTGTATCTATTTGTGTCTTTGGATTAATGTTATTGTTCCAATTGTATTTTATAATGTATTTTTATCGTGAACTTAAAATTATTTTACTATTTTTTTGACACAGATATGTTTAATAATGTATGACCATAATTTTTTTAGCTCAAATAAGGTAAAACAAACAACGAACACCTTTAAAAAAACACAATATTGAATAGGATGGTTGCGACCGTTACTACGTGGTAATCCATACTTACACTGACTTGATAAATTCGCTATGTTTTAACCACACTTATTATATAATGGTATATTTTGTAACTAGGGCGAAAAGTTGTCATTTTTTCGCGAGAGCGAAATTGTGCGCAGGTACGATGTGAGAAATAAACTCGAGAGAGAAATTGACAATTTCGCCCATGCTACAAACAATATTTTTTATTACTCTTGCGAGGGTATGTATCTTACCAGTTTGGGATCCAGGGGTCATCCAAAAAAAAAAAAAAAAAAAAATAGAATCAAAAATGAAGAATTTGCTTTTTCAATTTTAAAACGATTTTTTTAATTTTTTATTATTATTTTGTAATGAAAAAAAATTTAGCATTTCATGTCACTTTTTAAATATCGCGGTCTTGATTGTGTTCATTTTATTTTTATTTATTTGTTTATTTTAATGTAACCTATGAAATATTGAATATTGTGTGCGTGCGTTACTCAGGTTAAGTGGAAATACAACGAGATATGACATTTTTCGTATTAAATAATCTACGTCAAGAAGTACTTTTCGCGCATGAGTAATAAAAAACATTTTCGAGTTTCGACAGGTTAAGATAATTTTCAAGTTCACAATTCTTGAAAATGACACCCGTCGAAACTCGAGTCGTGTTAAATGTTTAAATTTATATAACTGTGCCTAATAAGTTATATAATATTTTTACATATTAAGTGTGATTAAAACACGGTGAATTTATCAATTCAGTGTAAACAAATATTGTATTTTGAAAAAATTGTTGTACTCAAACCTCCAAAAAGGGAGACATACATAGTGTTTTTAAAAGAGTGTCAATAAGTCATCAAATTTTAATTTCTAAATACAAATATACCGCTTCATACTAATACTAGACTATACTAATATCTGCGCGTAGATGCGGATTCATAATCTGAAGGTTTATGGTGTCAAAACCTTTAGCATAGCTTGAAAAGTTTTAATAACATCCATTTTGGGACAGCTTTACTAATTAAATCAAGGGAGGGACACGGAAATCTTCTGTTACTCTTTAGCACACAGCGCTCAAGATGCATTGTGTGAGCCTTTCGCTACGTCAAAGCAAGTAACGAGAAAGGTCAAGACCTAATATGTCAGGGGCTGAAGGCCATAGGTTTATGTACTAGTAAAGTAACATAAGATAGTTGTAATTTGTGTTACACAAATTACAACTATCTTATGTTACTTTTGTAGATAGTTGTAATTTGTGTTACACAAATTACAACTATCTTATGTTACTTTACTAGTACATAAACCTATGTCCTTCAGCCCCTGACATATTAGGTCTTGACCTTTCTCGTTACTTGCTTTGACGTAGCGAAAGCCTCACACAATGCATCTTGAGCGCTGTGTGCTAAAGAGTAACAGAAGATTTCCGTGTCCCTCCCTTGATTTAATTAGTAAATCTGTCCCAAAGTGGATGTTATTAAAACTTTTCAATTTTGAGTAGGCATTGTCTATGTGACTATTTTTATGATGGTATTTTATTCAATGACGTCAGCAAAACTCCTTTAGAAACACCCTGTAAACGCAAATCCCAGAAAAACTTTTACTTTACCTACGTTAACGATTAAAAAAGTCTACTGTCGATCCAGCGGTCGCGACAAAAATTTTGCACAAAATGGGAGAGTCGCCAATGCAAAAAGTTTGCGCACCACTGATTTAGAAGACAATTTGACCTTTCAACAAGATTGAGTTGTGGACTCCACCACATTATATGCAGGCTGTTCGGGAGTTTCTGGACAGAGTTTTCCCGGGACAATAGATTGGATGAAAATTTGCTCTAGAATGGTTCACCTGATTTAAGTCTTCTGGACTTTTTCTTGTGGGGTCATCTAAAGAGTAGAATTTATGCAATAGAACCAGCGTCTCTGGAAGAGTTACGTCGATGCATAATTGAAGAATGTCGTCAAATTACGCCACAGATCCTCCAAAATGTAAGAGAATGTTTTGAGTGGAATTTGTATTTTTATATGGAAGCTGGTAGCGCACAATTGGAGCATTTGTTAAACTAATACAATTTTTTTCTGGCGTTGAATTGTGTTTTTTTTTCTCTTCACTTTTACAGTTTTTGTAGGGACAGATTGAACAATTGAACTTCCTTCAACGACATAAACGACGAACGCAAATCGATAAATTTGGAAAATTTTAATGGTTTAGTATTCAGGGCAAAAAAGAGCTTTCAAATGAGGTATCACTTACCCCACCGTGCCATTTAAAATTTTAAGGGTTATGGTCCTCGCGTGAAGGGGTTAAGTGATTTGGCTACAAATTTTCTTGTAAAACATTTCCCTCCACAAAGAAAGTTGACATGTCTGAGCGTATTTTGAGAACCCATCTTTAACTATACGAAAATCTTTCTGTTTCGTTTTCAATGGCCCACCTGGTATAGATAAGGTCCAATTGAATAGACTGGTTGTACATGTAGAATTCATGCTAGTTAGTATATGCAGATAAAACTAGATAACTACTCATACTTATGAATAGGATGGTTGTGACAGTAATAACATAGTGAATTTTTCAATTCAATGTAACTCATACTTATAGTTTAACTATGGAGCTATAGACAAAAACACATTGTTTGGACTTATAATCAACTCTAACATGTGGCTTCAATTCATGCTAGTTAGTACAGATTGATTAAGTCACATTTCTTTAGACTAAGACTAGACAAGCAGCATTGTAAAATTAGTAGAAGTCTATTAGTCCAAGTCTTTGTAGACTAGAGGAGGCACTCTAAATGGGTAAGTATACCAACGTTTAGAGGAAGAGGGTGGGTACAATAGATCTATTAAGGTTGCAGTACAAGTCGTCACCACCAGAACTACAATCTACAAGTCTTTGTAACACCCCTTTGTAAGGGTGAAACCATTCTGTGAAAAGAGTATGAAAACCATCTGTGAAAGGATAAGAAAAGCAACAAATAAAATAAAAGCTTAGAAAAAGCTATTGTAGGACAGCAAAGAAAACTGCTATAAATCTTCTGAAAAACTGTGGAATATTGATAAGGGTGTGATATTGTTAGCACCAAGAAGAAAATAATTTATGAACCCAATACAACCCAAAATTTAGTAAACAAATTTAGCTAACAAATGTTACAACTTTCTATATAAAAGATTATATAATCTTGCTTACACATAATTTAGATTTGTCTTACCGAAAGGTACAAAAGATTTTCTGTGATCTTTGGAGGTGTGCGGTATGTCAGATTTGTCAGGCACAGGGGTCTGGTACTGTCTCTGGTCCCGCCACACGACGATCTTGCTGAATGCAGAGATGATGGAGTCCCGAAGGGTGAGAGCGGTGCGTTCCCCACCGGCCGCCAGGCTGGACTTGGACCGGTGCAGGTTGCTCTCCCCATCTATGTTCACCACACTGGATTTTTGCTTGCACTTTTTGCGGGTGTGCTTCAAATGTTTCTTGGAGGATGGCTGCTCCCCGTCTTCGTACACCTCAAACACTTCCAGCTCATAATCCATTTTAACAGCTCGGTGGTCACTCTCATCAAGAAACTAGTTACTTCACTTGGGTATTTACAAAAACAACTGAATAGAGGTAATTGGATGAAAACACTTATTTTATTTTAGTATTTAGTCTTAAGTTGACATTAAAAACTCCCTTTTTTTTGCAATTTAACCCTAAATTATTTACTTTTTCGCGAATTGTTCCTTGCGATCGCGTTTTGGATTGGTTTTTGCGGTTTTCGGGAACCTCGTCCTCATTTTCGGTTCGATTAATTTGGCTGGTTTTCCGCTTTTTTGCAAGGGAAACTAAATAACTTATAAAAGAGAGTGAGTAATTTGTGACACACTAAAAACCACCATTCGGACGGTAAGGTAGATTTTCTTCGCGAATATTCAGACACCAGCGACATCTCGACAACAACAATGCAATAATAAAACTCTCATTTTGCACGTTCAAAATCTACAAAATGTTTTCTTGCTAATATTTATTGCGAGAGTATACAGACAAAATTAGACAGACAAGACTAGACAGACAAGACTAGACAGACAAGACTAGACGGACAAGACTAGACATACAAGACTAGACAGACAAGACTAGACAGACAAGACTAGATAGACAAGATTAGACAGACAAGACTAGACGGACAAGACTAGACAGACAAGACTAGACAGACGAGACTAGAAAGACAAGACTAGACAGACAAGACTAGACAGACAAGACTAGACAGACAAGACTAGACAAACAAGACTAGAAGAGAAGACTAGATAGACTGGACTAGACAGAGAAGACTAGATAGACTGGACTAGACAGACAACACTAAGTGGTTTCAGAGGAAGCTCTCACCAAAACCCCTATTCCACCTTGGCTTTTAGTATGCGCCACCCCGCATATTTTGCATTCATTCAGGGTGGGCAGCCCGGAAGGTTAGTGAAAACCGACCTAGTTGTTGTCTCTCCGATCAGGAAGACAGACAGGACTAGACAGACAAAACTAGACAGACAAGACAAGACAGACAAGACTAGACGGACAAGACTAGACATACAAGACTAGACAGACAAGACTAGACAGACAAGACTAGACAGACAAGACTAGACAGACAAGATTAGACTGACAAGACTAGATGGACAAGACTAGACAGACAAGACTAGACAGACGAGACTAGAAAGACAAGACTAGACAGACAAGACTAAACAGACAAGACTAGACAGACAAGACTGGACAAACAAGACTAGACAGAGAAGACTAGATAGACTGGACTAGACAGACAACACTAAGTGGTTTCAGAGGAAGCTCTCACTAAAACCCCTATTCCACCTTGGCTTTTAGTATGCACCACCCCGGTATCGCATATTTTGCATTAATTCAGGGTGGGCAGTCCGGAAGGTTAGTGAAAACCGACCTAGTTGTTGTCTCCCCGATCAGGAAGACAGACAAGAATAGACAGACAAAACTAGACAAACAAGCCTAGACAGACTGGACTAGACAGACAAGACTAAGTGGTTTCGGAGGAAGCTCTCACTAAACCCCCTATTCCACTTTGGCCTTTAGTATGCACCACCCCAGTATCGCATATTATTGCATTCATTCAGGATGGGCAGCCCAAACGGTTAGTGGAAACCGCCCAAGTTGTCGCCTCCCCGACCAGGATTGGAACCCGGGTCTCCCGCATTGAAAGACAGACAGACAGAAGATTAGACGGATAAGACTAGACAGACAAGACTAAGTTGGTTTTGAAATGCAAGATTTTGTTAATAAAACTGATTCTGTGAAATTCAGAAATTCACCTCGAACATCAAACAAAATATATCCTGAATTTTGCCAAAAAATCCCGCTGGGCCTGAATAAAGAAGTGCTTGCAAAATTTGCAAAAAGTTTTTGTGCCTTACCATAATTTCGATCAGTGGCGGATTTTCCAATAAGCTAAACAAGCTATAGCTTAGGGCGCCAACTTTCTAGGGGCTCCCAAAATACCCCTATAGGTATCCGAAAATATTTGGCACTGATAGAAGGGCCCCATATCTCAAATAGCTTAGGGCCTTATCAAGTCTAATCTTCTCCAGGTTTCGATCAAAATACTTAAAATCAAAAAATACCGGTAGTCACACTTCAGTTACAAACTTCTTAATTTAACAAATACCACAGCACATAATCTCATAACTAACATCCAATCCCAACAATCCCAAAAAAGTGAAGTGCGACCGTAAACCCGATTTTTCCGCTGAAGGTTCCAGAAGCTCCTCCGATTGTTCCTCCACGCTCCAAGATCCTCGCTGTACCGATTATTGCGCATAAACTAGAAATTGCAAAGATAATTTCAGTGTCGTCCCGCTGAAATCTTCAGTTGCCACTGAAAAGATTAATTGTTGTTTCGAAAAAGACTTGAGCCTGAACGGAAACAAGAAACGAACGTTTCACAAAGGCATTGCGTTGAAGTTTATTAGAAAGAAATAGTCAAGAAATATTTATTTAGATTTTTTTATTGTAATTTTGAGGATTAAAGTGATTAAAGAGACTAGACAGACAAGACTAGACAGACAAGACTAGACAGACAAGACTAGACAGACAAGACTAGACAGACAAGACTAGACAGACAAGACTAGACAGACAAGACTAGACAGACAAGACTAGACAGACAAGACAGACAAGACTAGACAGACAAGACTAGACAGACAAGACTAGACAGACAAGACTAGACAGACAAGACTAGACAGACAAGACTAGACAGACAAGACTAGACAGACAAGACTAGACAGACAAGACTAGACAGACAAGACTAGACAGACAAGACTAGACAGACAAGACTAGACAGACAAGACTAGACAGACAAGACTAGACAGACAAGACTAGACAGACAAGACTAGACAGACAAGACTAGACAGACAAGACTAGACAGACAAGACTAGACAGACAAGACTAGACAGACAAGACTAGACAGACAAGACTAGACAGACAAGACTAGACAGACAAGACTAGACAGACAAGACTAGACAGACAAGACTAGACAGACAAGACTAGACAGACAAGACTAGACAGACAAGACTAGACAGACAAGACTAGACAGACAAGACTAGACAGACAAGACTAGACAGACAAGACTAGACAGACAAGACTAGACAGACAAGACTAGACAGACAAGACTAGACAGACAAGACTAGACAGACAAGACTAGACAGACAAGACTAGACAGACAAGACTAGACAGACAAGACTAGACAGACAAGACTAGACAGACAAGACTAGACAGACAAGACTAGACAGACAAGACTAGACAGACAAGACTAGACAGACAAGACTAGACAGACAAGACTAGACAGACAAGACTAGACAGACAAGACTAGACAGACAAGACTAGACAGACAAGACTAGACAGACAAGACTAGACAGACAAGACTAGACAGACAAGACTAGACAGACAAGACTAGACAGACAAGACTAGACAGACAAGACTAGACAGACAAGACTAGACAGACAAGACTAGACAGACAAGACTAGACAGACAAGACTAGACAGACAAGACTAGACAGACAAGACTAGACAGACAAGACTAGACAGACAAGACTAGACAGACAAGACTAGACAGACAAGACTAGACAGACAAGACTAGACAGACAAGACTAGACAGACAAGACTAGACAGACAAGACTAGACAGACAAGACTAGACAGACAAGACTAGACAGACAAGACTAGACAGACAAGACTAGACAGACAAGACTAGACAGACAAGACTAGACAGACAAGACTAGACAGACAAGACTAGACAGACAAGACTAGACAGACAAGACTAGACAGACAAAACTAGACAGACAAGACTAGACAGACAAGACTAGACAGACAAGACTAGACAGACAAGACTAGACAGACAAGACTAGACAGACAAGACTAGACAGACAAGACTAGACAGACAAGACTAGACAGACAAGATTAGACAGACAAGACTAGACAGACAAGACTAGACAGGCAAGACTAGACAGACAAGACTAGACAGACAAGACTAGACAGACAAGACTAGACAGACAAGACTAGACAGACAAGACTAGACAGACAAGACTAGACAGACAAGACTAGACAGACAAGACTAGACAGACAAGACTAGACAGACAAGACTAGACAGACAAGACTAGACAGACAAGACTAGACAGACAAGACTAGACAGACAAGACTAGACAGACTAGACTAGACAGACAAGACTTTTTTATGGGAGGCGTAGAAAAGCACATTCAGTTAACTTTACAAGTGCCCCCCCTGGAAACTCACGGACATCTTGGAACCGCTTTTCGCATATCTTCAAGATGGCGCTCGCTTTGACCTCACTTATCAAGGTGAAGATGATTAGGGGTTCAGGTTATTTTCAGTTTTCGTTGTCTATGTTGTTTTGTCCGTTCATCCTGTTCTGGGAAATCCTGCTTAGTATGTCCCTTATCATCATTTCTGTTGCAGACCAGTCTTCTTCACTCCTAAGCATTGTCTCCGTGAGTGTGCTAGTTTATAAAATTCTTTTTATTTTTGAAGTGTATATGTCCCTCTCTAAAGACCACCTGGGGCATTCGAAGATTGTGTGATACACACTATCTGTCTTATCACAATAAAAGCACTGGTTGTCTGCCTCGCGCACAATACTGTGCAGGTAGTCTTTGAAGCACCCGTGGCTGCTCAGTGCCTGCGCCAGGTAACTTTTCCGTGCCTTCTCATGACCCATGGATCCAATTTTGGAATCTGGAGTCTCGTCCACTCACCCCTCTCTGAGGCTTCCCAGTACTCTTGACAACTTTCGAGCATCTGGGTCCTTGTTTTTTTTTCTCATTTCCTTTTTGTTATCACTGCTCCTTTCTTTATAAAGCGTATCTCTCTCTCTCTTCAACAAGAAATTTTATAGGAGCTATTATCGCAATAATGAGAACAGCGACACCTGAGACGGTCCTCTATGCGCTGGACACGCGTAGCGCCATTTTGCGTTGAATGGATTGCAGTTTTTGCCTTAGATTTGCTCTCTCCATTGCTCGCTCCCATGATTGGTGTTGCGTAGAGCATGGCAGATTCGACAACTGAATACAAGAGCGGTCGTTTGGTGCTGTTAGGAACACCTACAGTTGGCATAAGTTTTCCAAGTGCTGCTGAGGTTTTTAATGCCTTCACAGCCACAAGAACAATGTGCTGTCGAAAGGAGAGATTTTTATCTATAGTTATGCCTAAGTATTTAATGGTTTCCTTTGATATTATCTGTATTTTTTACAAATAAAAATACAAATAATATTTTTTTCGCTTTGCTTTTTAAATGCTACTGGTCCTACTTTCATTCTTCCTGTCCATAAAACCGCTTCCGTCTTTTCTGGAGCGAGCTTTAGCTGTTTTTTCTCCAACCAGTTGTCTATTAGTGCTATGGCATTGTTTGCCTTGATTATAACACAGTTTTCTGATAATCCGGTGACGATGAGGGCCAAGACGTCGACAAAACCGACATCTTCCACTCCTTCTGGCAACTTCAGTCTAAGGACTCTATCATGCAGGATGTTCCACAAAGTTGGTCCCATTACTGAGCCTTGTGGAACACCACTGGAGATTTGTCTTTCTGCGCATTAACACTCAGACAGACAAGACTAGATAGGCAAGACTAGACAGACAAGACAAGACAGACAAGACAAAATAGACAAGACAAGACACAGAAGACTAGACAGACAAGACTAGACAGAAAAGAATAAGATTAGGCACACAGGACTAAGATTAAACAGACAAGACTGGACAGACAAGAGGAGACAGACAAGACTAGACAGACAAGACTACACAGACAAGACTAGACAGACAAGACTGGACAGATAAGACTAGACAGACAAGACTAGACAGACAAGACTAGACAGACAAGACTAGACAGACAAGACTAGACAGACAAGACTAGACAGGCAAGACTAGACAGACAAGACTAGACAGACAACACTAGACAGACAAGACTAGACAGACAAGACTAGACAGACAAGACTAGACAGACAAGACTAGACAGGCAAGACTAGACAGACAAGACTAGACAGACAAGACTAGACAGGCAAGACTAGACAGACAAGACTAGACAGACAAGACTAGACAGACAAGACTAGACAGACAAGACTAGACAGACAAGACTAGACAGACAAGACTAGACAGACAAGACTAGACAGACAAGACTAGACAGACAAGACTAGACAGACAAGACTAGACAGACAAGACTAGACAGACAAGACTAGACAGACAAGACTAGACAGACAAGACTAGACAGACAAGACTAGACAGACAAGACTAGACAGACAAGACTAGACAGACAAGACTAGACAGACAAGACTAGACAGACAAGACTAGACAGACAAGACTAGACAGACAAGACTAGACAGACAAGACTAGACAGACAAGACTAGACAGACAAGACTAGACAGACAAGACTAGACAGACAAGACTAGACAGACAAGACTAGACAGACAAGACTAGACAGACAAGACTAGACAGACAAGACTAGACAGACAAGACTAGACAGACAAGACTAGACAGACAAGACTAGACAGACAAGACTAGACAGACAAGACTAGACAGACAAGACTAGACAGACAAGACTAGACAGACAAGACTAGACAGACAAGACTAGACAGACAAGACTAGACAGACAAGACTAGACAGACAAGACTAGACAGACAAGACTAGACAGACAAGACTAGACAGACAAGACTCACTAAGTGGTTCGGGGGAAGCTCTCACTAAACCCCCTATTCCACCTTGGCTTTTAGTATGCGCCACCCCGGTATCGCATATTCTGCATTCATTCAGGGTGGGCAGCCCGGACGGTTAATGAAAACCGCGCTAGTTGTTGTCTCCCCGACCAGGATTCGAACCCGGGTCTCCCGCATTGAAAGGCGGGTATGTTGTCAACTACACCACCGAGGAGGACAGACAGACAAGACTAGACAGACAAGACTAGACAGACAAGACTAGACAGACAAGACTAGACAGACAAGACTAGACAGACAAGACTAGACAGACAAGACTAGACAGACAAGACTAGACAGACAAGACTAGACAGACAAGACTAGACAGACAAGACTAGACAGACAAGACTAGACAGACAAGACTAGACAGACAAGACTAGACAGACAAGACTAGACAGACAAGACTAGACAGACAAGACTAGACAGACAAGACTAGACAGACAAGACTAGACAGACAAGACTAGACAGACAAGACTAGACAGACAAGACTAGACAGGCAAGACTAGACAGACAAGATTATTCTGTCAGTGTCAGGGGAAGAAAACTCATAGATAGGAAATAATAATAAATAAATAATAAAGAAATTAAAAAAAAAAATACTATGGATAGAAATCCGCCAGACCCAAATATACACCATGACGTTGTAAACATGACTATAGAAGAAATTGGGGTCGCAGCTGCTGGGCAGCAAAACTTTCTTCATATTGGGTTTGCTGTGAGTTCTTCAACATATGATATTCCACCACCGAAGGCTGATTTTTCTGCGCGTCCCCCTTTTGAAGTAACCATGAAGTTGCTTGCTTATGAGGAAGTGCAGCGGGAGAAAAACCTCGCAGGACAAGCCATACAGAAGACACTACCACAAACCAGAGCACCAGAGTTTAGACAATCTGGTCAAAGAATTTAAGCAATAGATGTTGAAGCCAACGATGAAGTGGATACAGTCTTTTGGGCATAGATTTTATTTTTTGTTGCTTTTATTTTAATTGTATCACATTCACAATTCTGTCACATTCAGGTCACTTTTTTAATATGGAGGTCTTGATTGTATTTATTTTATTTATTTAATTGTTTTTTTAATGTAACCTAGCGATATTCAATATTTGGGTGCGTTATCCAAGTTATGTGGTAATACAACCAAAAGTGGCATTTCTCGTACTAAAAAACGTGCGCCAAGATAGTATTTTTAATGCATGAGTAAAAATTGTTATGTTATATAATTATTGATAATCAAAAAGTTTTCAGACTTATCAAATGGGTTTTTTTTGCAAATTCATTTTTTTTGTTTTTTAAATTTTTTTACTGCCATATTGAAATTTTGCAAAAAAAAACTTAATATTAAAACTAGTAAACTTTTCAAATTTAAATTGAATTATCAAAATGCAAAAATTATAATCAACAGAATGTCCGCCTTTCATTCCTGTAGAAACCCGGCAAATTTATCTAACTTTTCATCAAAACCACTAAAACAACCAATTAATTAATTCCAATCAGTTTTTCTAATTGCACAATTTCCAAACATGAAGTCATTGGTAATCCTGCAAAATTATGAACAAAACTTACACAAGTTTTAACCAAATTTATTAATTACCAGCAGAATTTGTTAACAAATATTCAAATCACCAACAAAAAACCCAACAATTGATTTCGAAATTATTTTACAAATTCGTTATTTTCACTTAACACAATAACAACCTTGTTATTTAAAATATATAGATAAGATATTTTTAAACTAATTGTAAGAAAATAAGTTTCTATCCGACCAATATATTATTACTATTATATATTTATAATTACACAAATATATATATATATATATATATATATATATATATATATATATATATATATTATTTATAAATATGTATTTATATATTTATATAATTTATTATTTTATTTATAATATATTATTACTACACTACTATTCCACTTAGATTAATATAAACTTGTTTTTTATCTTAATATTGAAATAATAATCTACATAGACTACTTACATACACTTAATCTATAACACAATTAGTAGGTGTATATGTATAAGGCAATGTTTTTATAAAAAATTGATTTAATAGACATTTTAATTTTGATCAAAAATTAAATATTTTGTCTTTCGTTACAAATTAGTTCGGCTAATAATTCTTAGTTCGTTTTATAATAAGTTGTAAATTATAATTTACTATTTATTATTAATTATTATTAATTAATTAATGAATTAATTATAAAAATAAATATTAATATAATAAGTAGTAAATTATAATTTACTACTTATTATTAATCGAACTAATTAGCAATGAAAGTCAAAATATTTAAAAATGTTAATATTGCGAGTTTAGTGTTTACTAGGTAGTTTTAGACGTTGCATTTATTAATGTTGGGGATGATATTAAGTGAAATTGAAATGCACGAGGAAAATTCGTTAGGTGATGAATTAATGAGTAAACACTGCTTTAGTATTAAGATTTATGGATAGTTAAGAGGAACGAGATTTAGATTTATTTAGATTTAGAAGTAGTGAAACTTGTGGAAAAATATTGCTAGTAGCAATAGAAAATTGAGACTTTTGTACCTTTCAAAAAATAAGCCAATTAAATTAATTACGATGTATTAAACGAGTAACAAGCCTTCACTGAACTAAAACGGGCTAAAAAAATTAAGATTTTATTGAAAATTATGAAAAGCAGTTTTTCTCGAGATTTTTTTCCATCAGATCGAGCAAAAAAATAGGTTATTTATTTACTTTTTACTTTACTTATTAAGTTTTACAACGTTCTGCCCCCATAAGGGGCGGCTGTAGGTGCGTTTTAACATTTCCTCACATTTTCCGCGAAAACTCCTTCCTATTGCACGGCGAAACGGGAAAATTTTCAGGCGTAGGACAGAATGGGCTTATCGTCAGTGTCAGTCTGACGCGTACAAGTCCCACAAAGTCCTCCAGGTACGAAAAACTATCCGCTTTTTGGGCGATTTGAGTTGCAACTTTGGTCCGCGGCTCAATTTTTTTCTTGCATCCTCTGGTCAGGTCTTTCGACAATTGGCGGACAAGTATGAGACCGCCGCCGGTTCGTCCGATGCAGCGGAAAGAAAATTTCGTTTCTACGTTTACATTCGTGGACGCGGTTCGTTTGTTAGAAGGGCTCCAGGTCTGAAAATAGGTTAGTTCGATGCGGGAGGGTTGCTCGCAAAAGCAGGTGAAAGAATCCGGTGACTGCGACGTCCTGTTTCCGCTTCATGTCAATTTCATCGCGAAAAATCTGGAAAACACGTTTTTTTTTCAACACGATTTGCGGGGATTCTAACTCCGCCGAAGCCGCCAGTCGGATCACTACAAGACTAATTTAATAATTAATTTCGTAGTAAAATTATAGACTTTGTGTCTAGTTTTAGAATTGGTCAAAGAAATTAAACCTCTGCCCTTAAAAGAAGACAAGGTATGTAAAATTTACGAAACTAGCTGCCCGGTTATCCGAAATAATGTGGATTCAGGCCATTAATTATCGTATTCTCGAATACACCATATTGAAGTAAATTAACAATATAATTGTTAGAAATTTTATAAACAATTTATATATAGTATAGCTATTTGAAAAACGAATTAATAAGTGTTTGTTTCAACATATTGCCTCTCTTCCTGGCCGCAACATCTCTCCACCTTTTAATTAGGAAAACATCACTTGCGGTTGCATTAGGCTGTTGTTCCACATGCACGCGGTTTTTCAAGAGCTTTCATTCCTTCGCTATCGGAAAATCTGGGAGTTTCGTCTTCCATTTCCTCCAAATCATTAATTTTCTAACTGGCTGCCCAAAATTACAATTTTTCATTGCCATTTTCTCCAAATCATAAATTTTCTAACTGGCAGCCCAAAATTGTAATAAGTACATAATTTGTTAATTCTTCTTCCAGCTCGTCACCAGTAGCGGGTGAGTATACCCCACGGTACACTTACCCATTTAGAGCGCCTCCAATAGTCCTCATTCCTATAGGTTCCTCCTGTCAGAATTCTAAGCTTGTTCTTGTTTCCTTTCAGGCAAGCTTTTGTTCTTTTCTGGTTAAAAGATTCCAGCATTACTTTGGATTGTCTTAGCCCTACAAGTTCTTTCCAGGTATTTCATCCATTGTCCTCTTATTTCTACATCTAAACTCTTGTCCGTGATGTTCATACTCATGATGTTCATACGCAAAAGGGTTCCGGACCTATAGAGGGATTACCGAATCCCTTGGTTGCTATCTATCTATACCAGTATGTCCTGGTACCCAGTATAGCGTTACTTTATTTTCACTGCCGAGCTTGTATAGCTTTACCACACAGTCCCATGCCAGTTTGGATCTGATGGTGTATGAACTAATGGCCTTGATGGCTGCTTGCCTATCTGACAGGATAGCAATTCGTTTTTTTTTTTGCGATAGTTCCTGTCGAGGTTAAATTGAGCACATCCTTCGATTGCATGTACCTCTGCTTGGAAGATACTTGAGTAGATTACCATAGATTCAAAGTATTTGGTACACGATCCAAACACTCCTCCACCAGTACCTTCCTTTGTCTTCAAACCATCCGTATACTACTTAATAGCACTTTGCTCTATGTTTTTTGCTCAATCGGCTTCTATTACACATTGCTGTGCAGTTTTCTCGAAATCGTATTTGCATAGCATTACATCTTTTGGTACTTCCAGCCAGGGGATCTTGGCAGCGAGACTGTTCCGGTCTCTGCTCCCGATTATTTTACCTCTGCCTATTCCTTCCTTGATGAACCTTACAATCGATCTGGCGGCCTCCTCCACAGCAAGGTGCAACGGAAACCGATTCAACAGCAGTCCCATTGCTGCTGTCGGACAGGACCCCATCGTCTCCGCGATGCAAACAAGGCCAGTCTTTGTTATTTTCTCAAGGCGCTTCTTCTTAGATGCCTGCTTGGTTCTACTTCCCTACGCAACTGCCCCATAAGTCATCGCAGGTCTCACTATTATGGTGTACATCCATCGCAGGATTGCGGGGCTACAACCCCGCTTTCCTTGCCAGATTTCTGCAAACCATTAGAGCGCGTTTGACTTTTCCAACAACTTCTTCAGCGTGCCTATTCAATAGGAGTTTGCTATATAATGTTATTATACCCAGATACTTTATCTCCTGTATTCTACTGCCCTCCCATCTGACATTATGGGCAGTTACTTTTACAGTTACCTTGAGGCCTCTCTGTACCATTTCGCAGAGCGTTCTCTCACACTTCTCTCTTATCCTCTAACTATGATGACTATGTCATCGGAGTAACCTTGACATTTAATATCTAGGTCGTTCAGCCTAGCTTAAATCCATCAACTACCAGGCTCCACATCCCACATGTGGGCACCCTGAAGTTGTGGAGGTCTTAATGGTGTCTTTTCCCACTTATGCCTCAGCCGTTCTAGTTCTCAGCCTTTCATCCATCCATTTTGAGTTAATGCTGTCGATATTCCTTCTCTTAAGAGCCGATTTTACAGCGAGGTGTTGTCAAAGGCTCCTTCAATTTCCAAGAAGGCACATATCGCTACTTCTTTATATAGTATCTATTATCTAGTGCTATTTCTATTTTACCAGTAACCCAATTTTCAACTTCTTCTAATGCCACATTTTCACATCCTTTAATTTTTCTAATAAGTGCAAACTTTCTTCAGCAGGCTGATGTTCAAAAGGTGTTTCTTTCTCATCGAAGCGTAGAGCTTTTAATGCGGTTCCATGCATCTGCACTCCACTACACAACGTCTTTTAAATTATTATTTTATTTCAAAGAACTTACAAGATTGCTATTCTACCTTACTTGCTGTAATATTTCTTGCAGAAGACCTCGAGGATAATTGCGCTTTAAATTTTCTAAAACTCCTTGATCCATTACAGAAGAATCTAGTATCTACATAACTTTTATGTCCCCACTTTCCAACTCAATGACGTCCTTGTGAGAAGGTGCATTATCAAGCAATAACAAAGCTATTCTTGGAAGTCTGATTTCCTTTAAAAAAATGTCCAGTTTTCGGCACAAAGTGCTTAAAAAAAATCTTTAAATAAAGTGGCATTCATCTACGCCCTTTTTTGGTTTATAATAAACTTATAATAAATTGATAATAGACTGGTAGAGTCTTATAATAAACTGGTAGAGCATTAGGAGCTACATGTTTGAATGCTCATGGTTTGGCAGATTTCCTGATTCTTATTAAGGCAAGTTTAGGTCTACCTGTCGCACAACTGTCAGCATGCATACAGAGCAGGAAAATCCACAGAAACCGTCCTGCATCAGCTGACAAATGAAATAGAAGCAGCACTAGATACAAAGGAAGTAGCGATATGTGCCTTCTTAGACATTGAAGGAGCCTTTGACAAAACTTCGTACGAGGCTGTCAAATCTTGCTGCTCTTGAAAGAAGGAATATCCACAGCATTACCTCGAAGTGGATGGGAGAAATGCTCTGTGGCATTGAAGGAGAAATGCTCTGTGGCAGAGAAAGTGGATGGGAGAGAACTTGAATAGGCACATGTGGGAAAAGACGCCATCAAGATCTCCACAACTCGAGGGTACCCACAGGGAGGTGTGTTATCACCACTCATGTAAAACCTAGTAGTTGATGAATTACTGGCTAGGCTGAACGACCTATACATTAAATGTCAAGATTACGCCGATGACATAGTCATATTAGCCAGTGGATGGTTTGAGGGAACCCACTGGGAAATCGTACAAAGAGGCCTCAAAGTAACTAATATATGGTGTCAAACCCGAGCAAAACCACGGTAGTTGGGAGGGCAGTAGAATACAAACAGGAGATAAAGTATCTGTGTATAACACTAGATAGCAAACTCCTTTAGAACAGACACGCTGAAGAAGTGGTGGGAAAAGCCAAACACGCTCGAATAGTGAGCAGAAATATGGCAGGTAAAACGTGGGGTTGTAACCCCACAATCCTGCAATGGATTCACACCATGATAATGAGACCTGCGATCACTTAGGGGCAGTTGTATGGGGAAGTAGAATGAAGCTGGTCTCTGTGAAGAAGCAGTTTGAAAAGATTCAAACACTGGTGTGTGTCTGCATCACGGGGCGATGGAGTGATGGACTGCAGCGGATCTGATTCTGTTGCACCTTGTCGTGGAGGCGGCCGCCAGTTCGGCGATTGTAAGGTTCAGCAAGAAACGAATAGGTAGAGGTAATAAAAAGAGCAAATAAAAATAATCGGAAACCGTGATAGGAACAGCCTCGTTGCCAAGATCCACTGGCTGGAAGTACTAAAAGACTAAATGGTATGCAAATACCATTTAGAGAAAAACTGTACAGCAGTGTGTAGTAGTAAAGCTGATTGGAGCGACGAATACTCACCATACCACATAGAGCAAAGTACAACTGGTATACGGAGGGTTCGAAGACAAAGGAAGGTACTGGTTCAGGAGTGTTTGGACCTCGTACCAAATACTTTGAATCTATGGGAATCTACCCAAGTATCTTCCAAGCAAAGGTACATGCAATCGAAAGATGTACACAATAACTGAGTAGCACTGCTCCGCAAGAGAACAATATACCTTGGAGCACACTGCTTGAACGCAGAGGAGTTGCAGTCCTTGAATTCCACCCAGATCCTGAATTTCCTTCAGGAATCAGGATTAGAGGAGGCGCTATGTATGGGTAAGTATACCAACGATTAGGGGAAGAGGGTGGGGTACAATAGATCTATGAAGGTCGCAGTACAAGTCACCACCGAAATCTACAATCTTATGTCTACCTCAATAATTGGCACAAGCTAAAATTGGCACACTCTCTTATCTTTTTTTGTAATCAGATGTAGCCGCTTCAGTTTTTGATATCAATGTACTGATGGGTAACATCTTGTAATTGAGCCCAGTTTCATCACAATTGTATATTTGATCGGGGGTCTTGGGTGTGATGCGCAATATATGGTCACCAGCGCTCACATAGCTTCTCCACCACAACTCCACACTCGCTACACGTGGTGTCCCTGTTACGCTGAGCGGAAGGCTTGGGTAACCAGCGGGAAACCAGGTCAGCAAGCTGAAGAGTGTTGGGGGGTCTAGATAGGGCTAGTACCTGGCGTAGCTGGGGAATGGCCTCCAAGATTGGGTAGGGACAGGGACAGGTTACCTACTCTATGGACGGCGGAATGAGACAGGCTTTCTAAAGTACGGCGGCGTTCCTCAGCCCTGAAGATTGGGGCTACTGTCTCTGTTACTTAAGGGTACTCACTCTCAGTTGTTATCTCAGCTATCTGTGCCAATAGGATCGGAGCCTGTACCTGTAGCAGCAGGCGGGATATTACGTGCAAGCCCTCCTGTTACTCTGTGCACAGTCAGCCTTATTCACCATCAACCATCCCCACCCCTTCTTCACCAACAGACTATGTTCTCAATGCAAACGTGGCATCCGATCTCGCATCGGTCTCTGAAGCTAGCAACAGGCAGCCGCAACGAAGAAATCCCGACGACGACGATATTTAATCTTCAAGATAACCATTTTCTTTCAAGAACCTACTATTCTTCTAAAATTCTCTTTGAAACAATCAGCAGCTGACTGTCCACTGATAAATTTTCACCACAAATTTTCAAATTTCTTATATCGTGCCTATCGTTCCATCTTCACAGCCAGTCACCACTCTCAGTAAAGGTGTCTGGTGCTCCTAACACTGAGAGATCTTCGCTAATCCTGATTGCCTTTTCTAGTAAAATTGGACCTGACAGTGGGATTCCCTTATTACGCTGCTGAGTGAACCAGAGATATAATACTTCATCAATTTTTTTGTATTCACCAGATTTCATGCTTTTTCGTTCAAGATTGGGAGACGCTAAAACGCTACTACACTGCTCTATTTTATGACGACTATCTACTACAGTGCTTACTCCTACGCCATAATCTGCAGCAACTTGTATTAAAAAGTCCCCTTTGTCGAGACGTTTAATAGACCTTCTCATAGTTGAAATTTTTTTGTGCGCATGTTTCAATTTCCGCCATGTTATACGTCAAAAAGTGCCCGAATATTTAGACGTATAACTAAAAATGTGCCCGAAACTTTCATATTCCCACCTTCCCCCCTTGATGACGCGGATTGATTGACGCGGATGCGCATGCGCTTAACTAACCGCAAAAAAGGTCTATTGCTTCCAATTTGTGGGTAATTGTTACAACACTTTTCCAATTTATTATTCATTTTTTGGCAACGTGGAGATCAAGACAAAACAAATCTTTATTGTTTTTCAGAAAGAATTACATTTTCGGATAATGCGCCGGCAGGTTGAAATCCATTTCGGATAATACGGCGAAATCGATTTTTAACTCGTATTCGGATAAACCGAATTATCCTGCTACTGTACTAATATTTCTGCAAAATTGCAAATTACGATTTTATTTTGAATTTGCATCAATTTTGCTAAATTAAGTCAAAAATTTGATTTCCAACAAAAACCTTGCATAATATTAAGTTTCGTAATTAAATTATAGACTTTCTTCCTAATTATTAATGAACAAGTTACAAATGAACAAAAGTAGATAAGTGATGAAGCACATAGTTGGTATAGTTAGCATAGCATAGTTGCCTAGCTCTACCTAAAATATTAAGATATACTTATCTTAAAATGACTTACTTATCTTAGAATATTAAGATTTACTTATCTTAAAATATTAAGATAAATAACTTCTGCAGATTAGTATCACATAACTATTTAGTTTTATTTATTTTTTTAGTATCTTAGCGGTTATAGATTTACGATAGTTTGCTTTAGATAGTGAGTATAGACGTCAAAGGATAGGTTGATACTGGAACAAAGCCGGAAGCTTTTATCAAAAAAAAGGTGCGGTTGGACGTTTACCGGAAACGGGAATTTCCAACATATCAAACACTTTTGTCCCAATTCCAATCAATCGACAACGTAAAAAAAGAACTTAAAAATAAGTGACTTACCGTTAACTAGAGTTTTTCTTCGGCTCATGAACGAAGCTCTGTCCATTGTGATGCGGCTTGGGTAGCGGATTTAGTTTGGTATTAGGATTCGTTTCTGACTAACATTAATAAGGACACTTGAAATAAAACGGGAACAGATTCACTCTCCCTCGAAATCAAATATTAAAATAATTCTAGAAAGGAATATGAAACGAAATTGTATATAAGGCCACGGGTGATGTAAAAATTTTGTACAAAAAAATATCTCTTCGTCGTCTCGCTTTGCTCGTCTTCTTCAAATGGAGGTAGATACTTGTTTTAATTAACTTTTGAATTTAGTCGCGACTAGACTAAGTTAAGGGTGCGAGTTAAGGGTGTGTGTGCAGCGGACGTTCCCGGTGACGGGCGATTGGGTAATATAAGAGGCGAGCATGTGTGCTGGCCAACAGGAGCGGTCCAGCCATGGACCAATCTGAAACAAAACATATAATCTTTAAGAAAAACAGACATTAAAAGAAACTAGAACAGAAAATGCCATATGTTCATTAATACATATCCAATGAAACAAAATTGATACAACAACCGAAAAACGGCATGAACATTCATTAAAGAACACCGTATATAAAGACTTATGATTGGTGTTCATTAATAATTTCCAGGAAAGTGACATCAACACATACTTTTTTGTACGGAAAACGGCATTCATTAAAGAACACCGTATATGAAGAGTCTTATGACTGGTGTTCATTAATAATTGCCAGGAAAGTGACAAGAACACTTACTTTTTTGTACGGAAAACGGCATGAACATTAAAGAACACCATATATGAAGAGTCTCATGACTGGTGTTCATTAATTGTTCAGATATTAAGTGTTCAGAAAATGCCATATGTTCATTAATGCTTATCCAATGAAACAAAATTGACACAACAACCGAAAACAGCATGGACATTCATTAAAGAACACCGTATATAAAGAGTCTTATGACTGATGTTCTTTAATAATTGTCAGGAAAGTGACATCAACACTTACTATTGAATATAAGTAGACAATTTGTCATATCTGTTGTTATATTAAAGCGGTAAATCATTAATGAACGCTGTGTATACAACAATGACCCAAACATTGATACAACAACCGGAAAACGTTTTATGACTGGTGTTCATTAATAATTGTTAGGAAAGTGATATTAACACTTACTGTTGAATATAAGTAGACAATTTGTCAGATCTGTTGTTTTATTAAAGCGGTAAATCAGTATTGAACGCTGCGTATACCAAAATGACCCAATTACATTTGGAAATTTATTAGATTCAGTGTATCATGTTGTAAATCTTAATCGTTTTATTGTCTGAACGCTGAGTTAAACTAGGTTTAAGTGCGGTTTGTAGTCTCGAAAGTGAGATGGTCTAGTTTTACCATGCAGTTTACAACACAGTCAAGGTTAATTAAGACGAAAGGCCCAAGGACTTCTGAAATGTTTAACTGTTGTAAAATGTTTAGGAATAAGTTTAACTGCCCACTTGGTTTTTGTCTTGTTCTTATCTTGCCTTATATTGTTTCAATGTTGATTATTTGGTTTTATACTTGAGAAACTCAAACTATTATTTAGGCACCTCCGTGGATATATTACAAGTTGAATAGATTAAGAAAAGATAATCTAGACAAGGTTAATTAGCAACGAAAGGTCCAAGGACTTCTAAATTGTTTCTAGGAATAAGTTTATCTGGCCACTTAGTTTTTGTCTTGTGCTCGTGTCTTGTATCGTCTCAATTTTAGACAGACAAGACAGAGTCTAGTCAATTTGAGTCAATTTTATACAGAATTGACAAGACTAGGCAGTCAAGACTAGACAGACAAGACTGTCCTACTCGGTAGTGTAGTGCAGTGGTGCGCAAACTTTTTTCATTGGCGATCCCCCATTTTGTGTAAAATTTTGTCGCGACCCCTGGATCGACAGAAGACATTTTTTAATCGTTAACGTAGGTAAAGTGATTTTTTTTCTGGGATTGCGTAGATACAGCCTTTTTAAAATAGCGCAGCAAACTTAGACACCATCATAACAATGCTACAAAAGTTTTGACACCATTAAACTTGATATAATGAATTCGCATATTATTCGCAGGTATTAGTAAAGTTTAGTATTAGTATGAAGCGATATATTTAGACATTAAAATTTGATGTAAACTAAAAAAAGTAGTAACACAGTCTTAATATATAAATATATTCAGCCCTTCCGGAACTCTATAATACCAATGAGTCTTTTTAGGACTACCAAAAACAAATCTCATGTGAAATTTGTTAGTTATTTTATAGCTTTCAGTTCACCTTCGTGGTACTCAACAAGAACCAGAAAAATAACATTGTTTTTTAAGATCATGTCTTTCCGGTACCTTAAGTAGATAGCCATCTGTAGACGTGTTTCGAGATTTTTCTCTCATCATTACAGCTATCTCTACTATCACTAAAATAAAGTACACTATAAAAATACATTATAAAATACAATTGGAACAATAACATAATACAAAGACACAAATAGATACAACATATTCGATCGAAATAACTTAACAAGATTTCCTAGAATTGGTGAAACCATCCTACGTTATAAATAATCATACAAACTTAAAACAAACGGAACACAGCCTGAATATATAAATATATTCAGCCTTTCCAGAGCTCTATAACAATTACCGAGTCTTTTTAGAACTACCAAAACAAATCTCATGTGAAATTTGTAAGTTATTTTATAGCTTTCAGTCCACCTTCGTGGATACACTCAACAAAAAGCAAAAAACTAATATTGTTTTTAAAATCATGTCTTTCCGATACCTTAAGTGGATAGCCATCTGTAGACGCGTTTCGAGATTTATCTCTCATCGGCATAGCTTTGCTTCCAAGAACATCAATTTATAAACAACTTACTTGAAAACTCATGTGGGTGTTTATGCCTGCTCCAGACTCTCGCGGAGTAACTTCGGCGAATGATCCTCTCCGAAGTTGTTCGAGGCGAGGAACTACACGGAGTAGGCATCCACACTCTCGCCTTACGTCGCGAGGACCTCAGTGCCATGACCGACACTGAACAGGTAGTAGCTGCTGCTGCAGCTATTTGTGCTTTTAATTATTATTATTATGTTATCCCAATAACTGATCCCAAATAACTGGTTCCCTTTGAAAGATCTCAAGGAATTGTAATTGGAGTTCTTGGGACCAATCGCTCATAATTTACTATTTAAATTATTATTAGTAAATTATTTTTGATATTATTTAAATTACTGTTAGTAAAATTTAATAATATTAAATAAAAATATTTTGTTTGTTGTGACGGTTGAAACGCCTCGTGTCCCTTTGACTCGGGCACGAAAAACCGCTTCATGAAGCGAAGTTAGCCAAGGCAAGGCGAGGAAGCACAAGGCGAGGCGAGTGACCCCACTCCCGTTCCTCGCTCAACTCCGTGCTACTTCGCGAAAGTCTGGAGCGAGCATTAGGGTTAGATGTTTTTAATTTAGACATTTTGTGAGAGAGACATGAACTTAGCAGGAGTTTTTCATGGAAGCAAAGCTGTACTGATGAGAGATAAATCTCGAAACGCGTCCTTGATCATTGAAAGACATGATCTTAAAAACAATGTTATTTTTATGGTTTTTGTTGAGTGCCACGGAGGTGGACCGAAAGCTGTAAAATAACTTACAAATTTCACATGAGATTTGTTTTGGTAGTCCTAAAAAGACTCAGTAATTGTTCTAGAGCTCCGGAAAGGTATATCCGGAATATTTATATATTCAGGCTGTTCCGTTTGTTTTAGGTTTGTAAAGATTTCCTTATGACAAAAATTAGGAAAATTAACTACATACGCAATCCATTTAACGTATTGGTGTGTGCAGTACATATTTTTACGCTCTCGCACGAATGACAACGAACCGGACACACTGACGCATTGGTGTGTGGAGACCTTTATACAAGTGTTGCCTTCTACGATACTTAGAAAACGGTATATTTTGTAACTAGGGCGGTAAGTTGTCAATTTGACGCGAGAGCAAAAATTGGGCGCACGAACGAAGTGAGCAAATTCGCTCGAGAGGGAAATTGACAATACCGCCCGTGTTACAAACAATATTTTTTATTACTCATGCGAGGGTATGTATCTTACAAGTTTGGGATCCAGGGGCCATACAAAAAAAATGGAATAAAAATGAAGAATCAATTGACTCCGGTGGTGTGGATTCGTCATAAGAACTCTCCTCAGTCTCCGGTATCACGATAGAATTTTAAAACGTTTTCTTTTATTTCTGTTATTATTTTGTAATAAAAAAAAATTCTGACACTTTCACGTCACTTTTTTAATATTGAGGTCTTGATTGTGTTTATTTTATTTATTTATTTGTTTTTTCTAATGTAACCTAGCCATATTGAATATTTGCTTGCGTTACCCAGGTAACGTGGAAATACAACGAAAAGTGGCATTTCTCGTATTGAAAAAAGTGCGTCAAGAAGTACTTTTCGCGCATGAGTAATAAAAAAATTATTGGCTAATTATTATATTATCAGGTTTACGAACGCGGTTGTAAAATAGTTTATAATAATAATTGTAGGTTTTTCATAAATTTCAATTTGTGATTGAGAATTTACTCGTAATAAAATTAATTCCTAAATTACTTAAGTAGATTTCGTTAATTTATTTTATATTAAATGTCTATTTTAAATATTTCCCAAGAGCGCCAAAAGCATTGCGGCTCTGATTAGGTATTAAAACAGAAATTGTTTTCGTCAAAAATATAGTTCTATATTTATAAATAATATAATTTAATTTCACTATCTTACTGGTAAATAAATTTATTTGAATTATGCGACCTCCAAAATTTCTCTCCACGGTTCCAAACCCACGGTTTGCGGACCACTGGTGTAGTGGATACCTGCCTGACAAGCGGGAGACCGAGGCTCGATTCACCGCCGAGCCAGAGGCATCTTCAACCAGAGCGGCACTAATCGCCCAGGGTGCTCGCTCTGAAAGAATGCTAAATATGTGATAACGGGGTGGCGCATACTTCAAGGCAAGACGACAAGAATGGGGTTTAGTGAGAGGTTATTCCAAACCACTAATACTAATACTGATTGACTAATATCATAAATAAAATATAATTATTAGTACGGTGTGGCTCCTGCATTTTATTGCTACTAGAGACCACGAGGTCCCAAGAGAATGCTCGTGGTCTCTCTTAGCAGTAAAACGCAGGAGCCACACCGTACTAATAATTATATTTTATTTATGTCATTAATCAATTTGTGAATTAAACAACATAGATACCTTAATTCTTTTCTTATAATATGAAAATTCACATAGTAATTTTTTCCTATTTTTTATAAGCTGCTTTTGGTTATTAGGCCAGGTAAGGCCATTTTGTTTTATGTCTAGCTGCAGAGTTTGTCTCCATTGTGCTGTATCTGAGCAAAAAAAGACAACGCGTTCCGCAGTGTCATTTTCACCACACTTGCATAACAGAGATTACCTCCTCCCGAATATGTAAAGATACGCCCTGAAGTTTCCATGGCCAGTTATTAGTTGAAGCGAGTGGTGGGACAGACTGACGTTAAAGCTTTTCCAGGCTGTGATGGATGGTATAAATATCTTGGTCCACAATCCTGTTTTAGCAAACCACCATCTATCCTGCCAGAGTTCCTCAAAGTATTCCCTGGAATTCGATTTAAGTGCTGGCCTAGGCAATCTGCTCTAAGGGATAGGGAGATCTTCCATTTCTTCTGCAAGTTTGACTAGCCTGTCTGTTTGCCCAATACCCTCGATTCCAGCGTTAGCTTTAACCTAGTGCCATCGGAGCTTGATCCTCTTCGATATACAAGCAGCTATTTTCCAGGTTTCCATTAACATTTCAGTGACGAATTCTTGTGCTTCAATGCGTAAAGCACGGAGCGGCTTTCACATAAAATTGAGCAAGAGCAGTTGGATTGCTGTTCCACATAACGCAAGGCGTGTTGTATGGCAATAAGCTCCACCTGGAAGTTAGAGCAGTAATACTCTTGTCTAATCTGCTTATAATGTACCTCCTCACCGCCAAAGTAAACTACAAAGGCAACTCCTGTACCACTGTTGGATTTTGAACCATCTGTATACACCCGAAGTTGGAGGACATTCGTGTTAGTGTTAAATGGTAATTGACCAATGAGAGCTTCGAAGAGTGGAGGAATGCCTTAGTGTTGATGATATGTACAAAATCAGCTGAGGTAGCACCTAAGCCGTATCTTATTAATAAATCATCTGCACTGGAATGCGAGTTATAAAGTGCCAACTGTTTTAAGCGAATGTCGAACGGAAGAATACCGGAAATCACGCAGGCTGCCTCATTGGAGACTGTGCGATATGCCTTGGCTGCACGGATAGTAGTGAGGCGCTGTACACTCAATAGCTTAAGCTTTCCTTTAACAACGCAAGGCCGGTGCCAAATAGGAGCTCCATACAGTAGTGCTGGTTCAACCGCACCATGATATGTCAACTATTTTTGATCTCCCTAGACTCCATTCCTTTTTCATACCAAAACCCAATCGTTGTCTAAATTGTTTCACCTTACCACTTGCAACCTGTATGTGTTCCTTAAAGTTAAGAGATCTATCAATTATGACAACCAAATACCTGAGATGATTTTGGCATTTTGGCATCTTTGAGTTCCCAAGAGTGAAAAAGGGACTTCTCTGTTTAAATGACCTGGCGTAGAATAAGGCTTCAGTCTTTTTAGGATTGAAAATTAGTCGACAGTCGGCTGACCATTGCTGAAGACTTGCCAAAGCACGATCAGTGATCATCTTTAGTCCCGCAATGCTGCTACTTCTGCAAAGTAGAAGAGTTTCATGGGCATAGGCTATGGTTTCATATTCTCCGGGCAGATTTCTTTAAAAAATTATGCAATAAAGAATGTTCCAAAAACCTGGACAAGATTACGAGACCTGCGGACAGCCTTTTGTCACGCTTTTTTCAATATACACTCCTGGTCCAACAATAATAGCTTTGCGATCTGCAAAATAGCTTCTGGCTAATTTGATAAGCTTATCAGGACAACCCTTCTCCATTAGCTTGCTAATAACAAGCGGCCACCATGCATTATCAAATGCCCCACTAATATATAGAGCGATCTTTTATTGCTTTTCGTATGTACCCTACCCTACGGCTCAGAGTGGGCTGGGTGTCGAAAAATTGGACAAAAATAAAAAATCAAAATTTGAAAAATACCTTTTTTCTTATAGTATCTTCTAGATGAAGCCTCTGTGCATGTCTTATCGAAAGATAAGGCAGCTGGCTTCAAAACCTGCGGCTACAGAATATCCCGAAGTTACCTACTTTTGACGTATATACGTGATCCCCGCTTAAAGCGCTGCTAATTTTTTGATGAGTGTGCAATATCAATTCTGCTCAATGCAGGGTGATCCCAAAACTATGTAGAATATTTGTATATTTTTTACATTATTAAATAATAGTTTATGCTCATTAACTGGCTGACTGATAATTGCGAGTAGAAAACTTTTTAAAAATAATTTACTGACACAAAACTGTAAAAATAGTTAATCGCCCAATACATCCCGGGCTAGTTTCACCTTATCGCGTAGGTAATACTCTATGAAATCAGAATGCTTCAGAGGTGCATACCGAAACCTGCATACACATGCTTGGTACCGTGTTAATCACTACTATACGCAGTGCAAAGTCTGGAGAAGTGAGAGATGTATTGTTTTAGAGAACAGAATACGACCGGCAGGGCCAAGTGGACATTAACAAATTTGGACATTTTTGATACTTTGAATTTTTTTTTCTTTATACTCACCCGGCAGATATGTTATTTAAATGTAGAAAGGTAAAAAACAAAGCTTCGAAAGTTGTAAAGACGGCAACACCGCAAGACGCTTTTTTTTGAAAATGTTTTACCTTCTGCAAAAATTTTGAAAGTTGATGAAAATTTAATAAGGAGGTGTTATACAATATTGCAAGTTAAGTCTTGTGGATTGGCGATCAGTGTTGCTGTTTTCAAAACGTATTGTTTGGAAACTGAAAAATTGTTTGTCGAGAAGTACCCATAGTATTGTACGTCGATTACAATTCATAAAGTACATATACATGGGACTGAAATATTGGCCCCACTTCCGATTGGTCAGATGTCAGAAGACGTCCAAGAAGCACGTAACAAAGATATATAAAAATATCGAGAAAATTTCACAAGAAAAAATTGTAGAAAAGCTGGAGGAAAACATTGGAGGATGTATTTAATAGGCTTCGTGTTACATCCCACCATTATATGTTGAGCATGAGCTGGAAATAGACAATGTTTGAAAAAAATTAGACAAGCTTTGACATTGTTGCGTGTTTACGATCCGAGGACTAGCAATTTTGTTCATTCTGATTAAAGAATCAGATATTCACGATTATTTTAAGCAATACTCAAAACTGTGCACTTATTTTTCATATACAATATCACATATACAATAAAGAATTTTCTATATTCGATCAACCATTCCGTTTTCTAAAATTTTGAGAAGAAGAAATTTATAATCAGAGGCTTGAAGGACTAAGGCTAAGGAGAGAGGCTTGAAAAACCTAATGAACAATTGTCCATCATATTGGACAAGCCATTCTGTCTTTTAAAATTCCGACAATTGATTCCTGATCAACGACGTATACACGTATGCTAAATACACAATTTTGTAAAAAGTTTTTCGAAAAATTGTCCGTAATATTGGATCCGTAATTATAAAAATTCTTATAACTGATTCGTAGTCAGCGACGTAAAAAAACTAAGTACAAACTTTTGTAAACATTAAATTAGATAAGTTTCTAAAAATTGTCCGCAATATTGGATGCACCATTTTGTTTTTGAACATTTTGATAACAGATTCGTGTTCAACAGCGTAGAAAACCCCTGTAAGCAAAATTTCAAATATATAGGACGAGGCATTCTATTTTTGACCACTTTTTCGACAATCCAGCCTACTGTGCCACTGTTGAAATAGCTTGGATAGTTCCAGTTCCGTTTCTGAAGCCGAATTGGTTTTTGTGCTAAGCAGGGAATCTGATTGGCCTGAAATTCTTCGTGGATAAAGCCGGTTTATTGGGTTTGGGAATGTTCTTTATCCAATGTTCTTTCCAGCAAGATGGAAAAATCGATTTATTTAAGCACTCGGTGTACAGCAATTCAAAATTTTGGGTGCAGAATTAAAGGCAGCTAATACGATGTCTGATGACATGCCATCCAGACCAGGAGCCTTCGTTGGTCTCATTCCGTGTAGTACGCGTTCAGTCGTCTAGCTGTTGTTTGAGTCCTTGTAGATATAACAAGAAAGTGTCATTAAACTCTGTCCAGTTTCCATTCGCGGTGCAGAGTCCCCGTTGGAGTTCAGGCAGCTCAGTTACCTTTCCCGTTCTCCAGCTTATATAACGGTGATCAGATAAGCTACTCTCATCGGGAAGATGGCAATTGAGGATTTTCTTGCTTAGTGTGGAGCTTGCAAGAGTTAGATCAATTATGCTGTGTCCTTTGTATCCGATGAATGTAGGTTCCGACCCGATGTTCAGGATGGCCAGATTGTTCTGTGATATTAATGTATCTAGACATTTACCCCTTTTGTCTTCCAATACACTACCGCAAGAAAAGGACTTTGGTTGAAATGTTCAGCGAGGAATACTTTTGCTTTCGATCTTAACTCCCTAACGGCTTGCGTACACCTAATCCGTCATCGGCCAAAGTCCGATCGAGCGACGGCGGCTGAACTCGGACGATTGAATCAAACACGTGTAAAATAAAGAGAGCGCGTACACAAACACGACCGTCATCGTCCAATGACGCCCGAAAACGGCCGACCAACCGTCGAGTCCGAACTTTTTCGGACTCCGATTGGCGAGAATCCGACTGGAGAGAGTCCGATTTCCTCCGTCTAGACAAAATTTTGTTGTTATCTACCTAAACAACTATGGATATTGAAAAATGAGATAGTTGTTATGTGTTAAGCAACACTGAACACAGTCAACTACAGAATACCGCTAACGTCCAATGTCGGCACAAGTGGTAACACTGTTGCAGTGTAAGTACGTCAGAGTTACTCGTCCGGGTAGTTCTGTCCGCCATCGACCGACAAAATCGGTTTTGGTGTACGCGAGCCGTAAGAAAATTAGAGAGATTCCTTAGATTTTGTGCCTTAGATTCCTTAGAGATTCCTTGAATTTGTGCTGCCCCGCCGGTTTTGATGGGGGAGGTAGGTTATGTGGGTTATGGGGGAGGTAGACCGATATGGCATAGAAGTTCATTGTCCCACAGTTAACTTGGACAACTGACATCAGGTTGCTGAACAAATCTGTGTCTCGAAATCAAACCTTGAATCAACATTACTAGATATACAAGACTAGACAGACATGACTAGACAGACAAGACTAGACAGACTAGACAAACAAGACGGGACAAACAAGACTAGATAGACAAGACTAGACAGACAAGACCAGACAAGCAAGATTAAACAGACAACACCAGACAGACAAGACTATACAGACAAAACTAGAGAGGCAAGACTAGACAGACAAGACTAGACTATCAATAAAATATCAAATGGTTAATTTGTGTCATCTGAATCTGTTTAGATTAAAAACAATATTTAAATGAGTCGACATAGACAAAGCATTTCAATTGAGTATAATCCATGGAGGAAAGTCGTTTCTTGTCTGTTTTACATAAGAAAACGCTTTTAAATTGTCCGTGACTTCGAGCAATTTAACATCAAAAAGGAAAATAAAACAGAGCCGATTTAAATAATTGCGAAATTGTTGGAAGACAATGCGAATTCGTAAGAGATTATGTCCGACAATACATTACCGGATCCGTTCATAAAACAAACAATAGTTATGATTAACAAAATGTTACAGACAAATATTGTAAACAAACAATAGTTTACTAATCGCTAAACTGATTATACGAAGTATTGATATATCTAAAGTATTAATTAGTATTTAGCCCAAAAAAACTAAATTTGTTTATTCTCAATGCATTAGACCAGTGTTGGGTAAACTTTTCTTCACTCGGAGCATCTACCAGCTGTTCTGTTAATAAGGAGAGTAAGAGAAAGATTATATACAATATGCGTCATTTATATGAAACACTAGCAATAGCCCGCGGCTTAAACCTGACCGAGTGTGTAGACTTCGTCTTCAAGGTTTTGTAATTTAAGCGGTTTGAGCTTTGAAATTTTGCAACGACACTCGATTATTGTGACCATCACAAACATGGAACATTATAGAGCAGGAGTAACCAAAGCGTGGACCGCGGTCGACCAGTCGTAACTATCTCTAGTCGCCCGCCTGTCTGAGATGTCTGAAAGTCATCTCCTAAGTTTTGTCTTTAATATGTATTGAGGTGGAGGTGCCCAGTAGAGAGATATATAAATTTTTATTCATCATATAGCAATTTCTCTCGTCCACTGCTGGACATAAGCCTCTCTTAACCTTGACTGTCTTGCACGGTCTTGGGCATCCTGGATCAGTTCGGGAAAATCCTTCTTAAATCGTCCGTCCATCGGGTCGGCGGTCGTCTATTTCTGTGTGCTTCGTCTCTGGGGCACCATTCTACTATTCTCTTCGTCCATCTGTTGTCCGACATTCTTCCGACGTGACCAGCCCAGTTCTATTTTAGGTGTGTGACTTTCAATTGCATCCGCAACTTTTCTTCTTCTGTGTAGTTCTTCATTTCTGATTTTGTCTCGCAATGTTACTCCTAACATGGACCTCTCCATGGCTCGTTGAGTAATTCTTATTTTATTAACAGTTCTCTGTTTTAATGTTAGTGTTTCCGAGCCAAATGTCAATACCGGAAGAACGCACTGGTCGAACATCTTTCTTTTGAGGCACATCGGAATGTCTGTTTTTAATACGTGTCTCAGCTTGCCAAAGGCAGCCCAAGTCAGTCCTATCCTTCTGTTTAATTCGCAGGTCTAATTATCTCTTCCCATTCGGATCTCATGTCCCAGGTATTTGTAAGATGTAACGTATTGAATTTCCTTTCCTTCTATCATTAAGTTCCAACTGGGAACTAAGTTTGTCATAAACTGGGACTTGGCGATGTTGATTTTTAAGCCTATTTTTTGGGAGGCAGCGGTTAGTGCTGAGACCATTTCATTTGCCTCGTCTAGTCGGTCTGAGATCATTACGATATCGTCAGAAAAGCGTAGGTGGTTAAGCTTCTCTCCATTCACATTTATGCCTTTATTGTCTAATTTGATGTTTTGAAACAACTATTCTATCAGGGTTGTAAAAAGTTTTGGGGAAATTGTGTCACCTTGCCGAACACTCTTTTCGATCTTGAACCGATCTGTATTCTATACTTTTTTCTATTAGCGATTTTATCACCTGAAGATGGTCATTTGTTCCATATCCGGCTCGAAAACCTGCTTGCTCTCTTGGCTGACATAGGTCCAGTTTATTTGTAAACCGTGCGGTAATGATTTTTGTGAATAATTTATATAGGTGTGTCAACAAGCTTATCGGTCTATAGCTCTGTAGGTCTGTGATACTGCCTTTCTTGTGCATTATCACAATAATGGCATTATTCCATATTTGTGGGGTTGTTCCTTCATCTAGGCATTTATTGAAGAGTTTGGTTATTACTTTGAGTAGTTCTCTTTCTTCCAGTTTCATGGCTTCTAAACATCACCGTCTTCACCAAGTGCTCTATTGTTCTAAATTTCTATTATCACTATTGAAACAAACTTAATAGACATAAAGAGTAGATATTTGTGTTGACACTTTAAAGGCTGTGAGCAAAGAGAGCAAAGTCTCGTCTACAACCATCTTACTCGACTCTTATCCCTCTTTGTCCTTCTCCAGAGTGTACTGTGGTACACTCTTAAGAAGGACACTCTGTGCTGTATGTACTCTTGAGAAAGATACTCTGTGTACACTGTAGAGAAGGACAAACGAACAATAATTTCAAGTTTTAATACACAAAAGTCTTATCCACCAGAAGAGACAAACAAACCGCGTCCTTCTTTTTCTAGTATAGGAGACTAGAAGGGCGAGATTTCTTCATATTTTACTGAAGTATAAAGAAAATACTACTAAAAGATAAATCTCTAAATTTGTCAGCTCAATACCACCTCATAATCGTAGTTTGCCCACCCGTGTTTCAGAGGTTGTAAAATAATTATTGTGTCTGTCTGTCCATAAAATTAGATTACTTGGAATCATACTAGGGTCTTCCAATAAGAGGTTTCATTTTGATATGTAGAAGAAAAAAACGAGTATTTTTAAGCGAAATCATCAGTTATTCAATTAATTGTAAAGATATGGAAACATAGAAAATAATAATGGAAAACAATATTAGCCAAATAACCGCCACGGCTACGCTTGCACGACCATATTCTTTTCATGAAATTTTCCATCAATTCGCAGATGTGCCGCATGTCTTCACGAATTCCATCTTTGAGGTCTTGAATCGATTGTGGGCCATTAGCATAGACCTTATCTTCCAAGCAACCCCCAATGAAAAAAGTCTAGAGGTGTTAAATCACAAGATCTCGGTGGCTAATTGTGATCGCCTCTTCTAGAAATCACATGGTCAGGAAACTTTTCACGCAAAAGAGCGATAATATCGTTACTTGTGTGGCAAGTAGCGCCGCCGTCTTGTTGAAAGTAAACGTCGTCCACATCAATATCTTCCAATTCCGGCCATACAAAATAATTAATCATCGTTTGATATCGCAATCCATTCACCATAACAGTTGATCTAGCCTCATTTTCGAAAAAGTAAGGTCCAATGACCCCGCCAGACCAAAAACCGCTCCAAACAGTCACACGTTGCAGTTGAAGAGGCGTTTCAACAATAATTTTTAGGTTTTCCGAGCCCCAAATGCCACAATTCTGCTTGTTAACGAAGCCTTGGAGGCAAAATGATTTTTGGATTAAAATTTTCGGATTGTTGGTCGGTAGCCTTCAGTTATTTTTTTAACTGAACTTTAAAAGCCTGAAGACCTAAGTCTTTATGCAAAATACGGTGTGATGTCGTTTGTGGAATGCCCAATTCCAAAGATCGACAAGAAATGGACAAAACTGGGTTTTCCTCAACACTATGGGCTATAACAGCAATATTCTCAGTTGTTCTTGAGCGACGTGCACGAGTTCGGTTCTTCACATCACCAACTTGTCCTAGCAGCTCAAACATTTCCACCAGTTTCACAATTACTGGCCGACAAAGTGCTTCCCAAACATCCTTTGGTTTTACGAACTGTGACAGCGAATTTTCCCCATTTTTGCTGTGAATTTTAATAATTCCAATGCGCTGGTAAAGCGTATATCGTTTCATTTTTATTAATGGCGTAGTTTTTACTTGTCATCTGTCAAGTAGTTGCAGGTTAACTCATGACAACTGTTAAAATGACGGACTTTTGAAAATTAAACCTCTTATTGGAAGACCCTTTATATAAGCTTGAAATTCTATTTTATATTATACAGGGTGTTTTTACACATTACATATACAATATGCTAGTTGTCGAAGTCTAAACTAAACGAAAATCTAATCACAATTGATAAAAAACACTTCAGAGGATAATGGTGCCAAAACAAAATGGAGCCTTTACATTAAAAACACCTTGTAGAGTAAGTTTTATGTAGAAAAATAAATAATAGATAGCTAATGCATTTGAGATATTAAAATTTTGTTAATTAATTGATTTATTAACAAATAATTTGTAAATTTTTGCGATGTACGGAAAAATGATTATATATATTGATTCGTGGAAGTCGGCCAGAGAACAGGTGGCACAATTTAGTTGTTTGGTGCGGGGTCGCTATCACGTATTTATGAATGCATAATATACGTGTGAGAAGGTGCATCTGTCAGGCGTGCAGGCGAGAGAGTGTTAGAAGTCTCGGCGAGGCAGAAAGAGATATGGCGAGATCGAATCATTAGGACATTATAGATTGATGAGAGTCTTGTCCGCGTAATGGGAACACGTTAGAATCGATAAAGATTTTAAATTTATGTATTTATACGTCTGAAACGTCCCGGACGACACCAGCCGCGACCTAATTATTCATCAACTGGACACTAATAATGATAATAAAAACTCTTAAATATACTTCTTCAATTGACATGTTTCCAATACAAATAATTTAAAATAATTAATTTCAACCCGATAGTGTCGCATGTGTGCTTTACGGGTTTAGCTACTATTCGACGAATTCACTAGTTGCTAGTAGATTTGCAAGGGGGTCGCCCATTAAATACGTGATTTTTTTAACAACTTAGAGAGATTTTGACCATACCCTAGCTGTCAATTTGAAGAACTAAGCTGATTTTGAAAGATTTAGACAACGCCTAGTACTACTACTTATGTATATTTATTACCTCTACAGGTTTATAAATGGATTCCAAAATTTTATACATAAAACAATACATATATAAATAAAACTAATATAGTATATAAATCAAAAAGAAACGTATGCTAATAAAACTAAATAAATCACTAAAAACCTAAACTTGCTATTCCAATTCAGCTCTTGAGATCCTTTTCTGTAGTTCCCCCATGGATCTGTTCTGGGACCGATATTGTTTCTTATAGTGATGAATTCCGTTGTTGGGTGGATTATCGGCTTCCCTCTCCACATATTGCTCTTCTTCTCTCCTCAACTTTCTTCATCCAATCTATCCCTCTTCCATCCTCGTTTAAAACCTCTTCTCTACCCTCGTCCCTTTCTCTCATTTCTGAACATTCGTTCAACCAGTGTTCTATTGTCTCCTTGTTTTCTCCACACATCCTGCATACTCTATTCCTATCCTCCATCCAAAATTTATTATCTCTCTCTTCATTTCCACATCTGAATCTTGCTATTGTCACTCTCTCTTTTCTACTTTCTCTTCCTAGGTACTTTGGCAGTTCTTCCGTTATTATTTTTTCATATTTCCCGTTGAACCTAGACTCCCTAATTCTTGCTCTCCTTTCTTGCCTTTGCACATCTCTATCTCTCTGGACCAATTCCTCTGTCATTACTCTACCTCTCTCTCGCATTCTTTCTATCTCCGCTCCTGCATACCCATTTCTTTCTAGATATGCTTCCCTCTCTTTCCACACCCCCTTTCCTATTTCTTTTCTTTTTTCTTTGAGGCACTCTTGCAGAATTCTGCACTCTCCTCTCTCTATCACCCTCTCCTCAAAACTTATTGCTCTCTTTCCTGCTTCTATTCTTATTCCATCTCTCTTTGTTTCCTCCATCACTATATACCCCGGGGTCTCTCTACCTAGTCCTAGCACCCATTTCAAATATTTTTCTTGCACCCTTTCCAGTCCTTCTTGCTCTCTCCACCCCCATATTTCCGCTCCATACATCATCACACTTTTCACCAGGCTATCAAACATCATCACCCTCCTTCTATAGTCGTGTCCAAGTTTTCTCTCTCCTATTCCCCATACCACTCCTAGTATTTTATTGGCTTTCTTTACTAACTCTCTCACGTGTGCTGTTTCAGTATTTCTCTCATTAAACACGTACCCTAGGTATTTAAATTCTTTTACTTCTTCAATTTTCTCCTTCTCCCATCTCCACTCAATTACTCTTCTCCTGCCACCCCCTTTTCTAAACACCATCATCTTGGACTTCTCCACATTCACTGTCAGCTTTTTCCTCCTCATATATTTCTCCATGTTTCTTATCATTTCTTTCATCCCTTTCTCGTCTCTCGCTAGCACCACCAAATCATCCGCGTAGGCTAGGGACCACACTTTTTCTTTGCCCACCACGACCCCACCCGTCTGCGCCTTGCTGAACATCTCCTCTATATCTCCAATAAATGCTGCAAACAGGCTGGGGCTTAGTGGGCAGCCTTGTCTCACTCCCTTATGCGTATTAAAACCTTCGCTCACCCTTTCCCCAACTCTCACTCTACTTATTGTTTCTTCATAAATCTCTTCTAATTTTGCTATCAGATGTTCCTTTATCCTCTTCTTTCTCAGGCATTCCCACAGTGCCTCTCTTGCTACATTATCAAAGGCCGCCTTCAGGTCCACAAATAATGCATACATCCTGCCGCCCTTCTTTTTTTATCTCATTCCCTACTATGTGATTCAAGATGTATACATTATCCATGGTCCCTCTCCCTTTCCTAAATCCCGCCTGTCCGTCTGGTATCACACCTCGCTCCTTCAATTCCTTCGTCAATCTCTCTTCTACAATCATTGCATATATCTTATATGCTGTATTGAGCATGGTGATCCCCCTGTAATTGCTTGCTGTTTCCCTTTCTCCTTTCTTATATATGGGGCATATTATCCCCTCTTTCCACTCCTGTGGGAAGCCCTCTCCCTTCCACACTCCATTCATTATCTCCAACAGCCTGTCAGCTTCCCTTTCCGTTCCATATATCCACGATTCATTCTGTATACCGTCCCTCCCCGGTGCCTTTTTCTTTTTCAGTTTACTCAGTTGTTGTTCTAATTCTTCTCTTGTTATCTCTTCTATTTCTCCCACCCTGTGTTGACTCTTTTTCTTTTCCTGTCTGATTTCGTCACCACCCAGCAGCTGACTGAAGTACTTTCTCCATTCCTCCATAGTAATTCTATTACTCACTTTTTCTACTTTTTTCTTTCTTTCCCTATTTATGTATTTCCATACCTCTTCTTCCGTCTTTATGCCTTTCATCTTTAGTTCTTCTTCCATCCATTTCTTTTGCTTCTTCTCCTTGCATACTAATTTGTACCTCTTGCGTGCTCTCTTGTAATCCTCATTACTTGCTTTTCCTCTTTTCCAATTTCTTAATTTCTTTCTTACTGATTGCTTCCCTTCCCTGCATTCTTTATCCCACCACTCGTTTTTCCAAGCCCCCACCTTCACTCTTGTCTCTATCACTTTTTTTTCTGTTGCATTTTTTACGTGATCACCCAGTTCTTTCACTTTTTCGTTTATCCCTTCCTCTTCGTATCTAGCCTCCCTAAGTCTTGTTCTATAATTTTCTATTGCTTCTTCCGTCCAGATATTCTTCACAATTTTTCTTCTAACATCCTTCTCACTTCTTCTATTTTTCTCTCTTCCTTTTGTCTTCACTTCCAATGGCATATGATCCGACTCGACTCTTTCTCCCACCTTGAATTGTTCTATTTCATCCCATGCTTCTTCATTCACCATAACATAGTCAATAACTGTCTCCCCTCTTGGTCCGATATATGTGTACTCTCCTTTCTCATCTCCTATACTGTTTCCATTAAGTATGTCCCACCCTCTTTCTTCTACTAGACTTATCAGTAGTCTCCCTTCGGCGTTTTCTGTTGTGTCTTTTGTTGGTCTTCTTTCTATTGTTGTTTGTTCTTCTTCTAGCCGTATTCCTTTTTCTCCAATTCTTGCGTAAAAGTCCCCCCCAATCACCAGAGTTCCCTCGTCTTGCTGTTTTACTCGCTCTTCTATCATTCTCTTCGTTTCTTTCATACTTCTACTGTATATTGTTATAATTCTCCATTTTTTCTGTCTAATTTTCACCGTTCTTTCCATAATGCCTCTTTCTTCTTTTGCTTCGGTTCTGTTTTCTTCTTCCAAACCCTTTTTCACTCCCATTATTATCCCCCCTTTAGCTCTCCCTTTCCTGCTTACCCTCTCTGCAAATTGACACTTCCACTTAAACTCTTTCGGCATTATTTTTTCCAATTTTTCCCACCCCTTCTCTTCCACCCACGTTTCTACCAGTCCCACTACATCAAATTTTCCCAAATATTCCCAAAACTCATTGTCTTTGTTTTTTATCCCCGCTGTGTTCCAGTATACTATTCTTAACTGCTCCGTTTCTTCCTTATTCCTCTCCATGTTCGTTTTCCGTTTTCTGTCCTGTCGTCTTTTCCTTGTGCTCTTATTCAAAAATTTGTTGTGTTTAACTCCCCCTTTTCATCATCCCACTTAAAGCCTTTTCCGTCTATCCATATCTTTTTATAACCGACTTTCGCCCACCGTCCTTTTTGTCGCTCTTCTTTGGCTATCGCTCTTAATTCCTTCTGTATTTCTCTTTCCTTCTTTGTCAGATCGTCTTCTATGTATACTCTCTTTTCCCTTTTTTCTCTTAGTTTCCTCTTATTTTCCATAACTTTCCGCTTTTCACCCCAGGTCCCAAGTTCCGCCACTAACATTTTCCCTCCACTTACTTTATACATCTCTTTCACCGTCACTTCTACCTCTAATTCTGCCTTTATCCATTCTTCCAGATTCTTCTCGTTCTCACATTCCCCTTCGTCCAGTCCCGTCACAACAATCTTCTTTTTTCTCATTATTTTTTCCTTCTCTTCCATTTTCTCCTCCAGTCTTTTAATTTTTTCATTTAGTTCTGTCTTTTCTCTTTCCCATTTTTCTTCCTTTTCACGCATCATATTTTTCAAGTATTCCATTTCCCGGCTCATCTTCCGATTCTCTTCCTTTATCTCCCCTATATCTTCCATAATTTTTTTCAGCATCTTCATTTCCTCACCCATTTCCTTTTTAGCCGGTGATCTTTCCAGTTTTTTACTTTTTTGAAAGGGGTTCAACCTTTCTTCTGACTCTCTTCCCTTTTCTCTTTTCCTTTTATAATCCTCGTCTCGGTCGCTTTCACTCTCACTTTTTTTCATTTTTTCTTTTTCTTTCTTTTTTCTTCCTTATCGCGCACCGTTTTTACGCGTCACAAATAAAAAATAAAAAAAAAACTCAATCCGCAAAACTCGCCTCACAAAACACGTCCGCTCCGCTCAACCGCTCGAATTGGAATCCATTTATTTGACAACGCCTAGTATTTCAAAGCTTTTACGATTACAAGAAAAAAGTTTGGTTTGTGTAGGAAATTCCAAATTGGGATTTTAGAGGGATTTGGACCATACCTTACCGGTCAAAAAAAGCATACCTTAACTGTCAAATCTTAATTTAAAGACCAAAGCTGATTTTGAAAGATTTAGACAACGCCTAGTCTATCAAAGCTCTTACGATTACAAGAAGAAAGTTTGTTTTTGTTTAGGAAATTCCAAATTGGGATTTTAGAGGGATTTGCACCATACCTTAGCTGTCAAAAAATCATACCTTAACTGCCAAATCTTAATTTGAAGATAATTTGAAGACCAAAGCTGATTTTGAAGGATTTAGACAAGACCTAGTCTATCAAAGCTCTTACGATTACAAGAAGAAAGTTTGTTTTTGTGTGGGAAATTCTAAATTGGGATTTTAGAGGGATTTGGATCATACCTTAGCTGTCAAAAAATCATACCTTAACTGTCAAATCTTAATTTGAAGATAATTTGAAGACCAAAGCTGATTTTGAAGGATTTAGACAAGGCCTAGTCTATCAAAGCTCTTACGGTTACAAGAAGAAAGTTTGTTTTTGTGTGGGAAATTCTAAATTCGGATTTTAGAAAGATTTGGACCATACCTTGGCTGTCAAAAAATCATACCTTAACTGTCAAATCTTAATTTGAAGATAATTTGAAGACCAAAGCTGATTTTGAAGGATTTAGACAAGGCCTAGTCTATCAAAGCTCTTACGGTTACAAGAAGAAAGTTTGTTTTTGTGTGGGAAATTCTAAATTGGGATTTTAGAAAGATTTGGACCATACCTTGGCTGTCAAAAAATCATACCTTAACTGTTAAATCTTAATTTGAAGACAATTTGAAGACCAAAAATGATTTTGAAGGACTTAGACAACGCCTAGTCTATCAAGGCTTTTACGATTACAAGAAGAAAGTTTGTTTTTGAGTACGAAATTCCAAATTGGGATTTTAGAGGGATTTGGACCATACTTTAGCTGTCAAAAAAACATACTCTAACTGTCAAATCTTAATTTGAAGACAATTTGAAGACCAAAAATGATTTTGAAAGATTTAGACAACGCCTAGTCTATCAAAGGTCTTACTATTACAAGAACAAAGTTTGTTTATGGGGAGACACGTGCTGAGGTTTTAGGTTAAGCCACCATCCTCCCCCCCATTCAACGAAAAAATAAATACACGTGATACCTCACTACATCCCTCGTCCTCCCCCCCTTGTGATATTTAGTAATTCTTCAGAAACCCCCTCATCCCCCTCTCGAGCCTCACGTGATTAATGGACGATTCCAAAGTGTAATCACGTACACTTGCTAACCAGCAGATTGGGATTCTGTCGAGAAATAAAGCGAATAAAATTCTTGCTTTTAAACATTGAGTAAGTTTAGTAGCTACTAGTTGGAAAATGCACTAGTTGCTAGTAGACTCGCCTGGTGTAATTTAGTACAACGTAAAAATTGTCAAAGTTTGAGAATCTGCAATAACTGATCCAACTAGATTTCAGCTATGCCAACTAGAGTAACTTAAAGTGGAAACTTTTAAGAACATTTTAACAAAATTTCGCGAAAATCCTTCGATTAGTTTTTGTTTTATAAATAAATTGTAAAGTTTGTCCAATTTTGAAACAGATTTAATTTGATCGAAAATCGTCAAAGTTTGACAATCTGTAATAACTGATCCAACTAGATTTCAACTAGAGTACTTTAAAGTGGAGAATTTTAAGAACATTTTTGCAAATCTTCGCGAAAATCCTTCGATTAGTTATAGTTTTATAAAGGAAATTGTAAAGTTTATACAATTTTGCAACAGGTCTAGTTTGATCGAAAATTGTCAAAGTTTGGCAATCTGTAAAAATTGATTCAACTAGATTTCAGCTATGGCAACTAGAGTAACTTAAAGTGGAGACTTTTAGGAACATTTTTACAAATTTTCGCGAAAATCCTTCGATAAACTTTTGTTTTATAACGAAAATTGTAAAGTTTATCCAATTTGTAAATAGATTTAGTTTTATCGAAAATTGTGAAAGTTTAACAATCTGTAATAGCTGATCTAACTAGATTTTAGCTATACCAACCAGAGTAGCTTAAACTGGAGGCTTTTAAGAATATTTTTACAAGTCATTCCGAAAATCCTTAAATTAGTTTTTATTTTATAAAGCAAATTGTAAAGTTTGTCCAATTTTCAAACAGCTTCTTGTTAACAGCGACGAGGTATATTTTCAATTAAACTAAGAATCAAATGTTGGTCAATGTTTTTCCATTCCTGCAGTAGCAACTCTCTTAGCTCCAGAGAAGTTCTTGGAGCTGGTGTATGCCTTCAGATACGTCGTACCAACTCATCCCAGACATGTTCGATGGGATTCATATCTGGATTGATTGCTGGCCATTCAAACCACCTAATTTCTACCTCGTGCAGATATACTAGATTTTCGTAGGTATTCAAACACAGCGAGCAATTGAATGACAAGCAATCCGAAAATTGCCGCATCCCGCAAGCGCTTTCGTCTAGTGCAATCCAGTTCATAGGATTACCGAGTGTGAGGTGCCCGCGTGGCACGTCACTGGCTGCGGTCCGCCACCGTTCCCGCGTAATACAAAACACCTTTAACTACTGAAATAAGCACTATAAATGAAAAAGTACTAAAATATGGACCTGATATCTCTGGCTGAGTGAGGTTTAGCATTATCTTGCATGAAAATGCCATGCTCATCCTTAGTGACCATGAAAGGCATAACGTGATCATCTAGAACCTCCGTAATGTATCTGTGAGCTATCAGAGAACCATTCTGTATGAAGATCAACTCAGTGCGTACTCGTGAAGAAATTCCTGCCCAAACCCAAATTTGCATTGTCAATGCAAACTGGAGCATATCTTTCTCCGGGTCATCCATACTCGTCGACGTCCATCTGGACCAGTGAGGCAAAAACGCGAATCATCTAAAAATAGGACGTTGCTCCCGTCAACATTATTCCATGTCAAGTGATTTCTGGCAAAAGCCAATCTTGCAATTCGATGCCGGCATTATAATGTTGGACCTGTAGCCATCCTTCCACAAGATAATCCAGCAGATCCAAGGCTGGATTGTCGAAAAAGTGGACATAAATGAAAAAATCAAAATTACAAATATACCTTTTTTCTTATATTATCGTCTAGACGAAGCCTCTGGGCATGTCTTTACGAAAGATAACGCGTCTGGTTCCAAAACCAGCGGCTACAGAGCATCCCGAAGTTTGTACTTTTGACATTTATATGACGCGTGAATCCGCATCGAAAAACGTTCTCCGCTTAAAGTGCTCCTAATTTTTTGTTTGTATGTGCAGCATCAAATCTGCTCAATGCAGGGTAATCCCAAAGGTATGTAGAATATTTGTATATTATTTACATTATTAAATAATAGTTTATGCTCATTCAGTGGCTAACTGAAAATTGCGAGTAGAAAACCTTTTTTTAAATAATTTACTGACACAAAACTGTAAAAATAGTTAATCGCCCAGTACATCCCGGGTTAGTTTCACGTTTATAGCGTAGGTAATACCTACTCTATGATATCGGAATTATAAAGAGTTGCATGCCGAAACGAGCCTATGCATATTTGGTACCGTGTGAGAAAAGGGTACGTTGTCGTAATACATTCGTTGTGATTTTTTATATTGAATTACAGAACCGAATACGACCGGCAGGGCCAAAGTGGACATTAACAAATTTGTAAATTTTTGAAACTTTCTAAACTTTTTTTCTAAAATTTCTCCATACTGAACCGGCAGATACACAGTTGCACATTCTAGAAGATGAATTATAGAAGATTGAAAAGTATAACTCATTAATATACTTTTACAATACATCAAGACGACAGATATAACGTTGTTATATTTTCAATTATTGTTATAGAAAAATGTTGTCAAAATTGAACTCAAAGTTTATAGATTCCAAAAAGGCAATAGATGCCTTAAAGACGTAAAAATATGTATGTATACACGTAACAAAGACAAAAAAATATCGAGATAATTTTGTAAGAAAAAATTGTAGAAAAGCTATATTGGAAGATGTATTTAAAAGACTTATATGTTGAGCATGGGCCGGAAATACCCCAAAAGTAGAAAAAGTTTGTCTGCCGAAGCTTTGAAATTGTTGTCTCTTTCCGATCGAGGAGGACGATCGAGGACTAGTAATTCAAATAATGTGATCGAATCGTCTAATAGTAGCGAAGATTTTTATTAAAGAATCAGATATTTACAATTGAACCCGTCATTTCGAAAAGGGCACGAGTCACACTTTTTTGAAATAACACTTTTTTACGCCATTTTATTCATTGAAGCGTTTTTACATATTCCATGCGAAAAGAGCACATGTGTATACACCACAAGTCAACTTAAAAAGCAATGAAAAGAGCATGAGTCCTGGACTTATGCCCCTTTCAAGTGGGGCATCAAGTGTGGGAAAAAAGCCAAAAATGTTGAAATGATTGTTGATCCCTTGATCATTTAGAAAAAGTCCAAAAATTTTAATTCAAAATATTTTGATGAAAACTGCTTCTTTTTTAATAAATAAATATTTCAAAAAGCGTGTATATTTTTAATTTAATAACCTCTATATTCAGTTTCTTCAGCATCAATGACTTTTTTACAAAAAACACATTTTTGTTGATTCTGAAAAGTTTTAATTCATTGACTCATGCTCTTTTCGAAATGACGGGTTCAATTATTTTAAGCAGCACTCAAATTTGTCCAGTTATTTTTCATATACAATATCAAATATACATTTTGGAATTTTCTATATTCGATCAACCATTCCGTTTTCTAAAATTTGGATAGGAAATTCTTAATCAGAGGTTTAAAGAACTGCTAATGCACAATAGGCCGACATATTGGAAAAGTCATTCTGTTTTTCTGGATTTTGACAGTTGATTGCTGATCAACGACGTATAAAAACTAAGTACGTAATTTTGTAAAAAGTTTTTCAAAAAATTATCCGCCATATTGCATTTTATTTAAAAAAAATCTGATTCGTAATCCACGACCTAAAAAACCCATAAGTACCAACTTTTGTAAAAATTGTATAAGTATGCGAAAAAATATCCGCCATATTGGATGCGCCATTTTGTTTTTGAACATTGTGATAACAGATTCGTGTTCAACGGCGAAGAAAACCCCTGTAACCAACATTTTCGGCAATCCAAGCCCACTGTATAACGGTCCATTCACTAACATTAGCATCTCTAACTTCTTGAATATCGTAGCATAACCGCAGATGTTTTATTTCTTTAGCCATAGTGCGGCCTAGGCCTTACTTGCAATTTCTTAAGTGACCTAAATTTTTTGCTCGCCAGTGTGGTATCGAATCAATAGACGGAATAAATTTTCAAATCCAACTCAAGTTCAATGTTAAAACATTTTGGAAGACACTGGTCTTCCTAAAAATCACTAAAAATAATTGGCGTTTTAGAAAATTTATTGTGAATAATTAAGCATTAATAATTAGGTACTAGAACGCATTAAATATGTAGGAATGGAGTGTCACCTCTCGCGTTTGCGTCCGCGAAAAATCTGTGGAACGAGATGCGTCGTTCGGTTTTCAAATATCGATTTCTCCAACTCACCTTTAATAACGAGAAAATCATTTGCATTAAAGAATAAAAAATAATAAACACTCCGAGACTTTTCCGAATTAATAATTCAATGTTCCGATTTTGTGAATGTCGGTATTTATCGTCGACGTGTCATCGCGGCGCGCAGTTTTTACACAACAAACGCAACCGTTTTTATCATCGGGTCTTATCTACACCTACTACTTTCATATCACTTTATCAAAATAACAAAATAATGAAAATTATAAATATTATTTGCAAAAATTAAACGTAAAACACTTGTTTTCAAATAAACTTTAATTTATAACTATAATCCAATTTATATAAAGTCTCAAGATATTAAAATGTAATACTAATATTATTTGATTAATTATTTTAATCTACTTTTTAAATCTGTTATTGCTACACATATGTGAACAACACTACTTATTAAACTATTTCATCCAATTTTAATAAAATATCGTTTCTAGCATATAAGCAAAAAATTTTACTTAAACTTAGTCATGTCAATTTACTTATTTCTTATCTTCACTATCTTATCTATGAAGTATTTGTGGAAATGGAAAAAAACTCGTTTTCTACATACACAAGATTTGTATATAATATTGAAAACATATTATATTTAGATTATTATTATGTCTTATACTCTCTATGCATATTTTAATATTTTAAATTGAAAAAATACAATAAAGCTGTATTTGACTAATACTTGATCGCTATATGTTAGTAATTTAGTGGCGAGTTTTTTTTTTATCAGCTTGTATTAATCCACTCCTAGACATAGGCCTCCTCCATTTCCCTCCATGTTGACCTGTCTTGTGTTGGGAGCATCCAGTTCTTCCCCGCTCTTCTTTGTATGAAATCTTGCCATCTTAGTATGGGTCTGCCTCTGCTTCTCTTTGTTTTCCGGGGTCTCCACTGCATAATGATTTTTGTCCATTTCTCATCATTTCGCGCAACGTGTCCTGCCCAACGCCACTTGTTTTTTGCAGTTTGTTCTATGACGTCGCTTACTTTAGTTCTTGCCCTGATATCCTCGTTTCTTTGTTTATTCCTTAAGCTAATTCCCAGCATCGCACGTTCCATCGCACGCTTACAAACCCGTAGTTGCTGTACACTTTTCTTTGTCATGGTGACTGTTTCGAGTCCGTATAATATAACTGGCAGTACGCAGGCATCGTATATTTTCCCTTTCAGATTAATTGGTATCTTCGGTTCTTTGAGGATATATGCGAGTTTTCCAAATGCTGCCCATGCCAAACTGATCCTCCTCCTTACCTCGGTTGTCTGGTTGTCTTTGCCTAGCCTGATGCTGTGTCCCAGATAAATATGTTCCTCCACTAGTTGTGTGGTTATTGATATTGACATTGATGTTGGTGTTGTTTGAGCTCATGATCTTCGTTTTCTGGAGGTTCATTTCTAGTCATACTTTCTGTGACTCCTTCTTTAGTTCGCATATCATGGTGTTAAGTTCGTCCTGGTCGGTGCTGTTGATCACAACGTCGTCGGCGAATCGGAGATGACTCAAAAATCTCCCATCTATGTTGACTCCCTTTTGTTGGCATGTCAGGTTCTTACACACGTCTTCTAATGCCAGGGTAAATAATTTCGGAGAGATTGAATCTCCCTGTCTTACCCCTCTCCGTATAGGGATTTTTTCGGTTGTTATATTTTCGTCTACTTTGACATGTATTGTAGCATCCTTGTAGATATCTTTAATGAGGTTGGTATATCTTGAATCAATCCTCGCATTGCCCATTGCCTCCAGCACCGTCTAGGTTTCCAGCGAATCGAAAGCTTTTTTGTAGTCGACGAATGCGAGGTGTAATGGGATATTATATTCAGTACACCTCTCAATAAGAGTACGTATCGTTTGAATGTGATCCTTCGTATTATAGCCGCTTCGGAAACCGGCTTGTTCCACCGGTTGGTAGAAATCGAACTTTTTGTTGAGTCGGTTGGTTATGATTTTGGTAAGGAGCTTATACAAATCGGACAAGAGACTGATCGGTTTATAGTTTTCGATGTTGGTTCGGTCTCCTATTTTGAAGAGAATTATTACTTGGGCATTTCTCCAGGCGTCGGGAATTTTTCCCTCCTCCATACATTTGTTAAGAAGGATTATCATTGCTTTTTCCAGAGTTGTTTACCCATTCTTCCACATTTCTGTTGTAAGGCGGTCTTGTCCTGGGGCCTTTCGGTTTTTAATTTGCTTCAGTGCCATTCTCAGCTCTGCAGTATCATTCTCCGGGATGTCCTCGGAGCCCACATTCAGAACTGTCTGGTCTATACGGTTTGGCTTAGCTACCGATTGTCTGTAGAGTTCCCGATAGAAGTGTTGGATAGTGGATGTGATCTGTTCCCTTTCTGCCACATCTTGTCCTTGTTGGTTCTTAATTTTGTATATGAGCGACCTTCCTTTTGTTCTTTTTGATCGGAGGACTTTCATATTCATGTTGTCTTTGATGGCTTCTTGTATGATCTTTGTGTTTTGAGATCCTAGGTCTTTTTTAATCGCTTTTTTTACTCGTTTGTCTAGTTCTCGGTATCCTATTGAGTCTCTGTCGATTTTTCTGCGTTCTTTTAGGACGTTTATGCTCTGGCTGAGTTTCGTATTAGTTTTTTCTGCCGTGTAACATATTTTCTTTGCTGGTACTTGTATGCTGCTAGTGATTTTTCCTGATAACTCATTTAGGTAAGGTTTACCCATATTTTTCAGATCTTTAGTTGGTTCTAGTTTTTTGTTGATTTGGGCATTGTATTCTTCCAATTTGTCTTTGATTTGAATATCTGTTGGACGAACAGCTTCATCGAACTGCTTTTTTCTTTCCAAGCGTGTGTTTATATTTATTGTGGCTCTTACGATTCTGTGGTCGATTCTAGTAGCGAGTAATTCGTCATAATTTAGTAACTTACTGAACCATTCAATTGAAATATTTGTTAAACACGTTTAGTTACTAAATTATGACGTATTACTCGCCATTTAACTAAATAACTAACATAGTACGATCGAGGCTTTAGGCCTTCCGCCCACTAAACCTTCCTGGCTGCCGGCAGCCATTAGAACACGCCTGACGGCAGCCCATAGGCTGTGCGCTTGTCGTAGCAGCCAGACGTATTTTGTGTTCCTAAACTTGAAAGATTTTTTAATATTGGTAAAACCATACAACATTTTAGACAATCATATAAACTTAATAAAGCCGATACACAGTCTGAATATACAAATATATTCAACCTTTCCTGAGTTCTATAAAATTATAGAGTATATTCTATAATATTATGGAGCTCCGGAAAGGTTGAATATATTTATATATTCCGGCTGTGTCCGGACTTTATTAAGTTTAAAGATTTTCTAACGTCGAACTTTATACGTCGATTGGCTGCTTAAATATTTAGGCTGCCTAGTGTGCGGGATGCCTTAGGCTTATCTCCTTAGTCAACTGTTAGAACGTAGCAATTCTTCTCACGAGTGTAAAGACATAAATATTAGTTTATAATGTCGACTTTTGCATTCAATTTAAGTTAGATTTTACTAACTTCATTCTATATGTTCCTGTTTGTAACAAGTGTGCAAAATACAATAGGTTATGTTCCTAGAACAGAAATCTTTGAATTTCAAGTTTGAAATTCAAGAAGATGCAGGAATCAAAGAATATTCAAGAAGATCCAGGACTCCAATAAAATCCAGTGGATCCCGGTGATCAAGAAGATCCAGGAATCAAAGAAGATTCAAGATCCAGGAATCAAAAAAGGTTCAAGAGGAACCAGGACTCCAAGAAAATCCATAGTATCAAGAAGATCCAGGAATCAAAGAAGATTCAAGAGGAACCAGGACACCAAGAAAATTCAGGGGATTGCTTTTTGTTTCCATTGCACAAGAAGAAATCTTTGAATTTCAAGTTTGAAATTCAAGAAGATCCAGGAATCAAAAAATATTCAAGAAGATCCAGGACTCCAAGAAAATCCAGTGAATCCAAGGAATCAAGAAGATCCAGGAATCAAAGAAGATTCAAGAAGATCCAGGAATCAAAAAAGGTTCACGAGTAACCAGGACTCCAAGAAAATCCAGGGGATCAAGAAGATCCAGGAATCAAAGAAGATTCAAGAGGAACCAGGACACCAAGAAAATCCAGGGGATCAAGAAGATCCAGGAATCAAAGAAGATTCAGAGGAACCAGGACTCCAAGAAAATCCAGGAGATCAAGAAGATCCAGGAATCAAAGAAGATTTAAGAGGAACCAGGACTCCAAGAAAATCCAGGGGAACAAGAAGATTCAGGAATCAAAGAAGATTCAAGAAGATCTAGGAATCAAAGAAGATTGAAGAAGATCCAGCCATCAAAGAAGATTCAAGAGGAACCAAGACTCCAAGAAAATCCAGGGGATCAAGATCCAGGAATCATAAAGATTCAAGAAGATCCAGGACTCCAAGAAAAATCAGGGGATCAAGGAATTCAAGAAAAATCTCAGGGAGATCAAGATTCTCTTGAAGATCAAAGAATTCAAGAAAATTCCAGGAAGATCAAAGAGTTCGAGAAAAATTCCAGGAAGATCAAGAAGATTCAGGAAGATGAAGAGATTCAGTTAAGAATTTCACGAGGATCGAGAAGATTTCCAGGAAGAAATAGTTTTGTGTTACAGAAAATTTTGTGGAAGTCACCAAGTAAAAATTGAGTATCTGAACAGTTCAAATTACGACACTTGGAAATTACAAAGGGGTACTAGTGAAAAATTACGCATGGGCATATGTTAATGGTAAGAAGGCACGACCCGAAAGTGCCGATGTAGTGAAAGAGTGGGACACCGAAGATGAAAAAGCTAAATCTGATTTAATTTTAGCGATAAGTGCGTCAGAATTAAAACTAATAAAGTCTTGTGTAACATCACGGGAATTCTAGTTAAAACTGGAATCAATTTATCAATCAAAGGGGCCAGCCAGAAAAGCGACCTTACTGAAGAAACTTATCCTGGCTAAAATTGGAGATGGCACAAATATTCGAGAACATTTGTCCATATTCTTCGACGTTGTCAACAAACTTAAAGAAATGGACCTCGTGGTGAATCTCGAGCTATTAAGCATTCTACTTTTATATAGTTTATGCTACCATTACAATACAATTGGACACAAAGCAGCCTAATGCCGCAAACGCCTAGTAGGAAACAAGGACAACGCGAGGAATCTACAAGATAACGACTCGTACGTTGCATACGAAGACCAGATGGTTTTCCATACTGCGTTCGGGCAAAGCGGAAAATGGTGTCTCAAAAGCGGAGCCACGTCGCATATTTGCAAGTCGAGAGAAGAATTCGACATCCTAAACATGACGAATAGGCCGCTTAACTTGGCAAATGGTGAATCAACGAAGATGGAAGGCATGGGAGAAATCTGACAATACAACACGGAAAGATTGCACGAAACGCGGAACTATCAAAAGTCTTTCATGTACCAGACCTTCGGACAAATCTAATGTCTTTTTCAATTTTTTTTTTCTCAAAAATAACTGGTAATGGCTTAGAAGTTACCTTTGAAACGGAGTCGGCGCTGGTTAGGAACGCAAATGGAGACCTAACGTGAAAGAGTACCACTGGGTCAAGCAAAACCAAGAAGACACAAACGAATTGGGAGATGAAGAAACCGCTGAGTACGCATGTCTGATTGGAATGCAGGATCCCTTAAATGAAATAGAAGCTGAATGCATGGCGATTGCAGATGCGACCAAGGAAGCCATTCGCCCACGAGGATACCTGAGGGAAGTCAGTGCCATGGAAGTTGTAGCGATTCTTCTCACGAGTGCAAAGACATTAATATTAGTTTATAATGAGTCGACTTTTGTATTCAATTTAAGTTTGATTTTGCTAACTTCATTCTATATGTTCTTGTTTGCAACAAGTGTGCAAAATATATAGAAATACAACATCAACATAATCAAAAAAACCGGCCAAGTGCGAGTTGTGACTCGCGCACCGAGGGTTCCGTACAAACTTGTAAGTAAAGTATCTTTTTTTGTGGAGGACGTAACTGTATGCAACCCATATGCTTCTGGTGCCTGACAATACCACGCAACACATTAGTTCATTTTCATAAGTTTCTAATAGTAAATTCGCATTTTTCTTGTAATTAAACTAAATTTTTACGGTTTTCAGATTTTTCCCTTTACATGTGCTGTAAGACACCGCTTCTTGCCAAATTTCATGATTCTAGGTCAACCGGAAGTACCCTATACGTTTTGATTTCCTTGTGAAATCGCAAAATATGCGACATAAACGGTCATATCTTTTGATCGCGTTGACTTACAAGTTTGATTTTTTCACAGCTAAATGAGACCGCAGACCCGAGTATTTGATACAAATTTCAACTTGTTACCTCTACGCGTTCCTGAGAAAAATGATCTTGACAGACAGACAGACAGACGGACGGACGGACGGACAGACGGACAACAAAGTGATCCTATAAGGGTTCCGTTTTTGGTACGGAACCCTAAAAAGATGTAATGTAATACCAACAATAAGACTAAATCTGCACAGATTATAATTAAAATCTAACTTTATTCCTTGACTAATTAGACAAAATTAGCTTTGTTAAAAAAGTAGTTTGAACAAGTAACGCTTTCATTCATCTATTGTGAAACCACTTCGTGTTGTTACAACTTTATATTGATACAATGCCTTATTGAAACAACTTCATGTTGATACAACTTCGTGTTGATATAACTGCGTGTTGATAGAACCTTGCGTTGATGCTACTTCTTGTTGATATAACTTCGTGCTGATATAACTTCGTGTTGATACAACTTCGCGTTGACACAACTTCATGTCGATACATAATGGGGTTGTCTCTTTTACTCATGTCGACAAGTTCGTGACGGTTATAATTGTTGCATAAAAATAGTTTGTGTTGCTTTATACCGTGCATTGGATATTCGAGATTTTCTAGATATGCGGTTTTGCGAATATCGACCTTAGATAAATCGAAATAAGCGGAATTTTGCCGAGAATTAAGAAACTGTGAGTAAACATAAAAGTTTACAGATTTAGTACACTTTTATGCACATATAGTTTGTTACGATTCATTCATACTAAATCTATTTGAACTATAGGGTCTTCCAATAGGAGGTTTCATTTTCAATAGCCCGCGATTTTAACATTTGGCATGTTTCAACCTGTAACTACTTGACAGATGACAAGTAAAAACTACGCAATTGACCTTTTCATAGTTTAGAAACTATGAAACATAGAAATTTTTTTGTGCGCATGTGTCAATTTCCGCCATGTTATACTCAAAAAGTGCCCGAACTTTTTGACGTAAACTAAATATGTGCCCGAAACTTTCATACTCCCGCCTTTCAAACGGGGCGGATGCGCATGCGCTTAACTAACCGTAAAAAGGTCCATTCATAAAAATGCAACGATATACGCTTCAAAAACGCATTGAAATTATTAAAATTCATTAAAAAAATGGTGAAAAGTCGCAAAACTAAAGCATTTTTGGGTCGTGAAGCATCTTCTCGGTCAGCAATTGTGAAACTGGTGGAAAAGTTTGAGCTGTTGGGACGACAAGTTAGTGAAATGAAGAACTGAACTCCAGCACGTCGCTTAAGAACAACTGAGAATATTGCTGTTCTAGCCCATAGTGTTGAGGAAAACCCAGGTTGGTACATTTCTGGTCGATCTTTGCAATTGGGTATTCCACAAACGTCATTTTGCATAAAGACTTAGGTCTTAAGGCTTTTAAAGTTCAGTTAAAACAATAACACCCGCCTACCGACCATCAACAACGTCGCGTCACTGTTGATTGGATCCTTGAAATGCATCAAACTAATCCAGAATTTCATCGAAAAATCATCTTGAGTGATGATGCCCATTTTTAACTCGGAGGCTACGTTAACAAGCAGAATTGTCGCATTTGGGGCTCGGAAAACCCAAGAATTATTGTTGAAAAGCCTCTCCATCCTCAACGTGTGACTGTTTGGTGCGGTTTTTGGTCTGGAGGGGTCATTTCTCGAAAATGAGACTGTAACAACTGTTACGGTGAATGAATTACGCTATCGAACGACGATTAATAATTTTGTATGGCCGGAATTGGAAGATATTGATGTGGACGACGTTTATTTTCAACAAGTCGGCGCTACGTGCCACACAAGTTACGATAGCATCGCTCCTTTGCGTGAAAAGTTCGAGAGGCGATCACAATTGGCCACCGACATCTTGTGATTTCACAACTCCAGACTTTTTTCTTTGGGGCTACGTGAAAGATAAGGTATACCAATGGCCCACAATCGATTCAAGAACTCAAAGATGGAATTCGTGAAGTTATCGAGGACGTACATCGGCAAATGTACGAATTGGTGATGGACAATTCTGTACCTGAGAGGACAACTGTCGTAAGTGACATTTCGTAAACTGTTCAGTAGACCATTTTATAACTATACATTTGCAAATGTTTTGTTTTGTGCTGTATTCGAAAAAATGATAATGATTTTAATTGCACTGACTAATGATATATTATTTAGAAAAACTAAACAGCAGTTTTAAACTAAAAAGCAGTAAGTTTATAAATTTATAATTTCCCATCCGAAAATTTGGTAGTTACGACAGTTTACCTCTCAGGTACAGAATTTCATGAAAAGAATATGGTCCTGCAAGTGTAGCCGTAGCGGCTATTTGGGTAATATTGTTTTCCATTATTAATAACATACCTTCCTCTTTACAATTATATAAACATCCGATATTTTCGCTTAAAAATACTATTTTCATTTAGACATCAAAATAAAACCTCTAACTGGAAAACTTACTGGAAGGATTTAATACACCTGATTTGTATTAGAGTTAATTGGTATTAGAATTAAGACTATTTTACTATAAGTGAAGGATTTAACTTATATAGAGTAAAAATGTCTATGTAGTCTTTGTTTGTCATAATAAAGATATTTTTTTTTAAATATTCGATTGCTAAATCTAATTGAGTTGGTGAGCGCTGTTAAGTGGACTCAGCGTATAGTTTTCTTATATTTGCTGTCTTGATTTGCTCGATTAATTTAACCTTTATACATGATCGCTCATAAAAATTCCTACCAAAAAAAATCTTCAATTTAGCTATAAATATAAATAAAACTACAAGGAGAAGCTGAAACATTTGTCTAGTTTAGAAAATTTGGATTGAAAGCAAATGTTTTACATTCAGACATAGGGATCGTCCATTAATCACGTGAGGCTCGAAAGGGGGGTGTAGTGAGATATCACGTGTAATTATTTTTTCGTTGAACGCGCGATTTTTAAACCGAAAAACGGCGCGTGTAACTTGTAACAAAAAAATACACGTGATTTTGGGTAGGGGGGGGGTCTTAACCTAAAACCTCACCACGTATCACCTGGGGGGAGGTGGGGTGGCTAATAGTTGCTAAAAAGCATCACTTGATTAATGGACGACCCCTTAACCTTCCTATACACGCGTTTTTTTTATGACACAAATACACGCGTCGGTCTGAGACACCGACTTGTAAATAATTTGAATTTAACACTAAATTTTAAATTTTCACACAAATTCAGTTTAATATAAATCTATGTGACAACAGATTATATATTTTATTACATGGCTAAAAAAATAACAATAATGAAATAAAAAAATAACGAAAATTAAAAAAAAAATTAATAAAAGTAAACAGATATATTCAAACTAGACAGAATAAACACAAAGTTTTGAGAAGGGATCGGGAACATGAGCACTCAAGCGTGTCTATTTTCCTCGGAATAAGCAATCTAAGAACCCTTCGGTTTGTGAGACCGACACGCGTGTATAGAAAGGTTAATTGCGATTTCCAAGTGTGCAAGTAATCAATTTGCGAGGTTTAGTAGAAAATTATTGAATTTGATTGTTAGGAAATCAAATTCTGATTATTTTCGAAACTTGTTCTATCTACATCTACTTTAGAATTCGAGTTAATTTGGAAAGCAAGTATATTTTTTATCCAAATGATATTGTGAATTATTTGGAATAATAATAATAATATTTATTGTAACATAAAAAAAATAAGATAGAAAGAGCTACCGACCTCGCGGTCCTTCTGTCTGTTTGGAAAAACATTTATTCAATTCTGACGAATTTACAACAAGTTCAATCAACCCTACAAATTATTCCATTTTGCAACAATTTTTGAGCTTTTATTAAATAAAACCAAAATTATCTTTGTGTTTAATTTAGACATTCTAAAGTCTGCCTATCTATTACAGATGAATTAGTCTGGAATAGAGCAAGAAAATTAGATTTAGTTTGTGTCTGTGTTTCTGTTATTAATTTACACATTTTAAATTTGTCTGAATAAGTTCGCCTATTTGGCACAGACGAATTAGGCTAGACCAAGGGAATTTTAATTAGACTAGACCAGAGCTTAGCGAAACCTTGTGGTCGCGATTTTATTTACATAGTTTACGCCCACATTGGGGCACTTAAATCCAACCCAAATACATTTATGTCGTGAGAAGACTCATATTTGATCGCGATTTTAATTAAAAAAGTTTAAATATTAAATACATTTGCTACACAATACAATTTTAAAAACGGAAGGGTTAGAATGTAAATATTACTGAGGAGTATGCATGGATGTTACAAAAGCGATGATTGGTTAAAATATTGGTTTTAAATCATTTTTTCAAGCTGAGCTTCAGAATGCTGTTAAGATTATAAATTTTAAAGAGCCATGTTCTTAACATCCATAAAAATCATCATCCATAAAAATCTCTATAAGGATACGGATTCTCACTATACAAATTTATTATTACATGCAGAAGTAAGAAGGATATCAAGAGCTCAGAACATCAAGAGGTAAGAAGGATATCTAGTTTAAAAAGATTATTCTTATTAAAGGACGAAATCGAAATATTACTAATCGAACAAAAATCAAAATGTTATCTTGCTACTTTTTGTCTATTTTTTATATTCTCTACTTTATATTCTTTATTATATTCTCTATTTTTACTTTTTTTTCTATTTTTTTTTTCAAAATGACCTATGCGTATCCAAGCTGTGTTAACTTTCAGATATTTTTGAGAAATTACAGTCTTTTTCTTTTGGTTTTCCTCTTTTGTCAATTGTATTTCCCTATTTCTCAAAACTATTTCCTATCTATATTAAACAGAGTGCTGTGTTTGTCAAACAATTTCCTTTTTTGTCAGAAGTGTTTCCTTATTTCTTAAATCAATTTCTCATTATTATTAAATTACAATGAATGCTGAAAGAAGACAGAACAACCAAATTTCCAACGAGGTACGTACTCTTATTATCAGAGCAATGAACGATGGTAGTTCGGCAGTCCAAATAGGACGACAATTCAATGTTTTGCCAGACACAGTAAGAAAAATTTACCAAGTGTATAAAAAAAGCAACGAGATGAATAAGAAAAGTGTTGGGCATCGCCCCAAAAAAATTACTCGAGAGGAGCAAGAAGAAATCTGCAATTTGATTGATGAGGACTGCACCTTGACACTAAAACAAATAAAAACCAAATTATTGGAGCAAAATTCACAACTAGAGGTAAGCTTATCGACCATTGACAGAGCGTTAAAAGAATTTCACTATTCCGTAAAACGCATTTCCTTTGTGCCAGAAAGGCGTAACAGCCCAGATACTATGCAAAGTAGGTTTGACTATGCTGTTAAATATAACAGAATAATGATTGACAGAAAAAAAATATTTTTTATTGATGAATTTGGAATTCAAGTGAACTCTAGGAGATCGTATGGAAGATCACAGAAAAATGATAGAGCCAACAAAGTCAAGGCCCAATTAAGAGGTCGTAATTATTCGATTGCTGCTGCAATGTGTATAAGTTCACTATATTTGTTCACCATTCAAGATATTTCTTACAATGGAGAACACTTTGGGGAATTCTTGACAACTTTAATAGACTACTTAGGCGAAGATCATATAGGAGGAGCATATTTTGTAATGGACAACGTCAGATTTCATAGAACGGAGGAAATTCAACAATTGATAAGAGCACATGGACATGTTCCAGTATTTCTGCCACAGTACAGTCCTTTTTTAAACCCCATTGAAGAGCTATTTAACCAATGGAAAAATATCATAAAGAGAAATCAGCCCACGGATGAAGATCAACTGTATACACAAATTCATAATGCTTCTGAAGCTATAACGCAAGAGCATTGCCAAAATTATATTCGACATATGGAGACATATTTAGGGGATTGCCTCAAGAGAACAGAAATTTTGAACTAATTATGAAACATTTCTTTTCTAAGTATTACGTTAGTATTAGTATAGTTATTATTTTTGTTATCCTCTTTTTTTCTAATAAAATTATGTCTTCAACTGTTTTTGTTCTTGTTTGTTTAAATTTAAAAAATAGAAGAAAATCATTTGCAAAAACGAGAAAAAGTTTTAACAAATAGTGAATTTCATTTGACATATTACAGTCAAAGTGACTAAGAAATAAGAAATACTTTTGAGAAATAGTGAAATATATTTGACAAAAGAGGAAAACCAAAAGAAAAACACTGTAAACGATCTCAACTTGTCTCTTCAAGGAAATAATTGTAATATATTTACTTCGAATGATAAAATTGAAAGTTTTATTAAAAAATTAATAATATTTGGGTTTCGTCCTTTAATAGCAATAATCTTCTTAAACCTCTTGATATCCATCTTACTTCTGCATGTTTTTATCTTCATTTTACATTTTTTGTGTTGCGAAAAAATCACAATCACAAATGGGGTCGTGAATGAAAACAGTTTAAGAAGCCCTGGACTAGACCGACCAAGCAGGCGGTGAAGTTGTGGAGCGAGAAGTGCACAGCAGTGTTCCGCAGGGCTCAATACTGGGTCCTACACTGTGGAACATACTGTACGATGTACTTAGACTAAAACTACCAGAAGGTGTTGAGAAAATAGGTTTTGCTGATGATATTGCTCTAGTAGTAGCAGGAAAATACGCGGTGAAAGTAATGGAACGTGCAAATAGGGCGATTGCATATGTTCAGATAATAGGTTTTGCTGATGATATTGCGATAGTACTAGCAGGAAAATACGAGAAAGTAATGGTACGTGCAAATAGGGCTATTGCACATATTGATACATGGATGGAGCAAAAGGGCTTAAGGCTAGCCCCTGAAAAAAACGGAAGCTGTTCTACTGACCGGAATGGGGCATGTAGGGCCGATAGTATTTAGGGCCAGGGGCATAACCATAACGCCGAAGGAGGCAGTTAAATATCTTGGTGTGATTATTGATAATTATTGATGATGATTGATATTAAGAAGCTATGTTTTACATCACATATTTTGCGAGCAGCGACTAAAGCCCTCAAAGTAACAGCAGCACTGGAAAAGATGATGCCCAATGTCGGCGGACCAAAAAGTAGCAAGAGAAAGATATTATGCTCAGTCCCTCACTCGGCAATTCTCTATGGTCATAATCCCCGGTCTGAGCAAAAGCAGTCGAGAAAGAGACCATTAATAATAAGCTGGTTACAGTGCGGAGAAAACTGGCACTACGTGTGTGCAATACATATAAGACAGTCTCAACGGATGTAGTGCTCGTGTTGGCAGGCATAGCACCCATAGAACTCTTGGTGAAAGAAAGAATATAACTGTAAAAAAGCGGAACAGCTGGCAGAAGAGAGAACATAGCAAAATTGCCAAACAACATCTTTTCTAGGAGTGGCAAAAGCAGTGGACATGCTGTACAAATGGACAGTGGACAAAATTATTAATCCCACAAGTGGGAATTTGGGTAGAACGAAAATATGGGGAGAACTACTCTCACCCAAGCATTCAGCGGGCACGGCTGCTTCAAAGTACCTGCACAATATCGGCAGGGCCTCTGAAAGTTTGTGTGTCTACTGTGGACAAACGGACAGTGCGGCGCACACGGTCTTCGAATGTGAAAGGTGGATTCCAGAGAGCGAAGATAAAAACAGAACTAGGAGGAGGACACTGTTGGAGGTCATGTTAAAATGCAAAGTTAACTGGACAGCAAATGATGATGTGATAAGAAGCATTATGAGCATGCAAGAGACAGACGAACGTGCCGGACAGAAAGCCAGGAACAAACTAATCTAACAAAATGCTCGAACCCCTAAGCACATGATGAGAAATGGGGGGTCTAAGGCAACAAATGCGTGACATAACAAAGACAACGACATCCTGACGACATGCGAAAAGCGGTACCAGGATGTTCGTTCCAAGGGGGCCACTTGGCAAGGTTTGCTACGTCACCATAAAAAATTAGATCTAGTTTGTCTGTCTGTCCCGTTATTACTCTTTTGAATTAGATTTAGTTTATAGGTGTGTCTTTTGGTTATTAATTTAGACCTGGGGTCCCCAATTTTTTACCCCTTCGATCCCTTCATAAAATATTTTCCTTCATATCGCCCCCCAGATGAAGTATTAACTTAACTCTTTTCATTTAGCCTTACTGTCATTTTGCGGCTACTACTGAACATCTTAAAAACATGTTGACATACTTTTTTATTAAAATAGTTGTTATTAGTGGGATGGATGTGCCTGAAGAGAAGCAGCAAGATTAATTTGAAAATTGGTTTTAGTCTCAAATCACCACGGTTTTCCAAGTTGAATCTGTTCCCCTGTTTTGTAAAAATTGCGTTAGCGTGACTAAAACAAGCTTCAACCATATATGAAGTTGGGAATGCAAGTAAGAAAGGTTCGGCTTCTACTCTGAGTTTGGGATATTTAGTGGCAACATTTTTATTGCTCCAAAATTCACTGGGTTTATATTTTTAAACAACGCTTTAGCTTCGAAATCTATACATAGTTCAATTATTTCATCTTCTAAGCCAGGTTCACTAGCTTCATTATCAATTTTTGCATCAAATGGAGTAGCAAACCGTTCGGGAACATCCATATTCTCCAAGTCTTCGAAACGTGTTTTAAAGTATTATCTTATTTATCAACTTTTATCGTATTAATCGACCCCCATGTATTAATCGACTCCCTTTCCACCCTCGGGTATTAATCGATCCCTGGAGAACACTTATTGACCCCCTGGGGTCCGTATTGACCACTTTGGCGACCACTGATCTAGACCTTCCAAATTTGTCTAAGTATTAGTATAAGCTGTTTAAAATAGCCTTGGATAAAGTAGTTCGAGAGGAGAATAATAGAGGCACTATCTTCAACAAATCTATCAAATTCTGGCCTATGCAGATGATGTAGATATTATTACTAGAACCATACGACAGGACAAAGATACATTCACAACTTTTGAAGCCGCAGCAAACAACATGGGACTACACGTAAATGAACAAAAAACTAAATTTATGGCGGCAACAAAAAACCAAAGTGCGAGACATTGGACAGAACATCACAATTAATGATCATAATTTCGAAGGGGTGAGGGAGTTTTAATATCTGGGTGCGACAATAACGGTAGATAATAACAACAGTACAGAAATCAGAAGACGCATTATGTTAGTAAACAGGTGCTATTTTGGCCTTTCAAAGTACCTTCGCAATCGTAATCTATCAAGAAATACAAAAATCAGACTATATAGAACACTCATCATACCAGCCTTAATGTATGGATCGAAGACATGGACCCTGACAAAAAGAGATGAATCTTTGTTGATGATCTTTGAAAGAAAGATATTGCGAGATATATACGAGTCAATCCAAGAAGACGGTATGTTGAGACACAGGTATAACTTCGAAATTTACAACATCTATAGACAAGCCGGTAACAAGGACAGTAACTACAATCAAAATCGGCAGATTGCGATGGACAGGTCATGTGAACCGATATGATGACAATAATCCTGCAAAAAAGCCCTTAAAGCAGAACCCATAGGCACAAGAGGGCGAAGAAGGCCAAAGCTGCGCTGGAAGGATGTTGTAAGCGAAGACGCATGAAAGATAGGTGCACCGAACTGGACGATGCAGACCAGAGACAGGAATGAATGGCGAAAGAAGCTGGTGAAGGTCGAGACCCTACTATAGGGTTGTATTGCCATTGATGATGATGATGTATTAGTATAAGCTATAACATAATAGTATAAGCTACTAATCTATAGCACAGTAATTAGATGTAGTTTATCTGTATGCATTCCTGTAATTAATCTTTTTGAATTAGATTTAGTTTGTCTGTTTGTCTTTCTGTTATTAATCAAGACATTCGAAACTTGTCTAAGTAAATTCGTTTACCTGTCACAGATTAGTTAGTATGAGTTATAGCAGAGTATGCAGAGATGCATCTGTCCATATTCTTATTATTCATTTACGACACATTTACGAGGACAGGACGAGTAAAACTATATGTAAATTGTTTGGAATGATTCAAGTTTTTATTGCGAATTATTCTGAATTCAAAATTTGCAGAATTTTGACTTTATGATAATTAAATGATAATTTATTTAATATAATTTATGATAATTAAAAACGTATTTCTGCATTGTTTTCAGGAAGTCATTTCCCTACGGACGCACTTAGATTTCCTGAAAAATATCAATTGGTTTCAAAGTTCTCTGCTCGACCGACCAATTTTCCCGAAATGTCATGTTATATTTCGCGAACGGAAGCGGATAGGAAAATGCAATTAGCATATTTGTAACCAGCAGGGAAAACACTTTCAGAAACACTTTGAAATTTTCCATTCACTTGATAAATAACGATTTTAACAAAATACACTATCTCTCATTTCCGGCAGATTTCACGATGTCATAACCTTGGAACGCCTCGCCACAGAGTTTCTTATTCTACTTCTAGTTTTTAGCAATCGATTCAGCGTCCCAAAATTAGTCGGAAACGTATATCATATCCCTAGGAGGCTTTTAATTAAAGAACACCATCGAACCGTGAGGTCAAGCGATAAAACGCAAGAAAATCGATTTTGCTAAAATCGTTATTTTTTTAGTTACAGTAAAATTTAAAAACGTTTCAGAAAGAACTTTTGCGGCTGATTTCACATTTACAAATTATATTTCGCCAGATCTCTCCGTTCACGATCGCCTCATAAAATTGAGTAAAATTTTTTCGGCGACATTTCGGCGCTAGTGTAGAGATCTTGGAAACTAATTAATTTCTCACGGATAATTTAAGCGTGTAAATAGGCAAATGACCTTCTGAAAACGACGCCACAATCAGTTTCTGATTATCTGTAACTGTTTCTGAGATATCGACTTATCAAATTGACAATCGTAAAATTTCAGTTTGAAGTTTCTCGATGAATAATTGAATCATTCCGAATAATTTACACATCGACTTGTTGTCTTGTCGCGTAGTTTCAGTGTGCTGGAAATGATTTCGTTACTGTTTACCGTTTCTGAGGAAATTGAAAAAAACAAAAAAAGCAATTTCGACCGAAATGATGGAAAAAAATGTTTGATAATTTTTTTAGAAAATTTTGTAGTGATTTCTTATTGGTTGCCCGAAGGAAATCGAAGATCTAAAAACGAAATTTTCTAGTTTATTTCACTCTAAAGTTACAAATAAACAATGTATATAGTTTTTCGCTGATATTTAAGCCGTCTCTTCATTTTCGCCGTCAGGATTTTTACAAACCTCTCTGAAATTACAAATCCCAACGAAATCATTTTCGGCACAATGAAAGCAGACAACAGGACTAGCAAAACGTTATGTAAATTGTATGGAACGATGCAAGTTTTAGTTGCGACATTCTGAATTCAAATGCAGAATTTCGACTTCAAGAGTCTATATTTCGAGAACGGTTGCAGATAATTTAAAACGGATTTAGGCATCGTTTTCAGGAGGTTTCCCAGTTATCTGCCCGACCGACCAATTTCCCCGAAATATCGCTCGATTTTGCCAAATATGTCAGGTCCTATCTCGCGAACTAGAAGCGGCTAGGAAAATGCAATTAGTATATTTGCAACTAGCAGGGAAAACACTTTCAGACACACTTTGAAATTTTCGATTCACTTGATAAATAACGATTTTAAGAAAAATACAGTATCTTGCATTTTCGGCAGATTTCACGATGTCATAACTTTTGAACGGATTATCGCAGAGACTACTAGTTTCACCAATCGATTCAGCGTCCCAAAATTAGCCGTGAACCATATACGACGTTCCCGGAAAGCCTAAAATTAAGGAAATACCATCGAACCACCCAACTATCCTCTGCAGCAGTGGTGCGCAAACTATGTTCATCATTCATTGACATTTCACTATTTTACTGCTACCTGATACTTACACACGAAAAGCCTTCATTTTTTATGGAATCGACGACCCAACAAAATTCTCTATCGACCCCTCTGGTGGTCACGACCCACAGTTTGCGCACCACTGATTTAGACATTTTAATTTTGTCTGGGTAACTTCGTCTATTTGTCACAGATGTAGACTAGAGCATGGGAATCATATTTTGTTTGTCAGTCTGAGTTTCATTGTCAGTTACATTGAAACAAACAAATGTAAATATGTATTCTTATTATTCATTTTGGCATTCTAAATTTGTCCGAGTAAGTTCGACTGTCTGGCACAGATGAATTAGTCTGCACTAGAGCAAGTGAATTACATTTAGTTCGTCTAAGCGAACTTGATTGCATTTAATATAGACGAGTCCAATATACGCGATTCCAGCATACGCAATTTCAACTTACGCGATTCCCACATACGCGATTCGAACATACACGATTTCACAAGTTCTAAACTGCGATGCACAACAAGAGACGCAGAATTTTGTAGAGAATTAGAAAATATCGTTGTTTAGTTTCCAAAATAAACAAATATAAAGACTGAACGTAATATAATAATAATACCTATTCAAACCAAATAATGATAGTTTATAATCTTAGAAAGATTATAAAGCAAGATTTCTATATCCATATCTAAATATGTGAACCTCTGCTAATCCATATAGATAAATAAAGTATTTTTAGATAGATAATTACCGTGTGTAGTACCATTACTGTCTATACGTCTATACTATAGACGGTAATATTTTATAGACAAGTATACTATAGTATACTTTGTCTAGTACTATAGGATCTTTCAACAAGCGCACATCAATTTTAAAATAAAATAAAAAAATAGTTGTATGTGAAATATGGTGGAATTTTGTAATTATTTGCAAACAACATTGAATACAATTATGTTTTAAAAAATACATATACAAATGGCCTCTACGGCTCCGTTTGCATTGGTCGATCCGCGAGGTCCAATTTTGGATAACTTTCTTTAGTTATTCGGGCTGGATATCCGCAATGGTTCGATTAAAGTTCTTCTTCAGCCGGGAAAGAGTTCTTGGTTTATTGGCGTAGACTAGGCCTGGGCAAATAGCGGCCCGCGGGCCGCATGAGGCCCCTGGCGAAATTTTATGCGGCCCACGAAGCATTTTATAATGTACTTTAATTAAAAAAATATATCTATGTATAGTATAAACAAATTGGTTTAGAACCAAACGAACCTTTACACAAAACCAACTAACCCTATTCGAAGAGAGTTTTGCTAAGAATAATTCCAGAGATTTATTTGGAACCTTTAAGCAGGCACTCAGAAAATACGCTCCGCCAAGCCTCCACTTCAGAGACTCACAAGGCAAACTGGCTTATAACGACAAGGACAACTGCCACCTTTTGGCTCAGTACTTTAAAAATCTACTCAAATGTGACCCACCCAGCGAAGACATCGACTATAAACAAACCACACCAAACCCGGACTCGCTTCCCCCTTCATTGGAAGAAGTTGGCCAGATCATTCAACTTCTTAAGAATAATTGGTTAATAAATATAGCTGGAGAAGACTCTATCGTTGCTGAACTGTGGAAAGGTGCTGGAAACAATGCCGTGCGCAAGCTAACCGAGATCATCCAGGACATCTGAGAAACAGAGAAATTACCACCCGATTGGAAATCTGCTCTGATCCATCCGCTTCATAAAAACGGAGATTTTACGGATCTAAACAACTACCGTGGAATATCTCTCGTCCCGGTAACATACAAGATTCTCTAAGGCGTTACAAACAAGGGCAGAAAATCAGTTGGATAGTCAACTGGCAGAATACCAGGGGGGCTTCAGGAAGACCCGATCCTGTGTTGAACAGATGCTCAACCTTAAAACTGTACTTGCATACTCCAAGATGAGAAACCGCAAGGTGATGGTCACCTTTGTTAATTTTAGGAAGGCCTACGATTCCATCGATAGAGAAACGCTTAACAAAGTACTCCAGGAACTAGCACTAGACAACAAAACCCGCAGACTAATCCTAGAAACTTTGACCAACACCCATTCCAAGGTTAAATTTAGAGGCGAGATTTCAGAAAGCTTCAAAATAAAAACTGGAGTGAGACAACAAGGAGATGGACTTTCCCCACTTCTCTTCAACTGTGTCCTTGAAAAGGTTATGAGAGAATGGCGCAAGGAACTGAACAATTTGGGTGCTCAGAGTGGTATCTACCTGGGACGTAAGAACGATGGACTGGTTGTAGATTGCCTGGCCTTTGCAGATGACATGGCTCTGTTTGCTGATTCTCTTGAGATGGCAACAATGCAGGTAAACTGCCTCAGAAAACAGGCTGCCAAAGTGGGTCTTCAAGTGTCGCTGGAGAAAACAGAATTCTTCACCAACATTAGAGAAGCAAACAGAGAGATGTTACTAGAACAGGGAAACATCAGGAGGACTGAGAAATTTATGTATCTCGGCGAATGGATTGAACCCAACTTATCAGAAAGAGCATCATTATCCAAGAGAGTCAGCAAGTTAGAACTAGCCTATCGGCTGACTAAGAGCACCTACAATAAGAAATGCCTGTCACGCAACCTGAAACTTAAGCACTACACATCAGTCTTACGACCAGAAGCCCTATATGCCATAGTGTGTCTTTCCTTGAACCGAAGGGGTCTAATAGAGAAATTGGAAATCAGAGAGAGGAGAATCCTCAGGAAGATCCTAGGCCCGGTAAAGGAAGATAGGAAATTCCGAAGACGGCATAACTCTGAGCCCTGCGAACATATTGAGATGTTCTCTGACTGTGCAAGGAAAAGAAGGGTAGCTTTCTATGGCCACGTTGCAAGATTGCCTCCAAACCGACTAACCAACAGTCTGCTCACCTTCTGGCAAAACAAGAAGCTTCGTACCACTTGGTTGACAGAGACCGAGAAGGATATTAAAGAACTGGGAATAACAGATCTCAAAAACAGACAGTCTGTGAGACGTACCCTAAAGGAAGTCCGTGGATTTCAGGAAAAACCTCGAAGGAAAGGTACCCCCTGGACAGAAGAGAGAAAGGAGTTACACCGGCAGAAGATGCGACAATACTGGGCAAAGGTCAAAGCCCAACAGTTGAACAAGCGTGGTCCAAAGTAGGCCTATTCGAAGGAAAAAGAAGAAGATAAACAAATTGGTTTACAAAAAATTTAGGTTGGTTTCGTGATCGTGTCGTGCCTTCACTGAGAAAACAATTACAAATTTATCTATATATAGTACCCACAATGAATGATCTTCATTCATATTCCAACATAAAGATAACTACAAAAGATCCCGACAGCATGTCTATGCTCAATGCCATTACCTCCTACCTTCCAATCTTCTTATTTAGCCATTACGTCTATCGCTGGGCATAGACTTTCTCAATGGTTTCCATCTTTCCCTATTCTGTGCTAGTTGGATCCATGCAAGTCCGGCTTTTCCTAAGTGGTCATTATACCATCTTATTCTATGATCTCCATTCTATAATTCGCCTGTCCCATCTCACTTCTTGCAACTCCTATCACTCCTTGTTTCGCCTGTCCCATCTCACTCCTTGCAACTTCCATCACTCCTATCACTCCTTGCAACTGGATTGCAATTTTATCTCCAATATTGGTGACTTTAGTTATTACTCGTATTCTTTCCTTTCGCTATCTGTACCTTTTTGTAATCCTTGTCATTTCACATCTTCATTGCGTTGTATGCAGTTTCTAGTATCATATGTCATCACAGGTAAAATTCACTGTTCAAAAACTCTTGATTTAGGCTATTTTTTTATTTCGCAGGATGAATGATAGTTTGGCGAAAGCTACCATCCTAGCCTTATTCTCCTCCATATTTTTTCCTTCTGTTTAGCTTAGTTGATAGTAACTTTCCGTCCCAGGTACATGTATTCTTCCACCTTTTTGACTTGCTGTCCTCCCACTATTATTGGTTCTTCTATTCCTAAGTACATTATCTGGGTATTTCAAACATTTGAAGCCCTATTTCTTTAGATTCTCTTTGTTGGACTGCAATTATTGTTGCTCTAACAAATATTCTCCACTATGTGCCAAGATAATCAGCATAAAAAGTCAGCATATCTTAGATTGGTTGGTCGAGTTTCATTGATAACTTTGTCGTTCCAGTCAGTTTTCTTAAAAATCTTTTCCAATGCTGAGGTGAAGAGTTTTGGAGAAGGAGTCACATTGTCGTACTCCTCTTTCAAGTTGGACAGGTTTTGTTTTCTCGTGGATAATATAAGTTGCGGTTGCTCCTTTGTTGCATTCCTTGTTGGCGTTCGTCGAACTTTCTCTCTAGTCTGTTGGTGATTATTTTTGTCAGCAATTTGTATACATGTGACATTAGACTGATCAGCTTGTAATTTTCTATCTTGTTGTTATCACCATATTTTTGTAGATTAGGATCACATTAGCGTTTTTCCATTGTTTTGGTATTTTCATCGTCTTTAGGCATTTGTTTCGTAATTTTCTTTATTACCTTATCTCTTCATTCTTTTTCTCTTCTGTGTCATTCCACCGTGATATTCTTATCTCCAATTGCTTTATTGGATTTCATGTTGTTCAAAGTAGTTTTTATTTCCTCTAATACCTACTTCTAATATACCTGCCGCAATTTCATAGACACTGCACATTGAAATAAGTATTAAAATAGAATTTATTTAATGCGGCCCGCGATTAAATTTTCATACGCAAAGTGGCCCTACAGCCAAAAGATTTGCCCACCCCTGGCGTAGACCAACGACTTAACGTAGTCGTAAAGCAACAAATCTAAGGGCGTTAGATCGCACGATCTTGGTTGCCACTCGACCACTTCTCTTGTAATAACTCAGCGTATCATCCGCAGTATGACGCGATGCAAGAACTTGAAATACCACCCAAGCTTATAAATCTAACGAGACTTACAATGAAACAAGTGATATGTGCAGTCAAGATACAAAACGAAACATCCAGGCAATTTAAAACACGAAAAGGAGTGAGACAAGGGGACGCTCTGGCGTGCCTACTGTTTAATATAGTACTCGAAAAAGCAATAAAAGATTCAAAAATTGAAACGTCTGGATCAATTTTCACAAAATCAGTTCAAATACTGGTATAGGCGGACGACATCAATATAATAAGTAGAACAAAACGGAATAACATAGAGGCCTTTAACAACATAGAAAGAGGAGCTCGAAAAATAAATGATGGTCTAGAAATAAATGAACAAAAAACAAAAGCAATGGTGGTAACGCGTAATAGAGGCGGGAGAAATAGAATAGGTCAAAACATAACAGAAGAAGAAATAAAGCGAAGAATAATCACAGCTAATAGATGTTACTATGGAGTCGAAAAACAACTGAGGTCGCCGAACCTGACAAGAAAATCAAAATGTATAATATACAAGACATTAATAAGGCCAGTATTAACATACGCTTCAGAAACGTGGACCCTAAGCAAAGCAGACGAGAACCTCCTGGGAGTCTTTGAAAGGAAAATATTAAGAAAAATATTTGGCCTCGTCCAAGAAAACCAGGCATGGAGGAGCAGATACAACCACGAGCTGTACCAAATATATGAAGATGTCGACATAGTAAAAATAATAAAACTAGGAAGACTAAGATGAGCAGGACATGTAATGAGGATGAATGACGAAAGACCCACAAAACGAGCACTTAGATCAGAACCTGATGGAAATAGAGGAAGAGGTAGACCAAAATTGCGATAGATAGACGGGGTAGAAAAAGACCTGAGAAGCATAGGGGTAACTAACTGGAAGAATAAAGCCCAAGACAGAGACGGATGATCCGTGAGGAGGCCAGGACCCACCCAGGGTTGTAGTGCCAACGATGATGATGATCATCCGCAGTGTGGCACGTGACACCATCTTGTTGGAACCACTTGTCATCTATGCTCATATCGTCCACTGCGGGCCACAATAAGTATCTTATCATGGTTCTATACCATTTGCCGTTAACAATTACCGCTTGATATCCTTCGTTTCGAAAGATTTACGGACCAATGATGCCGCCCACCCACAATCCGCACCAGTCATTTTCTCAGGATACAAGTCAGCCTCCGATATCTCCCGTGGATGGGTGTCTCCCAAAATTAGGCAGTTGTTGAAGATGATTTTTTTCGCCAAAACGAGGATCCGTCTCCAGCTGCTCCAAATCTCAGTTTGCAACCGTGCGACGGGAGCCGTGATCTCGCGGCTTTATTTCTGGTACCAATTGAATCTTATACGGGAACACATGCAAGTCTTTCCGAAAAAATCACAAGTTGTGGTCTGTGGACCTGGTTGTTGTGAAGATTTCGGTCTGCACGCACACTTTCAGCGATAGCTGCAATGTTTTCGGTCAAACGCCTGAGATGATCCAGTTTCCTCAAATCTCTTCAGAAATCGTTTAATTGCGGTCTTGTTTGGAGGATCATTACGACCGTAAACATCATGAAATGCGCGTAACGTCCGACTTACAGACCACAAATTTTGATAATAAATTTTCACAATTTGTGTGCTAAAGCAAATTTCAAACGTAGCTGAATAACAACATTGCGTTGCAAAACCAAACCACAATTAAATATTAAAGTGGACGCGTGCCAGTTGAAAGACCCTATACTAGACACTAGCAAAATTGCAAAATTCAAATTTTGCCAGGGGCGCTCATGACCCTAGCAACGACGCTGACGCTATAGTACACTTGTCTATAGAATATACTTGCACAAAGAGACAATTAATTTTAATCTACGTTGTGTTAAAAAATTATGAGAAGGTAAGTAAATATTTTGTATAAAATTAATTAAGCAGATTAAAGTTATCTACGCAATTGATTGCACATTTTTTTTTTTGAAAATAGCGATTCAAGGTGAGTTTTTCCGTTTCAAATAAAAGCGCACATTTCGAAATAAATTCAATAAATCCATACACAAACACTCACACAGAATACGTGACTAATATTTACACAACCAAACTAAAAACTCAAACGAAATTCACAGCCACAAAGTTCGCAAAAACAGATAATAAAACATACCTAAAACATCCGCGAAACAAACTCGACTTTTCCATGAATTAACACGAAGTCAGGAACTATTTAAAGTATATCACTGAATACATTTATGTAGGGTATTTAATAAAAAAGGTATAGTTTTATCAAATAGGTAGGTTTAAAGTGAGTGTGATAAGGCGACAATGCGACCTATATTGGACAAGTTCACGTACAAACTGAAACAACGTCTCGTCACCGCGTTCGTTTTTCTCATCGGCGACGACGACGACGGCGGCGGCGATTTTATTTAAACCGAACACTCGTCAATATTTAAACAGACACACATTTATTATTATTATATCTACTTCTAACTAGACATCAATATCTCAATAGTTTTTACTCAATATAACAGAAGATAAACTTGCGAATCTAGTCAGACTAGTCCATAATGTAATCCAAACTGTAATCAATTTCTCTGCGCATTTGACTTCTAGTCTTCTAGTAGTAAATAAATCGAGATATTAGATAAAACAATAAATGAAGTGATTATCTATATCTAGATATCATATAAAGGTTTAATTTGGAATATTTTATTTGCAAAGGTTTACATATTTCATTTTATGACTGTATGACTGGTTTTCTTATGACTAGAGAAACAAGACGACACAGATCAGTGTACCGTGCAGTGTACCAAACTTTGTACCGTGAGATGATACTGTTGTGTCGAGTAAGAATTCGTAATAATCAAGACTTGACTAAAATATACAGGGCAGACTAGACAGACGAGACTAAATAGACAATATTCAGATCAGACTAGATCAGGGGTCGGCAATGTGTGGCTCGCGAGCCAAATGTGGCTCTTTTGATGTGAGCTTATGGCTCTTCAGAAATATATTGAAATATAAACTAAAATCACAAAAAGGTACAAAACTATACCTGTAGTCTTACGACCACCGCCGCCAAGTTCAAAACTCATAGTCACCGCGCGGCTCGTACATATTATCTCAGATCTCGGTTGTTTTGATTGTGATTAGTTATTGTCTCGTAGACGCATTAGTTATTGTGTCTCGCAGTCAATTCTCGCATAGTGCGGGGATGTGTGGCGATCTACTTACATCGTATGTGTTCAATGATGATAAGAAGTCTGAAGAAAAATTACATCCATTACTAAAATTGTTTTAATTGCAACAGATGGCGCTAAAAGTATGGTGAGTAATAACAGGAACTAAAAAAGGAAAAAAATGATGTGATCTGGACTGGGGGCTAGTGAATAGCATACAAATATCTGATGTTTAAGCAAAGCAGACGAGAACCTCCTGGGAGTCTTTGAAAAGAAAATATTGAGAAAAATATGGCCCCGTCCAAGAAAACCAAGCATGGAGGAGCAGATACAACCACGAGCTGTACCAAATATATTAAGATGTCGACATAGTAAAAATAATAAAACTAGGAGGACTAAGATGGGCAGGACATGTAATGAAGATGAATGACGAATGACCCACAAAACGAGCACTTACATCAGAACCTGATGGAAATAGAGAAAGAGGGTGATGATAGGAAGTCTGATGAAAAATTACATCCATTACTAAAATTGTTTGAATTGCAACAGATGGCGCTAAAAGTATGGTGAGTAATAAAAAGGACTAAAAAAGGAAAAAAATTATGTGATCTGGACTGGAGGCTAGTGAATAGCATACAAATATCTGTTGCGTTTCAACATAAGATTTGTTTTGTAGTTTGACGAAAAGTCTTAATAATATTATAGAGCTACGGAAAGGTTGAATATATTCAAGCTATATTCCGCTTTAATAAATTGGTGTGCTGTAAATTAAGTTTACAAAAATATTTAAAATAGAGATTAATTTTGAGCTTGAGTTGTTTATACGCCTATTTTCACGCGCTTTGTTGATGACGTCAAATACTATGTCCAGTGACAGTCCAGTCCATTGTTTACTGCAGGTGTTTTCGTTCTTAACTTATCTCGATGCTCGTTCATAACTTATTTCAATTGAAGTAGATCGCCACACTTTTATAAAAAAAAAACCGGCCAAGTGCGAGTTGTGACTCGCGCACCAAGGGTCCCGTACAAACTTGTAAGTAAGGTATCTTTTTTTGTGTGGAGGACGTAGCAAGCACATTCAGTTAACTTGACAAGTGACCAAGGACCTAACTGTATGCAACCCATATGCTTCTGGTGCCTGACAATACCACGCAACACATTAGTGTATTTTCATAAGTTTCTAATAGTAGGGTAAACCACCCAATCGTTGGCACTCCTCCAATTATTGGCAGTTTAGAGTTTAGGCCGAAAAAACAAGGAAACCATAGATTATTCATTAAAGAGTAAAATAGTATTATTTTTCTGTTAAAAATTGACAACAATGTTCCAATAACCTATATGGCGTTTTGGAAACAACAACTAACATTTTGTGCTCGTGATATGGTGTAGTTATTTTGGTTTTTTCTTAAGGTGAGAGCTTCATTAATCCTAGTACATCGTAACAATTCGCTAAGTGATAGTTTCGAAATAATTTGATGTACTTAATTATACCTATAGGCAGTAGATTCTAAGATTGTTTCTTGAATATCTTTATCACATTTTATTTATTACATGTGCCAACATATGGAACAATAATTTCATCAAAATCCCTTTATTGGCATTAGTGCCAATAATAGGAATTTTTCGATTATTATCAACCAGCGAGTTTATGATGTATTTGTAAAGGTTTTAAATAAATGATTGTTACTCCAAAGAATTTTTTTTTCTTCAATAGCAATTTCCAAATGTTGGCCCACAGTGCCAATAGCACAAGCTAATTATTGGCAGTAGTGCCCATAATAGAATAATGAGTGTCAATAAGAATAGAAAAAAAAGTATAAAAAAGGCTTTAGAAGCGATTAAAAATAGCATGGTCCAAGCCTAGTACTTAACGCAGACGAATAGAATAAATTAAAGAATTGGTTAAATGTTAGATACGCAAAGAGTTTTCCTAAACGTAAAGAAGATCTTTTGAATAACGTATCAGAATTTATTAAAAAAAACCACCCCACTTATGCCGTTGGTGAGCTTTGTTTCTCATGGGATATTGTGCTTATAGCACTTTATCTCAATTGCACTCGATTGCTTCAGCCTGCAGATGTCTCACCTTTTAGACCTCTAAAAGATGGTTGGCAAAAGACCGTCTTAGAGTGGCGGCGTGACAATCCATCTTGAGCTCTTACAAAATTTGATTTTGTGCCACTGTTGCAAAAAACTACGTAAACATACTTAAAACCAGATACAATTATTAATTGTTTCGGGTTTTTTTCCACCGGTCTTTTTACATGAGACTCAACAGCTATAGACTATTCGAAATACTTGGGGAAGAATATGAAGAATAAGCTCGAAAGTGAAGCAATACCAGAAACTTCGAGAATGATGAACGAAAAGGATTTTCTTATTCAGACTGATTAATATTTTGTTAGTAGGTAAGTACTAAAGTTATAAATAGGATGGTTGCGACAGTTACTACGTGGTAATCCATACTTACATTGAATTTAAAAATTCACTTTGTTTTTTACCACATTTATATTATGTAAAAATGTTATATAACTTATTATTCACAGTTATATAAATTTCTACACATATCACGACTCGAGTTTCGACGTTTGACGGTCATTTTCAACTAAAGTTATAAGATCTCAAGGATAGACATTTAAGTACTGATAAAGTGAGACTGCCAAACCGAGTCGAATAAGAGAAATTGTTTATATTATAAAAGTTGATTTTAAAATAATTTTATTGAAACTTTAAATACTTTAATACCTAAATAAAAGCAGATATTTACCTACTAAAACAGTGTTTTAATTATACCCTAGCTATAGATAGATATTTCTTTTATTATCAATGATTGGTAGGTACCAATCTCCTACTTTAACTACATGCCAATAATTAGACTAATAGATGCCTATATTGAAAATGTCTATGCCAATAATAGGATTTTCTGTAGTCTTTTGGATTTTAGTATAAAATGTTTATTCAATACTATTCAATCACATAAAAACGGTAATGAAAACAAAGATTAAAGTATTTTCTTCGATACTGGCACATGTTTTGTCTACTAGCTCTTGTAAATTAAATTTTATGGTAATTTAATTTCAGACTGACTCTTAAAGTGCCAATAATTGGGTGGTTTACCCTTAATTCGCATTTTTCTTGTAATTAAACTACATATTTACGGTTTGCAGTTTACGCTTTTTCCCTTTACATGTGCTGTAAGACACCGCTTCTTGCCAAATTTCATGATTTTAGGTCAACGGGAAGTACCCTATAGGTTTTGATTCCCTTGTGAAATCGCAAAATATGCGACATAAACGGTCATATCTTTTGATAGCGTTGACTTACAAGTTTGATTTTTTCACAGCTGAAAGAGACCGCAGACCCGAGTATTTGATACAAATTTCAACTTGTTACCTCTACGCGTTCCTGAAAAAAATAGACAGACGGACGGACATACAGACAGACAGACGGACAACAAAGTGATCCTATAAGGGTTCCGTTTTCGGTACGGAACCCTAAAAATGAATAAAATACTCTGCTGCCGGGATATAAGATTCGAACTGAGAATCAGAATGCTAAAAAGCTATATATTCTCCAATCTATTGCATGGAATGGAGACTTGGACACTCGAATGACACCAGAAAACATCAAGAAAATAGAAGCATTTGAAATGTGGTGCTATAGGTCGATACCATGGGTCGATAAGGTTTCGAACAAGGAAGTGCTACGCCGAATGAATAAAACAAATAAAGAAATTAGTAACACCATAAAAAGGCTATTTATGTCTCTTTATGCTATTGAGGCTATTTAGCCTTATTTTATTAAAGGCTAATTAGAATATCTAGGAAATGTTCTGAGCGGAGAAGGGCACAACATCTTTCAGCTGATTATACAAGGAAAAATCAAGGGGAAGAGAACGATCGACCAAAGACGAAACTCTTGGCTGCGTAACTTAAGGGAGTGGTTTGGTTGCACGTCCGCAGAACTCTTTAGACTAGGCCCGGATTATGGTGATCGTTTCCAACCTGCGATAGGGGAGGAATTCCAAGAAGAAGCTACCGCAAAACATGGCGGATCTCTTGAAGCGACAGGGTGACTAGAAAAACTGAAGAAAATAGAAAAATCGAAATTCGAGTCGTGATAAGTGTCCAAATTTGTGAATAAATAGTTTTTACATACTAAGTGTGGTTAAAACATTTATCAATTTATAAACCCAGTATAAGTATGTATTACCACATAGTAACGGTCGCAACCATCCTATTCATTATAATACTTAAGTCACATAATGAGAGGACCCAAATATCCATTGCTACAACTGATAACACACGGGAAGATTACGGGAAGAAAGAACATTGGACAGGATGTCGTGGCTCAATAACCTACGGGGACTTAGAATGGGTGTGCCAATAATTATTCCGCGAATAATGATGTGTTACCTTTCCATTGAATAATTCACCAGGAAGAACTTTGCGCACAAACTTTTCCAGAAGATATGGGAAAAGTTGGATGGATTTGGTAGTCAAGGCCACCAATAATATTATCGCAAAGGCGCTTAATCATCGTCAATTGTGAAGAAAATAAAAAAATATGACTTTATGTTATATAGTTTGCCGACCCCTAGACTAGATAGACACGTTTGTCCTCCTCGGTAGTGTAGTTTACCAGTAAACAAACCCGCCTGGCAAGCGGGAGACCCGAGTTCGATTCCCAGTCGGGTAGGCAACAAATAGGGTAGTTTTGATTAACCGTCCGGGCTGTCCACCCTGAATGAATGCAAAATATGCGATACCCTGTTGGCGGATACTGAATGCCAAAGGGAAAAAGGGGGTTAAAAAAAGATAGACAAGTATAGATAAATAAAACTATACAAATGATACTAGATGAACAAAAACTAATTTCTAGTTTAATTGGTTCTGATCTTATTTCCGTGTTTCTTTCTAGCGTCTATTTCTGAATGTGATCGTAGTAGCTACACCCTCGGCGGACTGTCCCAGTTCCAGCCCCGAGGGGATGATTTACGATCGGCACAAAAGTCTTTCGTGTCTTTATTTAACCCGACGACAGAGAAGCTAATCAATTATCGCGGTGGTGTCTTCGGCCCGCGCCCACAAATTTCCTCGACTCTCGCAACCGATAAACCTCTATTAGAATCTATATACAGTGTAAAAACTTAAACTGGAATAATAATTATTATTTTTATTATTATTATTTACCTTTATTGGCATATTTACAACAATTACTATAACAATACAGCAAAACAATAAAAAAAAACATTAAAAAAAGAACAAGAAACAGAACATAACTAATAAGCCGACCCAAAAATACCCCAAATACTCAAACTTAGTATTAAACCAAAAAACTACACTTCCCTTTTCTTCGTTGCCGCACCGCACCGACAGTTAGTGCGGGCGAAGAATTATTTTTGTTTTTTTTTTTTTTTTGTTTATTTAAAGTGTAGTTTTTGTATTTGAGACATAGTGGGATATAGTTGGGATATAGAGATTTGTATTTGGGATAAGTTTGAGTATTTGGGATATTTTTGGGTCGGGTTATTAGTTATGTTCTGTTTCTTGTTATACTTACGTATTTTTTACTGTTTTCTTTTTTATTGTTTTTTTGTTTTGATTTGTTGTATTGTTATAGTAATTGTTGTAAATATGCCAATAGAGGTAAATAATAAAAATAACTGGAATAAAATTCGTAACTTCGATATAGGCGATTTTTGCAAAAAATCCCGAAACACGATACGTATTGTTTTCTCTTGCCCTCATTTCTATGGATATACTGCTTGTTTATCTGTTCCCGGAAGTGCCCAGTCACTTCCAACCTTTTTCTATCAAATGGAAAAGTATATTAAGTGACACCTCGTTTGAAAGATCTCTTCGCAAGGAATACAACACACTATTTATTTCTCGAATATTTTTAAAGCTCTTGCGATAAAAAAAAGAAAACCACTTTTATGTTGAATACGTTTCGGCGTAATGATTTTGACATGTGTTTTAATGCTTTGGAACCACGTTTCTTAGTATCTAGTGATAATAATGGTGACCAAAGCAGTCATATACGCTCGTCAAGTAGTTTCTGAAATGATGTATTTAACCGAAAATCTTCGTATCGAGATTCTGATGATGATCGGTTAAGGTAACCGAAGACGAAGTCAGCTTGAGGTTGCTCAGTTATTTGGAGAACAGCAACCGTATATACCACCCATTAGCTAAGGTACCATAAGCAAAATTGAGACGCAATGCAACAATTTGGGTCATGTCAGGGTTGTGCACGGACGGCAAAATCCCACCATTAAAGCAGATACCAGGCTGAACGTATTATTAACTCTTCAAGAAAATTCGGCGACCAGCCAGGCATTTATTCAGAGTATGGCATTTAGACACATTTACAAGAATATAACATACTTATTGAATTTACAAACATCAATATTCTCTATATAGTCTATCGCTTCTGCAGTTGCAGTTAGGAAATCATCGGGGCAGCCTTCGTATGTTCGCTGGGGACTTTCCACATTTATGTGTTTGATCGTTTGGACCTCTCCCCAATCGCATGAGGGGGATGGTAATTTTCCCTATTTGTTGCGAATGTATGCACATCTGCCGTGTTGGGTCTTATTGCGATTTAGCGTGTACCAGGTTTTGCGTGGTAGGTTGAAACCGAGGGGTCTTTCTGTTATGCAGGGCATGGTGTTATTCGGCTAACAAGGCTCTTCCGACCCTTCGTGAATCCACCTATCTGTGATGTTAAACTTACAATTAGTCTCTGTGGCAATTATTGCGGTCTTTGTTGGTGCTTTTCTAGAGCGTAGTCGGTTCTTGTTGGCGTCTTCAAAATAATTATGTATTGGTAGGTCCCTGTTGTTAAGTATCTTTTTGTATTCGTTTGTTAGCGTATTGGTTCGGCGGAGGTGAGGCGGTAGAATATCGCTTAGTACTGGTAACCATTGGGTTTGGGTAGATTTTATTACGCCAGCGATCATCCTCATGGTATTATTTAATTGTGCGTCAACCTTTTTCACGTGGGCGCAGTACTTCGCCGCAAAATAAACAAGACCTAGAGCTGAGGATCTAAGTGTGGAAGCTGGAGCTCCCCATGTCGAGCCACAGAGTTTCTGGATAATATTGTTTCTGGTCTTTAACTTTTCCGCGGTTTTAGTTAGGTGCTCCTTAAAGCTTAATGTTCTGTCGAGGGTAACGCCTAGGTATTTTGGATTTTTATTGTGATTAAGCAAGGTGTGATTAAGGTAGACGTTAAATTTTGTCTTGGCCATCTTGTTGTTTAAATGAAAACAGGTTACTTCAGTTTTGGAAGCGTTAGTCTCCATTTTCGGAGGAAACTTCCCATAACTTCTAGGTCCGCAGATAGAATTTCTTAGACTTCTATTGGTTTTGTTTGGGCGATTAACGCCCAGTCGTCGGCGCAGCCAAACTTCGTTGACGTCGTTGTGGGCATGCCTGCAACATATAAATTAAACAACAATGGCGCAAGTACTCATCCCTGCGGCAGGACATTCTTAAGCTTTCTGGGGGTACTGATTTCCGGTCCCATTATCACCTGAAATACTCTGTCGTTAAGCATGTTATCTATTAATTTCGATGTGAGTTTGTAGGAAATTATGCGTATGAATGTGTATATTAATACTTCCCTCCATACGGTATCGTATGCTGCTGACAGATCGATAAACGCAGCAGAACTCTTTGATTTTCCCTGAAAACCGGCTTCGACATAAGGAGTAAGTGGCAACATTTGATCGGAGCAGCTACGTTTTGGTCTGAAATCCGCTTGTTCGACTGGGATATTTTTAAGTATAACTGGGCTTACTCTGTTATAGATCATTCTTTCTAGTAATTTGTACATTGTCGATAACAATGCAATTGGTCGGAAACTTTATGGTTGGTCTGCTGGTTTACCTGGTTTTGGAATGGCTATGACTTTTGAGCGTTGGAATTCACGGGGGATTTCACTAGTCTGCATGATGTTTGTAAAGTAGCGTGCTATCCAAATTTTTGCGTATTTTCCGCAGTTAATAAGGAGTTCAGGATGGATTCCATAGAACCCTGGGGCTTTCCCAGGGGTAATATCTTTAAGGGCAGCTGATATTTCGTCGCCGGTGAAAGGACGAGCGTGCTCAGTTTCTCTCGATTCAGATTTAAGAGTTTTTAGATGTTCTTTTACCTTTCTCGTATGAGCTTTGGATATCGCCACAATATGAGAGGCCACTGAATTTGGACTTATGGGAGCTTTTTGTTTTTGAGAAGGGTTTCCATCTCCAAGTTTTCTAATTAGAGACCATGCTTTCCAACTTGATGTTTGGAAGTTTAGATTTTCAACAGTATCAGTCCATTTTTGTTGTCTTACAGCATTTAGGCTATGTAGTAGCTGATCTGCGATTTCTTGATCGCCAGTTTCGAGAAACTTTTGATATAATACCTCGCTATATTGGGACCAGCCAGCAATATACACTTCCCGGTATCCTCTTGGTATGCACTTCTTAGCCGTGCTAATTACTGCTCCGGCAAACCGGGCGTAGTTTTTACTAATAGGTGGTAAATCCCAAGCATTTACCTAGTTTCGATGAGAATTTTACCCACTCAGCACCCTTAGAGTTCCATCTTGGTTTTGGGATAGACCTTATTAATTGGATTTGTGTTCCGATCTCCGTAATAACTAAAGGTCGGAACTTTAGGTAATTGCCTATTTTTTTCTTTATAGGCAGATGAAAAAGACAAGCAAATTAGTCTGTTTTACATGATTTTCTATCGTTTTACACTAGTTTTAAAAAACCTATTTTGCTGTTTTAAATTTCTACTGCCTAAAAGATACCTAATGAGCTCTTATAGCGCCTATTTGTGACTTAAAATGGTGCAAAATTGTTTATTCCTAAATTCTTAGTCTATTTGAAATTACTGAACGCATTCTTTTTATCTACGCATTAGTAGCTGGTACTATTTGACACCATTAAACTTGTTCTCGTCGTCTTCTTCACATATTTGTGAATCCGAACCTCATTACACTTTTGTTTACAAAGTTACAATACTTCTGAGGGGACCGTTGTTTGTTAAAATGCCGAAAGATAAAAGCAGTCAAAACACTTTACTAAGGTCTTGGGTTAAAAACAAAGAAGCTTTTACAACAGATAGTTAAATAGTGTTTTGTCAATGCTGTCAAAAACATGTACCTAAGTACCTACTAAAAGTACATAATTCTGAATTAATATATCCATCTCTTTGATTAATTATAGGTGCCTTGCTCTAAAAAATCGCACATAAATCAACATGAAGAAACAACTTTGCATCAAAGTAATTTAACGAAACCAAACCAACGTGGAAAACAGATTTTATTAACTAAAAACATAGCTGACAGTACGGATGATGTTTTTATTTAGACCTATATGAAGCAATGCTGGCAGCGAATTTACCATGGTTTACATTACAGTGTCCAACATTTTTAGACAGTTTTTAGAAAAATACTGTAACGTTCCGTTCCAAATGAATCCACCAGCAGAAAATAATATTTGCCGATATGTTACAAAAGAGGCTGGCATAAATTCGCTCTGACATTGGCGAATGTTCTGTATGGATTGCAGTTGATGAAACGACTGACAATAAAGGCCCGGAAAATAAGTTCAAATGAACCTACAATTCCATATTTGTTAGCTGTACATTTTTTGTACAAGCTTCCTGAAAACATCACGCCAGAAACAACGGTAATATTGAATAGACCTTTAGATGGTTGAAATTTTTTTGTGCGTATGTGTCAATTTCAGCCATGTTTTCGGGCTCTTTTTTACGTATAACCAATGAAAATGACAAAATGTACCCGAAACTTCCCCTTTTGATTCCCGCCTTTCAAACTTGGTGGCTGCGCATGCGCTTAACTAACCGTAAAAAGGTTTAAAGGTAAATTATGAACCGATAACGTCATACGATGTTCAACCTTTTTTTTTCGCATATAAAATGGTTTTATCTGACAGAAGGCCTTACACCAGACAATTTAGAAAAAATAATGGTAGTTTATTGCAACAGCAAATAATACAGCGAAACAAATCTGCTTTTGCCATATCTTTCATATCTTTATAGAACCTATTAAAAATCTATTTTGTGTTTTTTGAGAACCTAATAAACTACCTATTCTAACAATTTTTAATGCCTTAAGTTCCGACCTTTAGTAATAACTGGGTGATGCTGGCTGTGCCGGCATTCCAAAAGTACTTTTCTTGTAGCTGTCAAAGGGGCGCTATTAGAGTCTGTTGAGTCAAAGCATAAGTCAGGATTATATTCCATGCAGCTGATTTAAATCTGCTGCATGGAATGGGGAATATAACCAGCCAGGCATTTGGCCCGTGACAACGAGATTAGTCATACTATTGTCCTGAAAATTCTTAAATCAGCCAAGATGCAGGCACACCAAGAATTAACGGAGGATGACCCGGACCGCCGCCGCCGAATCGAATTTTACGAGCAAATGATGAACCTGATCGACAATAACTAGATTTCATTAGTATCAATTATTTTTTCCGACGTAAGTACCTTTACCTTACATGGTGACGTTAATCGTCAAAATCAGTCGTTATTGGGCCAAACCATAACCCTCATTGGAGGCGAGAAAGAAACTCATACTGAGTTCCCGCAAAAAGTCAATGTATGGGCGATCATACGAATAATAGGTGATCAGATTGAAGGACCAGTACTCTTCGATGGGAATCTTGATGAACCAACATATCTTACTTTTCTTCAAGACGACCTCATGCCAACGTTTTCACTATATTTCCAAATCCGTTAGATCCGGATTTACCTGATGAATGAATATGGTATCAACAGCACGGAGCTCCACCCCATTATGCTGTGATCGTTCGTAGATATTTAAACGAAGTTTTTACCAATAGGTGGATTGGAAAAAGAAGTCACATTGAATGGCCGGAGAGATCTCCGGATCTTTGTCCCGTAGACTTTTTTTTTGGGATATCTCAAGAGTAATGTCCGCCATACACACAACGGTCCACCTGAGAGGTCTACCTGCGCAGGTTTGCCTGTGCAGGTAGACCGGAGCGGGCGTGGGAATAGACCTGTGCAGTTTCTTTCGTACGGTTGACCTGCGCAGACAAACCTGCACATGTAACCTCTCCGGTAGACCGTAGCGTGTATGGCGGGCATAAGATCTATGTAACAGCCGAACGACATTGAGGACCTTAAGCAACGTATTAGGCATGAAATACGGCAAGTCACACCAGAAATGTTACAAAACATTAGCGATGCATGTTATCTTCGTTTTGCACTTTGCCAAGACAGAAACGCTGCCCATTTTGAAAAGTAGTTTCCTTTTTTTATCACGTGGACTTTGAAAATATTCAAGAAATAAATAGTGTGTTGTATTCCTTGCAAAGAGATCTTTCAAACGAGGTGTCACTTGACATACCTTTCCATTTGAAAGAAAAGGAGGTTCCTCTCGGAGGTCGCTGGGCACTTCCGGGAACAGATACACAAACAGCTTATACATAGAAATGTGGGCAAGAAAACAGTGTATTTTGTAACTAGGGCGGTAAGTTGTCAATTTGACGTGAGAACGAAATTGGACGCACGAACGAAGTGCACACATTCGCTCGAGAGGGCAATGGCAATACTGCCCGTGTTACAAACAATATTTTTTATTACTCGTGCGAGGGGATGAATCTTACAACTTTGGGATCCAGGGACCATTAAAAAAAATGGAATAAACAATGAAGAATTTCATTTAATTTCAGTCATAAGAACTCTCCTCAATCTCCTTTATCACCATAGAATTTACACTCATTTTTAAACGTTTTCTTCAATTTTTATTATTATTTTGTAATGAAAAAAATTTATGACACTCACTTTTTTAATATTGAGGTCTTGATTGTGTTTTATTTTGTTTTCTTTTAATGTAACCTAGCGATATTGAATATGCGTGCGTTACCCAGGTTATATGGACATACAACGAGAAGTGGCATTTCCCGTATTGAAAAACGTGCGTCAATACTTCTCGCGCATGAGTAATCAAGAAAAATAGGTAACGTTTAGGGATTTTTTTTTTAAAATCGCCTATATCGAAGTTATATGAATTTTATTCCAGTTAAAGTTTCCATACTGTATACATAAATGTAAGTGTCCTGACTGACTGACTCATCACCGCACAACCCAAATCATTGCTATGAACTTAATATTTGGAATGAACGTTGCTTATGTGTAAACATCCTGTAAAGAATTTTTTGAAATTTCGTTTCTAAGAGGGCGAAAAGGGGGCCAAAGTTTTTTACTAGTATGTCTGTATCTCAGAAACGGAAAATGTTGTAAATATGAAATTTGGTATAACGATTCGTTTTTAAAAATAAAGCGACTCGTGTTTCACCATTTCTCGAAAATTCGATAAAGGGGGCTGAATGGACTGTATTTGGAGCGAACAGGGGCTGAAAATTGGGAGTTGAATATTTTTGTACCCGATATCTCTGAAATCGATTATGCAACAATAGTAAAAATTGGCAGTTATATTCCCCGGTACTTATGTATTAACGCCAGCACCACTACATTTCTAAATGACAATCTACACCTAAAATTTTTATGATGAATCACAAAATAAAACATTTTATCTAAAATTAAAACATTTTTAAAACTCAAAATATTTTTAATTTTTTAACCCCGGTTAGATTAGGTTGCCCGCCGTGAAGCGGACACATAAATCACGACAACAAACGCGCGGAAGCTCTCGATCCAATATATAGCGGTGGTGGTGGTACAAAATAAAGAAAAACGGGTTTCAAATGCAAGAACTGCATATGTTAGAGATGTGCAAATTGCTATTTAAATTCTTCTTTAAAAATGAACAAATGTGTTAATTATACATAATATAACACAAATATTTAATTAGACATAAACATAAAAGGAAAAGCAGATACGAATAAATAGGTAAGACTAGAGAGACAAGACTAGAAAGAGAAGCGGACACCAAAGAGACAATACTTGTCAGAAGCGTTTAATATTGTGGTTGTTTGATATAAAATCTTGAATATTGAGATAGTAAAAGGGGTAAATTGCGTTAGATAAATGTCTGGGTGGAATAAAACTGCAAACCGTATGATTAAAAGTGCATAATATAAAAGCCGCCCTAGAGTCCCCATCAACCTCCTAAATGTCGTGACATTAAATCCCCCATTATACGTACGATGGCCTAAATACGCGGTGAGAGAAAATATTGCAATCTAGGCCAAACACTGGAAATCGTATTCACCCTTTGCAGGAAACAACACGAAAGGTGGAATTTTTGGTGGCGTTTTGGATGAATTAACACGGGAACAAAACGTAAAATTTAAGAGTTGATAAAAGTAAAAGTGAATAGAAATATAATAGAGACGCGAGGAAAAAGAACGTGTTTCAATGTTATTTAACAAAACTAAAAACCATCTATTGGACTACAAAACGAAATCCTATAAGAATATATATAATTTTGTTATAATTTAGTTTTCCGAAATACAAAATTATGACGTAAAATTTTATACGTGACGTCATTGGTGTTTGCGCTGTGACGTTATTGACTTTTTTTTAATGGAAACCCCGATTTTTTATTCTCGGTTTGGATACACCTTTTCATTGTCTAAATGGTGGTGTAAAAATTTTGATATGTTACATTATAAAATTTTGGAAAAAACTGATTTGAATTTTAAGATAGCGAACCAGTTTAGAAAAATTTGTTTGTAACAAGAAAATCTTAATAATTTTATAATTATATAACATGGTTTTATTTAAAAAAAATACATTTTTTATAAACTCGATTTTTTTTAATGCGATTTTCACAAAAAATTATTCAAAAAATTTTGTTAAATTTTTACACCACCATTTAGACAATAAAAAGGTCTATCGAAATCGAGAATAAAATATAGGGGTTGCCATTAAAAACAAATGTCAATGAAGTCACAACACGAACACCAATGATGTCAAAATTTTTTTTACGTCATAACTTTGTATTTTGGAAAGCAAAATTGACGGGTCCGAGCGATTTTCCCAAAAACAATAAATAAAGAAGTTATTGGTTTGATTCCAAACTTTAACACCACACTATATATTAACACATCATCTATTTTCTCATTTAAATTTTTCTGTTTTATCCTTCCACAACACAACCCCGAACATCATTCAACACAGTTTTGTCCAAGAACTACTTGTTGTTGAACCATTTATATAAATACAAGGTATAAGAAAACCTCGACATTTTTAACGAAAAGGAAAAACATCAATCCACCACCAGTCAAATCCATACAACTTAATATGAAACTTTGCTATCTTAAAAGATTTGGAAAACACGGAAGAAATGTTAAGTCATGTCTGACTAGTTTTATCTATCTAGTCTTGTCTATCTAGTTCCATGTATCCAAGAACAGATTTGTCTGGTCTTGCCTGTGTAGTCTGTTTCGACTTGCCTGTCTAGTCTAGTCTGCCTAGTCCTGTCTATCTAGTCTAGTCCAGTTTGTCTAGTCTTGTCTGTCTAGTTTTGTCTGTATAGTATTGTCTGTCTAATCTAGTCGGTCTAGTCTTGACTGTCTAGTCTTGTCGGTCTAGTCTTGTCTGTCTAGTCTTGTCTGTCTAGTCTTGTCTCTTTAGTATTGTCTGTCTAATCTTATCTGTCTATTCTTGTCTTTCTAGTCTTGTCTGTCTAGTCTTCTCTGTCTAGTCTTGTCTGTCTAGTATTGTCTATCTAGTCTTATCTGTCTAGTCTTGTCTGTCTAGTCTTGTCTGTCTAGTCTTGTCTGTCTAGTCTTGTCTGTCTAGTCTTGTCTGTCTAGTCTTGTCTGTCTAGTCTTGTCTGTCTAGTCTTGTCTGTCTAGTCTTGTCTGTCTAGTCTTGTCTGTCTAGTCTTGTCTGTCTAGTCTTGTCTGTCTAGTCTTGTCTGTCTAGTCTTGTCTGTCTAGTCTTGTCTGTCTAGTCTTGTCTGTCTAGTATTGTCTGTCTAGTCTTGTCTGTCTAGTCTTGTCTGTCTAGTCTTGTCTGTCTAGTCTTGTCTGTCTAGTCTTGTCTGTCTAGTCTTGTCTGTCTAGTCTTGTCTGTCTAGTCTTGTCTGTCTAGTCTTGTCTGTCTAGTCTTGTCTGTCTAGTCTTGTCTGTCTAGTCTTGTCTGTCTAGTCTTGTCTGTCTAGTCTTGTCTGTCTAGTCTTGTCTGTCTAGTCTTGTCTGTCTAGTCTTGTCTGTCTAGTCTTGTCTGTCTAGTCTTGTCTGTCTAGTCTTGTCTGTCTAGTCTTGTCTGTCTAGTCTTGTCTGTCTAGTCTTGTCTGTCTAGTCTTGTCTGTCTAGTCTTGTCTGTCTAGTCTTGTCTGTCTAGTCTTGTCTGTCTAGTCTTGTCTGTCTAGTCTTGTCTGTCTAGTCTTGTCTGTCTAGTCTTGTCTGTCTAGTCTTGTCTGTCTAGTCTTGTCTGTCTAGTCTTTCTGTCTAGTCTTGTCTGTCTAGTCTTGTCTGTCTAGTCTTGTCTCTCTAGTCTTGTCTGTCTAGTCTTGTCTGTCTAGTCTTGTCTGTCTAGTCTTGTCTGTCTAGTCTTGTCTGTCTAGTCTTGTCTGTCTAGTCTTGTCTGTCTAGTCTTGTCTGTCTAGTCTTGTCTGTCTAGTCTTGTCTGTCTAGTCATGTCTGTCTAGTCTTGTCGGTCTGTCCTCCTCGGTGGTGTAGTTGACAAACATACCCGCCTTTCAATGCGGGAGACTCGGGTTCGAATCCTGGTCGGGGAGACAACAACTAGGGCGGTTTTTTCAGTAAACCGTCCGGGCGGCCCACCCTGAATGAATGCAAAATATGCGATACCAGCGTGGCGCATACTAACAGCCAAGGTGGAATAGAGGGTTTAGTGAGATCTTCCCCCGAACCACTTTAGTCTTGTCTGTCTAGTCTGGTGTGTCTAGTCTTGTTTGTCCAGTCTTGCCTGCCTAGTCTACTCTGCCTAGTCAAAATTCAAAATTCAAAATAATTTATTTACATTATTTAAGCACCCGATACAAACAGGCCTAAATGAAAATATGTCAAACAAAACAAGAAAAAAAATTCAATTCAAAAGTTTGTAAAACATCACAAAACTTTAAATTTAAAAATTGATTATAACATTTACAACGTGTACCACCGAACAAAATTTTTATATACAAATATTAAAAGCGTTAAAAAGAAGCAATACATTTAAAAATAATAAATAATTAAAATATAAATATAAATTAAATAATATATAATTAAAATATAAATATAAATATTAATTAAATAATAAATTATTAACATATAAATTGAATAATAAATAATTAAAATATAAAATATAAATTGCATAATAATAATAATCAATAATTATCAGCGATTTGAAAGTGCAGCATTATATTCTTCCATGTTATAAGGTTCTATATTATTTATGAACTCGTGTAATTCTTTTTTCACCTAATTTATGTTTTTCAATTGCTTTAAATTTTTCGGAAGGTTTTTGTATAACCGTATCAAACTGTAAGGCGGGTTTTTTTCTGTCAACGACAGTCTGTGCTGAGGCAAGTCGTACAGGTCATTCATATGCCTGGTCTCTCTTTCGTTTTGTTTCTCGTGTTCTGTAAACAAGACTTTATGTTTGAATATAAACATGACACATTCAAAAACATATGTTCCTGTGGTTGTTAGGATCTTAGCTTCTCTAAACTTCCATCTGCATGAGTGTCTATAGTTTAGATTGCTCAGAATACGTAACGCTTGTTTTTGTATTGTAAATATCCTTTTGGTCTGAGCTCCATTTCCCCAAAACGCTATCCCGAAACGCAGATGACTATGGAAATTTGCGAAATAGACCAATCTTAGAATTTGCAAACTTAAATAAGGTTTTAGAGTACGAATCGCAAACACTGCTCTGTTCAGTTTTGTTGTTAGCTGGCTTATATGAGTTGACCATCCCAAGGTCTCATCAATGTGGATACCTAAAAATCTTACAGATTGTTTTATTTCTACTCTGTCCTCATCTAACTTTATTTCATGGGGATAGTTAATAGTACTACGTCACGGTAGGTCTTGTACACGGTAGGTCTTGAATACTATTATATTAGTTTTGGTGCTATTTATCATCAGTTTGTTTTTGCTAAACCACTGTCCAATTTCCGTTATTACAGTATTGGCTGTAGATTGTATTTCTTCCACGGTTTTGTTCATTAGTAATAGACTAGTGTCATCGGCGAACTGAATTATGTCGTGGTAAGTGTTTCTACTATAATCTGGCAGATCATTGACGTATAGGGTGAACAATAACGGGCCCATTATGCTGCCCTGTGGGATACCCACATTCGTCTTTCTGGGCGGGGAAAATGCAGTACCTTGCCACGTCTCTAGTTTCGTGATCTGCCTTCGATCTACCAAAAATCAATTAATAAATTTTTCCATCTTTCGTAGCAGTATGGTATGGTCAACTAGATCGTAGGCTTTAGAAAGATCCAATAACATACCACATGGAATTATATGTTTTTCTAAATTTTCAATAACCTTCTTTGTTAAATAAAAACATGCCGTGTCAATACTTTTCCCTTTAGTGAAGCCGTGCTGCCTTTTACTTATACAATTATATTTCTGTAAAAAATTTGATATTCTGTTCACCATAATTTTTTCAAATATTTTAGAAAAATTTGATAAGAGACTAATTGGTCTATAATTGTCAATGTTATGTTTATCACCGTTCTTATACACTGGGGTTATAACGGATGTTTTTAGAAACTCTGGGAAAATTCCATGTTGCACCGAGTTATTGAATATATGCACTAATGGTTCTATTATATACACACACGCGGATTTTATCACATTAGCTGGGACTTCGTCATAACCTGCGCTTCTTTTATTTTTCAAACTTTAGATTATTATACTTAATTCTTCGTTTGTTACTGGTTGTATAAAAATAGTCCTGTCTGTCTTGTCTTTTCTGTCTAGTCTTGTCTGTCAAGTCTTGTCTGTCTAGTCTTGTCTCTCTTCCTGGTCGGGGAGGCGACAACTAGGGCGGTTTTCATTAACCGTCCGGGCTGCCCACCCTGAATGAATGCAATATATGCGATACCGGGGTGGCGCAAACTAAAAGCCAAGGTGGAATAGGGGATTTGGTGAGTCTTGTCTCTCTAGTCTTCTCTGTCTAGTCTTGTCAGTCTAGTCTTGTCTGTATAGTCTTGTCTGTCTAGTCTTCTCTGTCTAGTCTTGTATGTCTAGTCTTGTCTGTCTAGTCTTGTCTGTCTAGTCTTGTCTCTCTAGTCTTGTCTCTCTAGTCTTATCTGACTAGTCTTGTCTGTCTAGTTTTGTCAGTCTAGGCTTGTCTGTCTAGTTTTGTCTGTCTAATCTTGTTTGTCTAGTCTTGTCGGTATAGTCTCGTCTGTCTAGTCCTGTCTGTATAGTCTTGTCTGTCTAGTCTTGTCTGTCTAGTCTTGTCTGTATAGTCTTGTCTGTCTAGTCTTGTCTGTCTAGTCTTGTCTGTCTAGTCTTGTCTGTCTAGTCTTGTCTGTCTAGTCTTGTCTGTCTAGTCTTGTCTGTCTAGTCTTGTCTGACTAGTCTTGTCTGTCTAGTCTTCTCTGTCTAGTCTTGTCTGTCTAGTCTTGTCTGTCTAGTCTTGTCTGTCTAGTCTTCTCTGTCTAGTCTTGTATGTCTAGTCTTGTCTGTCTAGTCTTGTCCGTCTAGTCTTGTCTGTCTAGTCTTGTCTGTCTAGTCTTGTCTGTCTAGTCTTGTCTGTCTAGTCTTGTCTGTCTAGTCTTGTCTCTCTAGTCTTGTCTGACGAGTCTTGTCTGTCTAGTCTTGTCAGTCTAGGTTTGTCTGTCTAGTCTTGTCTGTCTAGTCTTGATTGTCCAGTCTTGTCGGTATAGTCTTGTCTGTCTAGTCTTGTCTGTCTAGTCCTGTCTGTATAGTCTTGTCTGTCTTGTCAGACAGACAAGACTATACCGACAAGACTAGACAAACAAGACTAGACAGACAAGACTAGACAGACAAGCCTAGACTGACAAGACTAGACAGACAAGACTAGAGAGACAAGACTAGACAGACAAGACTAGACATACAAGACTAGACAGAGAAGACTAGACAGACAAGACTAGACAGACAAGACTAGACAGACAGACTCTTGTCTGTCTAAGCTTGTCTGTCTTGTCTTGTCTGCCTAGTCTTGTCTGTATAGTCTTGTCTGTCTAGTCTTGTCTGTCTAGTCTTGTCTGTATAGTCTTGTCTGTCTAGTCTTGCCTGTCTAGACTTGTCTATTATAAGAAAAAGAATAATATAACAATAATCATGAAACAAAATAAGAAAACTAAAAGGTTTGAAGTGGTTGTACGTCAAAAAAAAACGTAAACAAAACAAACGTATCGTTGGTAACGGACCGACCTGTTCCAGTCTTTCCTAAATAAAATCCGCAAACAATAACAAAACTTTGCAGGCGTCCCTAACAACAGGATAAACAAATTGAGCGAGTAATATATTTATGAATTCGCTTACGATTTTTTTGTTGGAGGCTGCGGTCAACGTCGTCGGCCACATAACACTACAGGTCCCTCACAGCTGCCCCCGCATCTTGAACTGAATTATTTCGCGAGGAACGAGTGAAATTTCTGCTTGCCGTGAATTAGAACGCCGAGCCGCGCGCGACTTCCATATTGTCTGTTTGGATTTCACCGTCGTCCGAACAACAACAACGCACGCACCCGACCCTCGCAATAATAATAATAATAATAAGAAAGAAAAGAATCTAAAAAAGCTTTCGCAGCGCGCTCGCCTTGACGTACCACCCCGCTAACGTCAAAACACTGCTGTCGCCAACATTCTAAACCGAAATCCAGGCGCACCAAAACTCAAATTATTTCAATGATTTTCAAAATTTAAACAAAAATAGTTGTTTTAAATTGGAAATTTTATTTAACACAATTAAATTTATTTACATTTTATAATATTTTGCTTTAATTTGGATTCTTTAAGTTAATATAAGGATATTACTAGAATGATTTTGTAACTAAAATTTAGTTTGAGTTACGGCTGTAGAGGTCGCGTTTTTGAATTAAAGCTAATGTTTGTGTTTTAGGTTACGATTCAAAGAGGAAGAAATAACTTTAAATAAAATGTCGAATAGTCATTTATTCCTTAAACCAGGGTTTTTAACGAATCAAGGACAAAATGGAGTGGGCAGATACGTGTGCCAATTGCAAAGGGTCGTCCTGAAGTTTTGTAAAAATAATGGTTCAAGTCAAGGAATGAGGTTAGTTTTCCTAGTTAGTTACCAGCCCCCATGCTGCTTAAGGAGCCTTATCTGTCTAGTCTTGTCAGCCCCCATTCTACTCAAGGAACGTTGTCTAGTTTGAATCGGTGAACCATTCTGCATTTTATATTCACAGTGATTTTGGATATGGTTATCAACCCTCCCAGAATGCCCGGGAGTCTCTGGCAATAATTTCTCGTTTGAATCGTTTTTTTTTAATAAAATTAATATTAATTAACAAACACTCCCTTCACGCCACGTCCTGTGCTAGGTACATACAAGTTTGCTCTCCTCCTAATGCATGGCGTCGTCTTGATACGAGAGCCACTCTTATCCTCCCGAGTGCTGCCCCGTGATTTTCATAGGCGGGCATTACTACACTACAAGAAATTTTAAAAATGGACTGAGATCTTGACAAATTTATGATGAGGTGAAATGCAACCACATCTTATTGAAGAGAATCAAGTTGATTTATGTTGAGTTGACTTCTTAGCGAAATCGAGAGACCGAAATAGACCCTACCCTGAATTGAAAAAGCTTGTCACATTTGTTCTCTCCATTTCTGTCTAATGCTTCTTGTGAGTGCGTATTTAGCATGATGGAACAAGTGTGGAGCAAGGAAAGGAATAGGATGAACATATCGTTAGTAAAAGCAGAGTTACAAGTACTACAAGTATACAGGTTCTTAGGTTATAGATTCTAGGAATACAGATTTCTTTTCATCGACACTTTCTACTCACATGTCGTCGTACTGTCGATATTATACATATACTTGTATTACAAATACGTGTGCAAAGGGCTAAACTTAGGGTTCTGTACTTTTTATCAGCCGCATTGGCTAAGGTACAGAATGTGGGTTTTTATGAAACTTAGGGTTGCGTTTTTGTGGTCCTAGAAATTGACATATTCGCCGCAATGGCTAGTAAATTTCAGGTGAACATAACAAAAATTTGCATAAATGTGACAAAGAGTGTATGTAAACCCATATTCAGCACCTTAGCCGTAATTTTTGCCACAGCTCAAGTTTGCTCCCGTTCCCATCCTTCACATCCAAAGTCATTAAATATCAACCAAAAATCCTACATAAACATTTATATTTTACAGAGATTTCATAGAATCCGAGCTTGTTAACTTTGCTAAAGAACACCCTGGCATTGTTGTTTACCTTAAACCTAGAAGACACCGAAGCCCGGTTATCGTAGCTGAATATCGTAAAACAACAATTTAAAAAAACCTCCACCAACACAAAATGTATAACAATTTGTTTTAGTTAATGGGGATAAACAGAACATTTCCTGTAGGAATTTAAGTAAGGAAATCATTACGAAATGGCTGACGTTATTGGAAACACAGTCTGGTGATCATGAGGGGCAGAGGATTCGTAAGATGTGGCATACGGAACATCCCTCAATTCAAGGACCATGGACTCCTTATACTTTCAGGGAGGCTGAGTTGAACACAGTGAAGTTTCCTGATGCGGATTTGTCGAAGCCTGCGAATCTTACGCAGACTGCGAGTGAGAAACTGTTGGAGATTTTCAAGCGGCAACAGATTAAGGATTAATTAGTTTTGTTAGTGTAGAACTTTCTGTAGATTTTTCTAGGTGATAATAAATTATTTTAGAAATTTTGAATTTGCAAAACATTTCCTGTAGGAATTTAAGTAAGGAAATCATTACAAAATAGCTGACATTATTGGAAACTCAATCTGGTGAACATGAGGGGAAGAGGATTCATAAGATTTGGCGTACAGAACATCCATTGATTCAAGTACCTTGGACTCCTTACACTTTCATGGAGGCTGAGTTGAACACAGTGAAGTTTCCTGATGCGGATTTGTTGAGGCCTGTGAATCTTATGCAGACGGCATAAGATGAAAAACTTGGACATTTTCAAATGGCAACAGATTAAGGACTAATTAGTTTTGTTAGTGTAGAACTTTCTGTTGTAGATTTTTGTAGGTGCTAATAAATTATTTTTAAAATTTGGAATTTGCAGAAAATTTCCTAAAGGAATGTAACTAAAATCAATGGCTGATTTTGGAAACTCAATCTGGAGATCCTGAGGTTCCCCTCAGGATCTTCAGATTGAGTTCTGAGCATTCATAAGATGTGGCATATGGAACATCCCTTGATTCAAGGACCCTGCATTCCTTACACTTTTAGGGAGGCTGAGTTGTACACAGTGAAATCTTATGTAGACGGCGAGTGAGGAACTGTTGGAGATTTTTAAACAGCAACAGATTAAGGATTAATTAGTTTTGTTGGTATTTTCTTCTCCAATTATTGTATTTTAAATGTTTATCTACTCGCACACCAAAATGTAAACAATAATATGTAAATTATTGTATTTGAAGGACCATTTTTATAATTGTGTGTAAAAGTATCCAAATTGTTCGTAAAAGTTTAATGTAAATCAAATGGAGTTTCCTTATGAACTGATTTTTGTTTGTTGTTACTATGGCAACAACTCGCGTCACTAAACAAAAAACATAGACGTAATGAAAATATTCTGACCTCTATTAAAATTGAAATAATTTGAAGTCTCGGCCCCTCAGTCTGGATTTGTCTGGCTCTAACATACTGTAATCTAATCTAGATTAAATCTACGTTTACCCTGATTACATCGTCAACGATCAAATATTGTTCTCGTCACTCTGCGTTTTTGCTAGTTAGCAATTTTTGCTACAGAGGCACTGAACGTTCTAAGAAACATTGGTTTTATTCAATACCTTAAGCGGAATATTCCACATCCTTTAATTGGATTTCATTGTATAATACATCATGTTTCCACATCTGAACCTCGCCATTATCTTCCTTTCCTTCACACTTTCTCTTCCTTGATACTTCGTCCCTTCTATCAAACATTATACTATCGTACTAAATCCCTTCTATCCCACTACTATACAGCTCTCATACTTCATATTGTACCTGGATTCCGTTATTCTTTCTCTTCTTTCCTGAATGTCTACGTCCTTGTCTCTTTCGCTCGTCTCCCCATTCATCCACTTGTTTTCAGCTTTTGGCCTCTATTTCCTTACTGGCGAATTCATTTCTTCGGTAGTAATAAGAAATTATTTTCGGTTTTTGCAGAAATGCAAAAATTTATTTTCTAAAACTGACACTCAAGGGTTCCTAAACTCCACATCTACCATGCTCTCTTGAAGATAGTCGTCTCTACTCGTCCCTCCTGATATCAATATAATATTTATGTTATATTTTGCATATTTCGGGGGGTTTGAACCCCCAAACCAAGTTTAAATTTAGTCTCAAAAGATGCGTAACGATTTCGGCTAAATTATTCTGCAGGAAAAACTTGCGGATAAGACAGAGAAAATGGCTAAAAATTGGAAAGTAGCCTATTGGACATTTTGTACATTTGAACCGAATAAACTGGAAAATCGTATACAGCACATTTTCTTCGGATAAACTCAAAAAATGCCCCAAAATTTATCCTAAAAATCGCCAAAAAAAATCATCGTTTTGATCAGGAAAAAAGTACGTTTTCGGTTTTTTACATACCTCTCTGAAACGACAAATCCCAGCGCAATCATTTTCGGCATATTAAAACTAGAAGACAAGACGAGCAAATAGATGTGTAAATTGTTTGGAAAGATTCGATTTTTTGTTGCAAAGTTCTGAATTCAAATTTTCCAGAACTTCTACTTCATAGGTCTATATCTCGAGAACGGTTACAGATAAATATAAACGGATTGCGGCAGTTTATTCAGGAGGTCAGGAGGTTTATTTCTCTCGCGGAAGCAGTTAGATTTCCTTAAAATGGTAATTATTTTCCCAGTTCTCTGATCGGGCGACCAAATTTAGCAAAATTTCGCTCGATTTAGCCTAAAAATGTCGAATGTCGACTTCTCTGCAGATTCCAAGACTATTACTTTATTCTACATCGATGTTGATAAAATTGGCTAAATCGAGCAAAATTTTGCATAATTTGGTCGCGCGATCAGAGAACTGGGAAACTAATTACAATTGGGATGTGTTCTTCCGTCACTGCTGTTCAATTTGTAACCCGAGAATATCTTCCAGGAAGCACTTAATGATATCGAAAAGGGTATTAAAGTCAATGGAATATAAATTAACAACATTCGTTATGCGTATGACACTGTCTTGATTGCTGATAATATGTGCGACCTCCATCCAACATCTTGTCAACGCAGTAGGAGAGCACAGTAAGAGAATGGGCCAAAAAATAAACGCCAATAAAATAAAATACATGATTGTTACTCGTCAACCAGACATATGTTAAGAAATGCGGGACTAACATCGGACGGATCATCAATTGAGCGGATGAACAAATTTAAATACCTTGGGGTATGGCTCACCGAAGAATGGACATCTGCCCTGGAAATAAGATTTCGTATAGAGAGCGCCCGCAACACATTCATGAAATTCAAATGCATCTTCACAAATACGGACTTTGACCTAAACCTAAAAATGAGATTCAAAAAATGTTACATTTGGTCGGTGTTACTATATGGCACTGAGAGCTCGATATTGAAGGTGACCGCAATGAATAAAATTTCGCCTTCGAGATGTGGGTATACCGCAGAGTGCTGAAAATCCCATGGACAGCTCGAGTAACCAACGAAAATGTCCTACGAAGAATAAACAAAGAACGTGAACTATTGCTAATGATCAAAAAAAGAAAAATCGCATACCTATGGCACATAATGCGAAATACGAAGTACCAGCTCTTACAATTGATCATCGAGGGGAAGATGGTGGGAAGGAGGGGAATGGGAAGGAAGAAGATGTCGTGGCTGCGTAACATATAAGACATATAACAACTAATATGCATTAGAAGAAGAAGAATCAAATATCATATCGTGAACGGAAGCGGCTATTAGCAAAATTTAATTTGTATATTTTCAACCAACAGGGAAAACACTGCAACTCTGCATCCCAAAATTAATCGGAAATCATATTCCAAGACTATATATAAATGATTGAGAATTATTTTGTTACGTTGGTGACATTATTGAATTCTTTAGGTGACTACATGATAGTCATGGTACACTCAATTTTCAATATTCAAAAGAAACGTCAAAAAAATGTTTATTGACAGTTTCAAACATTAATACATAATAGTAGTTTATGATACAAGTGTGTGAAGAGGGGCATTTGTATATGAGTTGCGAAGTTTAAACCACAAGGCGAGTAATTTAATCGCAACTCATGCACAAAAGCCTTTCACACACGTGTGTCATACATTATTTTATCTACGAAACATGTTAAAATACTGTTGAATCTACAAAAAAATAATTGGTACTTATCGATAATATTGTAAAAATTGTAATTTTGTCAGACAACAAACTTCAAATCACTAACAAAATAAGGTTAGAACGTTCAGCGCCTCCGTGGAATAAATTGCTAACTATTGTCGATTTTTTAAGAATGCAGTATAGGGAAGATAGGGCTTATTTGACCTTGATCTCTGATTGGCTTAAATCGAGGAGAAGTTCACACCGAAGATATTTCTCTACGCATCTCTCTCTTTTCACATACATTTGCAGTCACTGACGTAGAATTTGGTGATATGTATTTAAATAACTATATTACTGCAAATAATTTCTAAATATAATAGAACGTTAAACTATACTACGGATAATAAGTACTATATTATACAATAAAATGTTTATATATAATTTAATATTCAATTTTAAATGTAAAGATAAAAAAATTAATTACCTCCAAGTACATTTTCACATGTGTCAAATCACATTTGTCATCTGATCTGATTGTATCATTTAGATTTTTTGCGTTTTTCTCTATTTATTTGTTTGTATTTTATTGCTATTGTTGCCATTTGGTGTAGTTAATAGATATGCAATGAAAACATTGATAAATCACCAATTTTATATTCAAGTAAATATATTTGAATACAGCGCCAAATTTTGTAACTAGATTGAACATTTGTCAAAGTGTAAATCAGGTTTCTAGTTACTGCATTCATAAAAAAATGAACTATAGTAAAAACGCACAGTAAAGCTGCGGTCACATGAGGCTGGTTTACCAGCCGCTGGTCGCTGCTAGCCAGCAGTGGCTGGTTAGCAGCGACAGCAACCAGCATACGGGAGGGTTCACACAGTGTTGTGCAAATAGCAGCGGCTGGTCTTTCAGGTGCGATGTTTTGAATCTGTTTTATATATTTTGGTCACTGTTTCCTACTAAATGTCTTTACATAGGAAAGAAGTGTTAAGGAAATTGTTAAGAAGGCAATTGGCTGCTGTAGGTGAGGATGTATTATTGAATTTAAATGTTAAAAAAACGCAAATGGGTTCGAGATTGGATCGAAAGAAGAAACATACTTGGAGCTTCATCGAGGCTAATGAATGAGTTAAGGGCCGAGGACCCTTGCTCTTTCTTCAACATAATAAGAATGTCCGTTTTGAAGAGCTGTAATTAGTTTCGTCTTTAATAATCAAACATGTTTAAATAAGACGGCGAAGTTGCATCCCACAAACAATCATATTTGTAATATATTTCAAAGAAAATTATTATTTGATTTGAATTCCACTTCACATCAATATCTTTACTTTTTGGTTCCATTTTATTTTAATTACACTACTATTAGTAAAGTAATATTGAAAAATTTCAAATTAATAAAATTAAATGTAAACAACTGAAATAAAATAATAAACAACAACTCAAGTGATGAAGTTATCTTTTATCAGAGGCTGCAGCGCTGCCGACTGTTCAGTGCGGTTCACACAAGGCTAGTGAGAGCGGGAACGTCACGTGACATGGGCCAGCAGCGCTAGTAGAGTTAAAACGTCTCAACGTCACCAGACGCTACTCTCCGCTGCTGCTAACACCGGCAGACATAACAGTTCACATGGTGCTGCTTAACTGACTTAGCAGCGACCAGCGGCCGGTAAAGCAGCCTCATGTGACTGCAGCTTAAAGGGAACACTATTTGGTCGTTGTGGATGAGTAGGGATAGATTTTTCCTTCTGCTCGTCCACCTCCACTGACCTTGACCTTGAAGTGTCAAGGTCAATGGAGGTCATTTATATTACACATAAACGGTTTCAGATTCCTAATTATATTCTGCAATTATTACTCCTGCAAAGTTTTTGGTAAAATTTTTGCTGTAATGTTATAATAAGTTACTGAACAAGTTGCTGAAAATCATCCCTCTAAAATATTTCTATAAATTGGTACCTTTTTTCATTTTTGCAAACCACCACGAGCTAATTTTAAATATCCCGATCGTTCCTCTTCAAAACGCCGAAAAAATCGTGAAAATCCCACGATTCTATCAAAAGTTATGCCAAGTTTATCTCCCTAATTCAAAACATGCAAATTTCTATTACGAAATGGAGCTCCGTGGCTTCACAACAAATTCCATGAAAATACCAACAGTCTAGCGCAGGGCTTCTTAAACTTTTTTCATTCGCGACCCCATTTACGATTGTGATTTTTTTCGCGACCCCATTTTTTTTTATCGTGACTTATTGATTAGGTAACAATATAATTTTAGAATTTGTTTAGAAACATACAAAAATTAAAAATTGCACATAAAGTTGTAAAAATGTATTTATTATAGTTTCGAAAATTATATACCTATTTTTCATGAAAACAGCATTTTTTGCAATAATGATATATATTCCGAGTCTTGGTCCTTTCGAATATATTCGAGCGCAGCCGTGAAGTCTATAAATATATATATATATATATATATATATATATATATATATATATATATATATATATACATATATATATATATATATATAAATTAAAGGAAAATTAGTTTTTAATGAGACGGATGTGCTTGTTTTTTACTGCATAACAAACTAAATCTTGGTGTAATATTTGACACTGCTGGACGTAAAACTTTCTCTTTTTCATTTTTTAACTCTCTTTAACTCTTTATCATTTTTTAGCGATGAACGATATTGGGATTTGATGTATGTCAAAGCTGAAAAAGTAATTTCACATAAATATGTGGTGTTGAAAGGCAGAAGAATATTTAATGCCATATCAGAGATTGTGGGTAATTCAGTTCTAGCTCCGATCCAGAATTCAGTTAAAGGCTTTTTTGAAAAGTCTAGTTTTAGGTTTGAGTCACTCGAAAGCTCAGCAAATTCTTCTTGCGCTTTATATGGCAGGTGATCAATCTCATCAATGACAATCAAAAATGGTTTTAATCTAAGATAACTTAAAATCAATAAAAAATTAAAATCAATATTGTACGTAAAATATTTACGAAACTGTGTTTCTAGCGCTTTTAAGTGACCTATAATAATTTTTGCAATAAAAATTTTGCAATGATTTTTCTCGGATATAAAATTGTCGATACTGGAAAACATTTCGAACGAATTCTTTTCTACTCTACTTTTCAAAATGTTGATCTTTTTAATAAAACTTTCAATTTTATCATTCGAAGTAAATATATTACTATTTTTTCCTTGAAGAGACAAGAGACGTTTAATTTCTCGAAAATATCTGATAGATAACACAGCTTGAGTAGCCACAGGTCATTTTGAAAAAAAAGTAGCAAGATCGCATTTTTGTTCGGTTAAAAATGTTTCGATTTCGTCCTTTAATAACAATAATCTTAAACTTTGACCTCTTGATATCCATCTTATTTCTGCATGTAATAATAAATTTGTATAGTGGGAATCCGTATCCTACGTAGCATTGCTCTTAATAAAATGTATAATCTTAAGAGCATCCTGAAGCACATCGTTCAATTTTGGTGCTTTTTTTTTGCTGCGAGGGCCTCCCGATGAATAAGGCAGTGAGTAAAAGTTATATGATCATAATGAGCAGCTTGAAAAAATGATTTAAAACCAATATTTTGGCCCGTCATCGCTTTTGCACCATCCGTGCATACTTCGCAGCAATTTTTCCATTCTAAACGTTCAACTTTTAAAAATGCGTCAACTTTACAATATATGTCTTTCCCTTTAGTATGGTCTTTCAAAGGACGACAAAATAACAATTCTTCCTCGACGTTGTCTTTATAAACATACCTGACATATACTAACAACTGAGCTAATTTAGTAATATTAGTTGTTTCGTCCAACTGAATTGAAAATTTTGGGCTTTCTTTAATTTGCACTAATTGTGATAGGTTGCACTAATTGATCCTTGTTAATTTCAGAAATTCGATTCGCGACAGTGTCGTTTAAGATCAAACAAATAGGTTGTTTTACCAATACAATTATTAAATGTAAAGCCAAATTGATGAAAAAACTCGTTATATTTTACATTGAATTGAAAAATTCACTTTGTTTTTTACCACACTTATATTATGTAAAAATGTTATATAACTTATTATTCACAGTTATATAAATTTCTACACATATTACGACTCGAGTTTCGACGTTTGACGGTCATTTTCAAGTGACTTAAGAAATTGATGAGGTTGAATATATACCCTTATAGTTTTGGTGGGATGGGGGGGCGGTGTTTGTCCGAAGATGAGGACTTATCTGTTTGAGATTGGGTGAGATTAAAAAGTTGGGAAAAGATTAGGTCAGTTTGCTCGTTTAGGAGATTAACTGAGGGATTACGAGTTTTTTTGAAAATTTCTAATGACTCTAGGAGATTTAGTTTCGGGCCTTTGTTGCAATTATGCAAGATTTTTAGATTATCTATTTCGGGGAATTTATGATTGCATTCGAGACAATGGTTTGAAAAAGAACTAGTGTCTTTTTTCAGACGAAAAGCGCGAGAATGTTCTGAAAACCGTGTTGAAAAACTTCGTCCTGTCTGCCCTATGTACACGCTATTGCATTCGGAACAATGAATTTCGTATACGCCGGATTTTTTAATGGGATCGATTTTGTCTTTGGCATTAAACAATATGTTGGACAACTTAGAGGAGGCTTTAAATGCTACTTGAAGATTTTGCTTTCGAAGGACATTTGCGATGTGTTCGCTTGTTTTGCCAAAATATGTCAGGGAGATGAAAGTTTTGTCTGAATTTGAGGTTTTCGGATAAATTTGGGCCATTGCGAATTGGGTTCGTTTATTATTGATAATGTTTTGGATGAGTTTTGTTGGGAAACCATTCTCTGTAGCGATTGAAATGATGGTACTTAATTCTTTGATTCTCTTTTCTGTGCAAAGGGGGATTGAAAAGGAAAGAGAAAGAAAAATTGAAAAGGCTCGATATCATTGAATGATAGGCCGCTAATTTGTGTGTTATCGGGTGAAATGATGAATACGGGATTGTAGAGCTAACATTGGTGGGTTTTCTGTATATATCAAATTCTATTTTGTTGTTTTTGTGAATCAGAGTGAGGTATAAGAAGTTTATTTTGTTGTCTGTTTCTACCTCGATGGTGAATTTAATTTTGGGATGAACGTTGTTTATTAGGTTGAGAAATTGGTCTAATTGACGTGTTGTACCACTAAAACACGCTATTACGTCATCGACAAATCTATACCAAAATGAAATCTGTTTTTTAGAGAAATCTAGTTTGAAGATTTTTTCTTCGATAGTTGACATGAATAGATCATCTAAAAGGGGACTTAATGGCGATCCCATTGCTAGACCTGATGTTTGCTGATAGTAAGTGTTATTAAATTTGAAGTATTAGTTAGTTTAAGTTTTATTTGAAGTTTAAGTTATTAGTTTTGATTAACACGTGTTTCCAGGGCTTCATACAGTTCAGATTTTATAAGATGATGACAATTAGCTTTATCAATTAAATTTTGTATGATTTCGAGACACTCTTTAGTAGGTATATTAGAAAACATACTACTAACGTCAAAAGATACGAGTTTGGAGTTTATTGGGGTTGTTATTGGTTTGAGGAGTTCCGAAAGGGCGAGTGAATTTTTGACAGAATATTTTGGGGTAAATTTGGTGTATTTTTTGAAAAGAGTATTCAGTTTAATTGCCAAAACTCTTGCTACACTGTTAATATAGGAGATAACTGGTCTAATGGGAGAATCGGGTTTGTGAGTTTTAATGAAACCATAGAGTCTGGGAGCTGTGGGATTCTGATTTCTGATTTTAAATTTCTCAAATTCGGAGAACAAAGTTGTAATATTTTTTAAGAGACTTCTAATTTGAAATTGGAATTTTTGTGTAGGATCCTTTTTCAAGGGAGTTAGTTTTTCTGTTGAAATGAAAGAGTTCATTTTATTAATGTACTGTTCTCTTTCCAGGACGAATATCGAATTGGATTTATCGGCTTTTGTAAGGACTAAAGAATTGGACTCAATTTTTGTTTTTATCGATTTGATCACTGCGGAGTCTGTGGTAGAATTACGGGCGTAGGATTTTATATGATCGGCTATTTTGGCTCGGGGTATAAGAGGTTCTTGCACTTTTTTTAGCGCGATTTCTGACTCTACAATTATTGTGGATTTATCGGATTTGTTATTGATGAATGGGGTGTAGATGGGGTTTTGGGAAAGAAAAGATTGTTCAATAGGACTGAAGATAACTTTTGAGAAGTTGATAAATTTAGACACTAGATTCGGATTGGACATTACTTTTTGAGGTTCGGCTGCCCAAAACAGTTGGATTAGATCCGAAATAAAAAATCCTCATCGGAGGAGAGATGTTATTCAACATTTGAATGTCAACATTGAATAATAAGTTATATAACATTTTTACATAATATAAGTGTGGTAAAAAACAAAGTTAATTTTTCAATTCAATGTAAGTATGGATTACCACGTAGTAACTGTCGCAACCATCCTATTCGTTATATTTTCTTTTTCGCACATTAGATTCCTGTTTGTCAATAACAAATCCTGCTTGTGAAAACTTTGTAGCATTGTCTTCTGCAACATTACCTTTCTTACTTAAGTTCAGCCATTTATCCATTGCCCAAAATTGAATTTGAACCCCCAAACCTCCCCCCCCCCTGGCTACGCCCATGCAACACTGGGCAACAAGCGACAACACAGTCACACTACAGTTAGTGTTGATGAATCGTTGTCTCAGAACCCTGCCATTTTCAAACTCTCACAAATGAATTTAAATATTTTACATTAAAATCTCGCGACCCCAAGATTTTGCTACGCGACCCCATTTGGGGTCGCGACCCATAGTTTAAGAAGCCCTGGTCTAGCGTAAAAATTGAATTGTTTTAACGTATAAGGCTGAATTTGTGTTGGCAGCGCTGCGTCCATCGCGTAACTTGACTTCGAATCTGACAGATATCACGTGAGAGTTGTAAACAATGAACAAAGGGAGATTGCAACGCTGTTTTGAAGAGTTTATGAAGATTTTAGGTATTAGATTAGTGGACATTTGGTGAGTTTTAATTCTATTGATATTTTTAAGAGATTTATAAACGTACTCATTGGTGGAATAGGTTATTTTCGAACAGGTTTTTTTGTTAGAATAATGAAGCGATTTCGATGTTTCAAAAGTAGTAGTTTTTTGATGGTTTCATCAAATTTTAGGTTAATTTCCGAAAAATTTATATAAAATTTGGTTTCATTTCGATAAAACTATATAGGAAGCTTTTCTTTAAAAAATACCATCGAACCAGCCTTCGATCCGCCGGAACATTTTAATTCTCTTCTCGGCCAATTTTCAACCGATTTCCACAAATTTAGTCTCGAAAGATGCGTAAGGAATTCGGCTAAATTATTCTATTGGAAAGACATACAATAAGTTAGGCGAAATTGTTAAAAAAATTAAAAAGGCCTATATCGTGGATATTTTGAACAATTGAACCGAATAAACTTGAAAATCGTGTTTCTATTCCATTCACTTCCATTTTATTCGGATAAACTGAAAGATGGCCATAAAATTTTCCCAAAAAAATTCCAAAAAATTCATCGTTTTGAACAGGGAAAAAGTGCGTTCTCGTTTTTTTACAAACCCCTCTGAAACTACAAATCTTAGCGAAATCATTTTCGGCACACTGAAACCATTTTTCACCAAACCAAATTCACCATTTACTTACTAGACAAGACGAGTAAATGGTGAATTGTTTGGAAAGATTAAATTTTTTATTGCGAAATTCTGAATTTAAATTTTCCAGAATTTCGAATTCATAAGTCTACTTCTCGAGAACGGTTGCAGATATTTAAAAACTGATTCCGGCAACGTTTTCAGGAGTCATTTCCCTACGGACGCACTTAGATTTCCTTAAAAATATAAATTAGTTTCCCTGTTCTCTGCTCGTGCGACCAAATTTCGCTAAATTTCGCTCGATTTTGCCAATTATCAAGTCAGATCTCGCAAACCGAAAATAAAGGGGGACGCAGCAGGGAAAACACTTTCAGACACGCTTTGAAATTTTCCGATCACTTGATAAATAGTGATTTTGAGAAAATACATTTTCTCGCATTTCCTCATAGACTGGGCGTTGGATCAGGTTGAGTGTGCAAAATATGAGGACCGCATTCTGTAAATTGTTTTTAGCTCAGAAAAGCTTGCAGATTATGATACTGGATGTTGCTGGAAAGTTTGTTGGTCCATTTTTTTTTATAAAACCCATATATATATATATATATATATATATAATAATAATAATAATAATAATAATATATTGCTTTATTGTCAATAGAAATACATGATTTCTGTGGACAAAGCACAGGCAAAATAAATAAATAAATAAGTCACTTAAAAACTAAAACAAAACATATCAAGAAAGTACATACATACATAAATACATACATTTGTGAGAAAAAAAAATAAGGAAATAAATAAAGAAAAAAATAAATAAACAATAAATAAATAACAATAGGCTAGCTGAGGCTAATAGGTGTGTGTGCAGTTCAAAAACTAGTGATCACCGAAGAATTCTGCTGTAGTGTAGTAAGGTCGTTCTAGGAAATATGACTTGACGGCGGAACGAAATTTGGAGTTATTGGCGATTGATTTAAGGTGGATAGGTAAATGATTGTACATTTTTTTCGCGTTGTAGAATATAGATTTTTTTATAAGTTCTGATCTAGGTAAGGGTAGATAAATATCCTGATCCAAGTTCCTTGTACTGTGTTTGTGTTGTGGTCTCTCCAGTAAAGCACGAATGTGTTTATGCATTAAGCTAACGGATTCCAGGATAAATAATGAAGGGAGAGTTAAAATTTTGAAATTCTTAAAGTAGGGTTGACAATGGGCTCTACTACTCAAACCAAACATATAGCTCTTTTGTAGCTTGAATAAAGATTCAAGTTGGAGAAGGTTGGAGTGACCCCAGAACTGAAGGCCATATCGCAGGTGTGATTCGAAAAGAGCGAAATAAGAAGATCTGGAAGTATGGAGATTTAGCTCTCTGGAAATAGACCTAATTGCGAAGCAAGCAGAAGACAGATTCTTGGTTAAGAGCTCCACATGCGAGGTCCATTTGAGTGAATTGTCAATGTTGAGGCCCAGAAATCTAACAGAGTCAACAGAGTTAATGACGTTGTTGTCTAGTATAAGAGGCGGGAGAGTACCTTTATAAGATAGGACTACAGTTTTCTTAGTACTTAATTCTAGACAGTTAGAATCGTACCATGACTTAATACATGCAAGGTCTTTGGATATTGTAGAGTGGAGAAGCGGCAGGTTAGGTTTGGACCATGTGATACTAGTATCATCGGCAAAGAGACAAATTTTTCCGCTGATATTTAAATTAGTTATATCGTTGATAAATACTAGGAAGAGAATTGGACCTAGAACGGAACCTTGAGGGACACCAACATCCACCGCTCTGCAGGAGGAAGAGTAGTCATTTACCCTGATGAACTGCCTTCTATTGCCAAGATAGGATTTGAACCATTCCTGAGAAGTTCCATGAATTCCATAAAAGTGCAGTTTTTTTAGTAGAATCTCATGGTTCACACAATCGAAGGCTTTGGCAATGTCACAAAAAACTGTTGCTGTGAAAAGCTTGTTGTTAAGATTGTGGTAGATATCACTAAGAACAGAGAATATGGCATCACTCGAACTTTTACTGGATAAGAATCCGAACTGATTCGATATTATGATGCTATATTTGGTCAGGAAAGCCATCAAGCGTACCTTGATGAGCCTCTCTATGATCTTTGATAGAGCAGGTAGTAAGGCGATTGGTCTGTAGTTGCAGCAGCTGTCTTTATCACCACTTTTATGTAGAGGGATAAATGATTGCTGTCTTGAGGCACTGGGGGAAAACACCCTTCTCGAAAGATTGGTTGATTAGATGGGACAGGGCGTCCATTGCTTCAAGAGGAAGGTTTAGAAATACTTTAACCTGTAGACCATCAGTGCTGCATGTAGACTTACTTTTTATAGCTGTAATGGCTTGTGATACATCTCCTTATATATCTAGTAAACCGATTTAATACATATTTTGGAGCCATTTTAATGATTGTTTTAGTGACAATATCCATTTTTTTCATATAAATAAATATACTTATAGTTAGGTTAGGTTAGGTTATTTAGACAACTGAAGAAAGAAAATAGAAAAAAGTTAGAAATAAAAACAAAAATTGTTGAAAAAAATTATTTAATACGAAAATGCAAATTTTAACCTAAGTGTACAAAAAAATAAAAATAATCAATCTTCTTTATTTTGACAGTCATTGTTAATACATTTGCAGTACAAAATACAATTTAGTTGTAATTCACCGGGCTGTATAAACAATTCTGGCAAAGATTGCTTTGTTAGTTGCCGTGGGTAAAATTTACCATCTTTTTTTCATAACCTAATAAGTTATAATCAGGGCCGTCTTTAAACTATTGGTGGCCCTGGGCACATTAGAATAACGGGGCCCCTATTACCTTGAAAGAGCACTCTTTTTGTTAGAATAGGCAAAGGATGTAGATAAGCAACGTTCTAGATGTATTATTATTTCTTTACAGTCACATAAAACGAATAGTTAATACAATATAATCCACAAAAGTAACTCTTTTAGAATTCACAGGTTAGTGCTTAAAAATCTATGTTGATTGAAAAGGTATCCTTCTAGATTTGAGATGGGCAAAATCTTTATTCACTTCTCAAAATCTATGTTTTTGAGCAAATCACATTATATGGACATCAGCTAAAAACAGACTCATTTTTTATTCTTTTCAATTAGAGAGAAATAAGAGAAAAAACTTCCCCACTGCAGTTAGTTTACCTATCATGCTTAAAAAGATTCTCAATGTGATTGCTACATTTGCAAATGAATCTTCAATTTTGTTTTTTTTCGAAAGAGGATATATACAGTATAATCTTGATAATCCGACAGAATTTTTTTTTAAGTGGTTCTGGGGAATCTCTCACTAACCCTCCTAATCCACTTTGGCTGTTAGTATGCGCCACCCCGGTATCGTATATTTTGCATTTATTCAGGGTGACCAGTCCCAACGGTTAGTGAAAACCGCCCTAGTTGTCGCCTCCCCGACCAGGATTCGAACTCGGGCCTTCCGAATTCAAAGGGGGCTATGTTGTCAACTACACTACCGAGGAGGACAATCCCACACATATAGGAGCAGACAACCGCTGGATTATCAAAAAATTCCGGATTATCAGAATTACAAGAAAACAATTTTACATATTTTATGTACAATAGGGCATATGCATGAAATTTAACTTTGGTTCAAATTTTTTTTTCCGAATCTTTATTGACCGGACATTTGAAATAAACAATTAATTTTGTAATTCATATTTTTTTAAATACTTAAAATTAATAAATAAAAGTGCAAATTAAGGAGGTTCGAGCGAATCCCATGTTAAATATTTTTTTCAATTTTAAGCTTTGAAACATTTTATACATGAAGATCAATACTTTATTTATGTCCTCTCAAAATTTGAAAGTGATCCTCCGTTTAGTTTATCAGGAAAAAAAAATCAAAAATGATGTTTTTTCGATACACAGTATTCTATGGCTAACAAGCTTCCGTCACGTCTATTTATTTTTTTCGATATTAATTTCCCAACTTTAAGGAATAAAAAACTATATACAATAAACTTAGATATTATTAAAACACGATGTGATGTTCCCGATGTAATTATTTAAATAATTAGTTATTTTTTTTGAATCTTGTGTATCTACAGTAATTCACATGACAGATGGTTTGGCAACGTTGCGTTAACAGCTGATTGTGAGAGAAAAGAAAAACATGGAAATATTTGAACTTTTGAACGTCTGTGGAACTATTTGATAGAATACACTTCAGCTTTTTACATAGATTATCTATAATTTTTTGTCTTGTGGTAATTCGAGGTTTTCGGCCAAAATCTTGGGCTAATAAAATTCTGATCCCTTTACAACCTGTCGACTCATAACACTGATGTTGCCAATTCTTTTGATGTCACCTTACACGTCAAAAATAACGAAGCTATTTTATTACTTTTTTTTATTAAATAAATAATAATTACCAATTTTAAAATTTGTTATGTTATTATAAATAAAAATAATGAATTTTAACAACTATTAGGATAATTGAAAATATAGAAAAATTCAAGCACTATTTTGACTCATTAGTTACGCTCGAACCTCCTTAAGCGAGAGAAATTAAAATTTGTAAAACCCAACACCATTGGTTAAAACGAAAGTGACGTAACATACCATATAAACAAGTCCGTATTTTTTACATTTGTGTGTGATTGCAGACTTTTGGTTTGAAAACAAACATCAAAAACGTCAAGTTAAAAATAAAAACAGCTGTAGTAAACAATTGACTGAACTGTCAGTGGTAATTGACATCATCAACAGACCGCGCGAAAATGGCGGCGTTTAAACAGCTCAAAATTTTTCTGAATTTTAAATATTTTCTTAAACTTAATTACAGCATTTTTAAGTAGTATTGATATTTTTTACTATGTTATAACGTTGTAAACAGTGAATTAAAAATATAAAATAAAAACATGCATATTCCCTATTGTATTTCAGAAAGTATAAAATATGTATCTATATAGGTAAACGTATAGGTAAAGGTTGTGGGGTGGAAGAAGGGACAAAGGCGTAATAACTGGTTCGATGAAGAATGCAAGGAAGCTCTGACAGAGAAGAACAAAGCCAGAGAAAAAGTACTACACCGAAATACTGGAGCGAATGTAGAGGATTATCGAAACAAACGGTAAGTTGAGAAAAAACTCTTCCGAAGAAAGAAATCTGAAAAAGATGAAGAAGATTTCCCGGAAATAGAAAGAATGAGTAATGCCAACGAAACTCGGGGACTCTATCAAAAGGTCAGAAATGCGAGACTTGGCTACAAACAGCAGCCGCTTTTGTGTAAGGATAAGGACAGAGTAATCGGACACACAGAAAAGTGTATCAAGAGGTGGGGTCAGTACTTCAGGGACCTGCTCAACCAGAACACTCGCGTAGTCCAAGAGGAAAGTATAACGCCAACATCAACATCAATATTAGGGACTGAACAAGTGGAGGAACCCACCTTAGAAGAAGTAGAGACTGCAGTGCGCAGGATCAAGAACAATAAGGCGCCAGGTGCAGATGGCATTCCAGGAGAATTGTTGAAGTATGGAGGTAGAGCCTTAATATCGTGCATGCATGATCTCATACTAAACATATGGAGAACGGAAAAGCTACCGGATGAATGGAAGCTAGGGATAATATGCCCATTGTACAAGAAAGGTGATAAGTTAGATTGTTCTAACTACAGGGGGATAACGCTGCTAAACATTGCATACAAGGTCTTCGCTAATGTGTTGTACCGTCGCTTACTACCATACGCAGAAGAGAATATCGGTGAATACCAGTGCGGTTTCCGCACAAACAGGTCAACCACAGACCAACTGTTTAGCATTAGGCAGATCCTGGAGAAATGTAATGAGTTCAATATCACGACACACCATCTATTCGTGGACTTCAGAGCAGCATACGACAGCGTTATAAGACACAAACTGTGGGGGATAATGACAAGTTTCGGATTCCCTGAAAAATTGACAGCCCTAACCAGAGTAACACTGTCTGAAGTATCGTCTGTAGTAAGAATACGAAACAAGTTGTCTGAGACTTTTATAACAGAGGAAGGACTACGACAGGGAGACCCACTGGCAACTTTACTGTTTAACATCGTACTAGAAAAGGCCGTTAGGAGTAGTGGAGTGGATACTAACGGCACTGTGTACACAAGTATTGGCTTACGCAGACGACATTGATATAATTTGCAGAAGCGAACAGGCGACCAAAACTACTTACTCGCTGCTGGAGAAGGAAGCAAATAACCTAGGACTCACTGTCAACGTAAACAAAACGAAATACATGGTGGCTAACGAAACTTATCGGAAGGTAGGACCAACGCTAGAACTAGACGGAAAGCACTTTGACACAGTAGATACATTTGTGTACTTGGGCTCGCAACTGAACAGCGTAAACCGGATGGGCGAGGAGATTAGAAGGCGGATAACTCTTGGTAACAGGTGCTATTATGGGCTACTTAAACTTTTTAGGTCCAAAACAATCCACCCCAAGCATAAGTGCACACTGTACAGGTCACTGATAAGACCGGTGGTAACCTATGGTGCAGAAGCATGGAGCTTAACACAGAGCGAAGAACAGGCTTTAAGTGTATTTGAGAGAAGAATGCTACGTGCAATATTTGGAGCGACCAAAGAACGAGGAATCTGGCGCCGAAGATATAATCACGAACTATATCAGCTCTACAATCAACCAGATATTGTGAGTTTCATCAAGGTGGCAAGATTGAGATGGCTCGGGCACATGCAGAAAATGGGTGATCATAGGGTTCCGAAAAAGTTGTTCAATGGCCAACCAGAGGGAAGGAGAAGGGCCGGAAGGCCAAGAGGGAGATGGAAGGATGCGGTAACAACTGACCTACAAAAACTTCAAGTACGGGACTGGAGAACGTTGGCGAGTGATAGGTCCGCTTGGAGAAACATGCTGAAGGAGGCCCAGACCGGCAATCGGTTGTAGTGCCATTAAGAAGAAGAAGAATAGGTAAACGTATACATACAAAAAATATGTACAAACTTAGAACAGATAGTAAGACAATTGTGGAGTGGAGTTAGCTTGGTCAGAATCCTCAATCAAGTTTTCAGAGTTAAAATTAGGGTGTGTTGGCCAGACCCTTTTTCAAGAACTCTGGATGGTGTTGTTTTTGATTTTATTTCTTCAGTTCGCGAGGTTTATATCAGGCGCGGGGCAGCGAAAAGAAAAGACACGTGATTCCGCAGAGCGCCGGATTACTGCCGAATTAATATTATAATCCGGATTATCAAGATTATACTGTTAGATCCTTCATTTTCAATATGAATAATTTTCAAGTATTCTGTTAAATGCAGATTTTCCATTTCCAATTCTTGCTCATTAACGTCTTCATAATACATTTCAGCAAATTCTTTGCAAATTTGTCTATACTCTCCGAAATTTAGTTTTCGAGATAAACCAAAACATTTACTAATGTTCACATGAACGCTCAGAGTATCAATTATGGGAAGAAAGATTTAGATATTGAATTTCTCTTTTCCATTCAGTTGGACTGACGGCGCAGAGACATCAAAAAAACTCTGGTGTGAGCTTCTACATCTTCTTCTTTGAGACAGACGTTTGTTTGATTATTTCCAAATAAATATGTTTTTAGGTAATAAATATCGGTTATCGTTTGTTAATTGTACAGCAACAGGAACATGACCCTGGGCACGTGCCCAGAGTGCCCAGTGGGAAAGAGGGGTCTGGTTATAACCAATAGGCTCTATTAGTATTTGCTCAGCATTTATCCATAAATATGTTTGTGCTGAATCTCATAACAAATGTAAATGTAGAGCATCTGAAGTGCATATTAATTTTAATAAATTTAAGTTGAAGCTGATATTTTGAGAAATTAATGAATACATACCGGAGTTCAACAGCAGTTATTTTTTTTAGTGAGAAAATATAGGTACAAATGGTTTCTAATCATGTTTTAAATTTATTTCTGAATTAAACTAGTACGTCGAGGTTGTTTAGGTCTATGGTTCGACGGTTCTCACAAGAAGAAGTACATTTCAGGTTGCCATTTGGTTGCCCAATACCTTGACGAATCCATCCCTAAGTGTCTGTAGTGTATACAGTTATACACTATAGACATTTAGGGATGGGTTTCCTAAATGTGCTAGAGTTTTTTTTACAAAATCTAACGATGCAGCTTTTAAACTACTTTTCTCAAGCCCAGTTAGGGAGTGTTATGTGGCAAAATACGACAAATGTTTTCGTCAAGGCAAATGGTATCCTAAAATGAAACTTCTTCTTGTGAAAACTGTCGACCCATAGACCTAAACAACCTCAACCTGCTAGTTTATTCCAGAAATAAATTCCCAGGACGAAAACATCTGTATCAGCGCTGAGGATTATGATATGGGCAGATTGGATTTTTACTGCGTGAAATATGTATCATGTATGTATATTCTCGAATCAGCTTCTAAACGGTTCGAATTTAAGTTAGGTACCTCGAAAAATGAAGAGCCTTGTAATTTAAAATTTTTTGTTGGATCATCAAATCCTCCACAAATATACAACACGCAATCTTCTTTTACTTGTGCATATGTAGGAACAGCAGTACAGAGAAATCGAATGAGCTGTAACTTATTTTCACAGCTTTAAAAATGTGAAGTGAATTTTTGTGTTATGATTTGCAATTATAATATTTTTAATCATCTGGCCTTTACTCTCTAAAGTTGACTCTAAGTATTTTATCGAAATATCATATCTGTCAAACAAAATATCTATATAATCGTTTTAGATTTGACTGCAAGAAAATATTATCGACTTTTTTGAACAATGCCTCAGCAAAATCGCCAAAGGTGTGGAAATTTTTTAATTGCATTATATGAACAAGTATACCGCCAAATATCAAAACGCCATACCATCAAAAATATAAATTTTTGAAGACAGTAAATCTAAAACGTCTTCCGGCGTGTTTTTACTACACTTATGATTATCTTGAATTTCAAGAGCGAGTTCCGATTTTATAGATTTCCTGTAAAATCCTTTTGCGTCAAAAATGTATTTGAAGTAATTCAAAATTTCAAAACATGCTAAAATTTTTGTGTCAAATCCAACTTTGGTTTGCCAAAATAAATGTAGCCACCCTATAACATATCGACGCGCTCAGCTTGGTGAAGGGCCAAAAGAAGGGAAAGCAGGGAATGGACCAGCACAGCTTCCGGTAACATGGGTTTTTTTCTTGTTTGATGTCTTAAGTAAAAGAATTTAAACACTCTTGCCGGTCCTCACATTTTGCATACTCAACCCCCTTTGACGCCTGCACTAGCAGATTTCACGATGTAATAACTTTTGATCGGCTTGTCACAGAGACTTCTAGTCTCCACCAATCGATTCAGCGTCCCAAAATTAGTCGCAAACGTATATAATATTCCCTAGGAAGCTTTCAGTTAAGAAATACCATCGACGCGGGAAGTCTAGACCGCGGAAACGACGAAATGCGAGAAAATCGATTTTGTCAAAATCGTTATTTTTTTAGTTACAGCAAAATTTAAACATGTTTCTGGAAGCATTTTTGCTGCTGATTACAGATATGCAAATTATATTTCGCTAGCTCTTTCCGTTCACTATCGCCTGCAAGAATTGAAGAAATTTTTAAGAAATTTCCCGCGGACAATTTTAGTTTATCAATAGGTAAATGACCTTTTGAAAACGATGCCGCAAACCGTTTTTAATTATTTGCAACCGTTTCCGAGACATCTACTTCGCAAATCGAGAATCGGGTAAATTTGAGTTTGAAATTTCATGACGAATTATTGAATCTTTTTAGCCAATTTACACATCGACTTGTTCGCCTTGCCGTGTAGTTTCTGTGTGCCGAAAATGATTTCGATGCTTTTTACCGTTCTCTAGAAAATCGAAAAAACCGAAAAAGCACATATTTTTCGAACGAAATGATGGAAAATTTTGGTTGAAAAATTTGTTGAAATTTTTTTTCGTGATTTTTTTGGTTACCCGAAGGAAATCGAAGTGCTGTAAACGGTTTTCCAGTTTATTTCGCTCTAAAGTTACAAATAAACAAGATTTATATATTTGGTCGCTGGATACATTCTCCCATTTCCGACTGATTTCACGCTGTCATAACTTTTGAACGGCTCACCACAGAGACCTCTAGTCTTTACCAATCGATTCAGCGTCCTAAAATTAGTTGGAAAACGTACATAATATTCACTGGGAAGCTTTTAGTTAAGAAATACACCATCGACATGGGGAGTCTAGACCGCGGTAACTACGAAATGCCAGAAAATCGATTTTGCCAAAATCGTAATTTTTTTGAGTTACTGCAAAAATTAAAAACATTTCTGAATCTGCTGATTAGAGATATGCAAATTATATATTCGCTAGCACTTTCCGTATCCGTATCCGTATATCATATTCCATGGAAGTTTTTAATTAAAAGATACCATCAAACCTGCCATCGGTCCCCTGGAGTAGTACTGCCCCAACTATTTTAATTTGCGACAAGACATTTTATGTAAGCTTTTAGTAAGACCCCTGCATAGAAAGTAGACGTTTTTTTAATTTGTTTATACTGAGATTTCACTCTATTACTACTACCTAATACTTGTACACGAAAAGCCATAATTTTTATATGAATTTAACGAAAAATTTTCTACCTCGACCCCTCTAGGGGTCGTGCCCCACTGTTTGCGCACCACCACTGAAATATATACTAACTGGAACGAGCGCTGCCTTCTAAGCTTGTGCGAGTAGCTAGAGAGGTCCCAAGGGGAGCCCTCGATCGCTCTGTCTTCGTCTAGTACAGCCTTAGTAAAAAACCTAATGTATAGTATAAATATATCTATATAATTTTATACATGTAATATATAATACAGAAAGAAAATTATTATATATATATATATATATATATATATATATATATATATATATATGTGTTGTATTGTTTTCTCGGGGATTCCGCGTTGATGCTGAGGGTTGGCTCTGAAAAGAACCGGATTCTCGACGTTTCGGCGAACTAACATTCGCCATTCTCAAGAGATAATAACGGTTGTTCGTGCGGGTCAACCGTTAGACGCATACTGAGGTACTGAACGGTTGACCCGCACGGACGCATATATATAATATATATATATATATATATATATATATATATATATATATATATATATATAATACTAGTAGCACATGACAAGATATTATTAGTTTTAATATTTTGTATTTACATAGTGTGGATAAATACTAGATTTGGTTTGATACAACTAGCTTTTCGCTCTGACTTATCACATCCTTCCACTCTTGAATTTAAGTCATCCTCTCTCTCTCAAACACAAGGAGGGAGGGCCCCCCTTGGGACCTCTCTCTCTACCCGCACAAGCTTAGAAGCCAGCGATCGTTCCAGTTAGTATATATTTCAGTGCGCACCACTGATCTAGAGTTTAAAATAAAAAAAAAAATTGAGGACAAAAAAACCCTTCTTAATAAGGTTCTAAACAACTATTAGTTCTAGTCCGAAATATAATAGATAAGTCAGACTCTATATTTGCATTTATGTTGGCAACCCAGTGTACTGCAACCTTGATAGATCTATTCTACACGGACATAAGTATAATATAATATATAATTCTATGCACTGGCGTAGCCAGGGGGCGGTTAGGAGTTCGAGCCCCAAAAAAACCCTCAAAACCCCCCACCACCACGCCAAAAAAAATTTCAAACCCCACCAGAAACTAAACCCTGGATACGCTCGTGTTTCTATAGAATTAAAATATATTAATATATATTTGTATGTCCATGTATTTAGAGGACTTCTCTAATTCTATGTAGATTTCATGTTTTAAATAGCTGATTTTAAGTTTATAGAGCGAATACAGATTTCTATATAAACCGTGCACAATAAGTTTCTAAATTATGTAGTTTTAGTTAACTCCTTAGTGGAGTAGGTGTAACAATAGTTGTGTGATAGTAACTGTAGTTTTTAAGCAAGAGAGGTCGCGAGTTAGGGCGAGTATTGATTTTAGGAGTTGTGTTGGTTGGGTTTGAAGAAGCGGGCGAAGGGAGGTAGCCGAGTGTTATTAAAAATTTATAGGGAATAATTTTGCCGGCGTTTCGTTTTTATTGCCCACGGGAACAAATTAAAACAAATTATAATTAAATTATTCAAGCCGTAAATTAGAACTGAAAGGAAAAATATCGCATTGCAAATATCAATTTCGACTTGAACGCACAAGAATTACAAAGGCTTTCCTTCAAAAAACCACCGCGGTCTCTTATCAAAATATTTAACGACATATATGCTTACAGTTTGTTTAATCTTGATTTTAAAGACAAAACCTTGTATAATCCGTCTAGCAGATTAATAAAACGCACACGTTAATTGCTTAATAATCCTGTAAAGACAAGAGTAAACTCCAAACCTCATGTTGATACGTCACAACGAATTCATGTTGGGACAACTTCTGTTGCAACATTTGATGTTGTAACAACTCCGTGTTGAAATAACCCCAACCCCATGTCAAAACCACTTCTTGTTGAAACATATTCAAACAACCTCATGTTGAAACCACTTCATGTTGAAACAACTTCACGTTGCAGTAACTTCAAGGCGAAACTAAAGGAAGTTAACACGATATATTACGTACATTAAGGTGTTATGCCTACACGGAAAAAAGTACACTCTAAAAATTACAGTTTAAATAGTAGCATCGGCCTTACGAATTTGAAACTGTAAAAACTAACATTTGCTTTTTTATTAATTTCAGTTTCCGGTATTATTAGTAAATAAGTTTTAAAAATTACAGTATGCGACTGCAATCTCTACAAATTTGTATTCGTAAGGCCGCTGCTACTATTTAAAATGTAATTTTTAGAGTGTACTTTTTTCCGTGTAGTTAGAATTTTCAAAAAATCGATTTTTTTTTTTGCATTTTGCGAATGTACATATATTTATTTAAGTATTTTCTCTGAAAATTTTCTGAGAAAGTTGATCCAATCTCTGAAAGTTGATCCAATTTTATAAGTAAAACAGTTGCAATTTATTAAAAAAGTATTTCAGGTAAAACTAGAACTTTCCATTACCATATTTAGTGAAAATGTAGTACTTGTGTCTAAGATGTATAAGATCTAGACATCAAGCACAAGTGTAGGCAGTGGAGGACGTCCAAGTCCGCTATAGGATTAGTAGGTTGTTACAACTGGAAGAAATATTTAGTGAAAACCTATCAATTTAATCTTTAACTTACTATATAGTTATTACACATAATACAAAATGACATTCAACACTTAAGCAAACACCAAATGAACATTCTCAACCATCAAGCCAAACTTGATATACACCACTCGTCACAATACCAACTTACGACACACTTCTGCGAGTGCTCGACATCTGCACGACTCGAATCAACATACTAAATAGACGTTAGATCTTCTATAGGGCGGGTTTCTTGGGTCTGGGCGACTAATTCGGTGCAGACGTGGGTTTCGGGATGATGGAATCGTCGACGTTTGATCGCTCACGTCTCGAATTGAGATTAATCTAGACGTTCCAGCTGTCTACTTCCGCACAAACATCCCATCTCCACTCCTGACTTCGCCTTTGTCGCTCAAACTTAATATAAATTAAAACTGGAATACTCTGTATATCTAGTCATGTCTTGTTTGTTTAATCAATGTCTCTTTAAACTTGTCTGTCTAGTGTTGTCTGTCTAGTCTTGTCTGTCTAGTCTTGTCTGTCTAGTCTTGTCTGTCTAGTCTTGTCTGTCTAGTCTTGCCTGTCTAGTCTTGTCTGTCTAGTCTTGTCTGTCTAGTCTTGTCTGTCTAGTCTTGTCTGTCTAGTCTTGTCTGTCTAGTCTTGTCTGTCTAGTCTTGTCTGTCTAGTCTTGTCTGTCTAGTCTTGTCTGTCTAGTCTTGTCTGTCTAGTCTTGTCTGTCTAGTCTTGTCTGTCTAGTCTTGTCTGTCTAGTCTTGTCTGTCTAGTCTTGTCTGTCTAGTCTTGTCTGTCTAGTCTTGTCTGTCTAGTCTTGTCTGTCTAGTCTTGTCTGTCTAGTCTTGTCTGTCTAGTCTTGTCTGTCTAGTCTTGTCTGTCTAGTCTTGTCTGTCTAGTCTTGTCTGTCTAGTCTTGTCTGTCTAGTCTTGTCTGTCTAGTCTTGTCTGTCTAGTCTTGTCTGTCTAGTCTTGTCTGTCTAGTCTTGTCTGTCTAGTCTTGTCTGTCTAGTCTTGTCTGTCTAGTCTTGTCTGTCTAGTCTTGTCTGTCTAGTCTTGTCTGTCAAGTCTTGTCTGTCTAGTCTTGTCTGTCTAGTCTTGTCTGTCTAGTCTTGTCTGTCTAGTCTTGTCTGTCTAGTCTTGTCTGTCTAGTCTTGTCTGTCTAGTCTTGTCTGTCTAGTCTTGTCTGTCTAGTCTTGTCTGTCTAGTCTTGTCTGTCTAGTCTTGTCTGTCTAGTCTTGTCTGTCTAGTCTTGTCTGTCTAGTCTTGTCTGTCTAGTCTTGTCTGTCTAGTCTTGTCTGTCTAGTCTTGTCTGTCTAGTCTTGTCTGTCTAGTTTTGTCTGTCTAGTCTTGTCTGTGTAGTCTTGTCTGTCTAGTCTTGTCTGTCTAGTCTTGTCTGTCTAGTCTTGTCTGTCTAGTCTTGTCTGTCTAGTCTTGTCTGTCTAGTCTTGTCTGTCTAGTCTTGTCTGTCTAGTCTTGTCTGTCTAGTCTTGTCTGTCTAGTCTTGTCTGTATAGTCTTGTCTGTCTAGTCTTGTCTGTCTAGTCTTGTCTGTCTAGTCTTGTCTGTCTAGTCTTGTCTGTCTAGTCTTGTCTGTCTAGTCTTGTCTGTCTAGTCTTGTCTGTCTAGTCTTGTCTGTCTAGTCTTGTCTGTCTAGTCTTGTCTGTCTAGTCTTGTCTGTCTAGTCTTGTCTGTCTAGTCTTGTCTGTCTAGTCTTGTCTGTCTAGTCTTGTCTGTCTAGTCTTGTCTGTCTAGTCTTGTCTGTCTAGTCTTGTCTGTCTAGTCTTGTCTGTCTAGTCTTGTCTGTCTAGTCTTGTCTGTCTAGTCTTGTCTGTCTAGTCTTGTCTGTCTAGTCTTGTCTGTCTAGTCTTGTCTGTCTAGTCTTGTCTGTCTAGTCTTGTCTGTCTAGTCTTGTCTGTCTAGTCTTGTCTGTCTAGTCTTGTCTGTCTAGTCTTGTCTGTCTAGTCTTGTCTGTCTAGTCTTGTCTGTCTAGTCTTGTCTGTCTAGTCTTGTCTGTCTAGTCTTGTCTGTCTAGTCTTGTCTGTCTAGTCTTGTCTGTCTAGTCTTGTCTGTCTAGTCTTGTCTGTCTAGTCTTGTCTGTCTAGTCTTGTCTGTCTAGTCTTGTCTGTCTAGTCTTGTCTGTCTAGTCTTGTCTGTCTAGTCTTGTCTGTCTAGTCTTGTCTGTCTAGTCTTGTCTGTCTAGTCTTGTCTGTCTATTCTTGTCTGTCTATTCTTGTCTGTCTAGTCTTGTGTGTCTAGTTTTGTCTGTCTAGTCTTGTCTGTCTAGTCTTGTCTGTCTAGTCTTGTCTGTCTAGTCTTGTCTGTCTAGTCTTGTCTGTCTAGTCTTGTCTGTCTAGTCTTGTCTGTCTAGTCTTGTCTGTCTAGTCTTGTCTGTCTAGTCTTGTCTGTCTAGTCTTGTCTGTCTAGTCTTGTCTGTCTAGTCTTGTCTGTCTAGTCTTGTCTGTCTAGTCTTGTCTGTCTAGTCTTGTCTGTCTAGTCTTGTCTGTCTAGTCTTGTCTGTCTAGTCTTGTCTGTCTAGTCTTGTCTGTCTAGTCTTGTCTGTCTAGTCTTGTCTGTCTAGTCTTGTCTGTCTAGTCTTGTCTGTCTAGTCTTGTCTGTCTAGTCTTGTCTGTCTAGTCTTGTCTGTCTAGTCTTGTCTGTCTAGTCTTGTCTGTCTAGTCTTGTCTGTCTAGTCTTGTCTGTCTAGTCTTGTCTGTCTAGTCTTGTCTGTCTAGTCTTGTCTGTCTTTTTTTGTTTTTTTTTGGGGGGGGGGGGGACGTAGCAAGCACTTTCGTTAACTTGACAAGTGGTCCCCCTGGAATGCTCCCTATATCCCTCGGAATCGCAAAAGCATTTCTTCAAGGGAGGGCTGTTCTAATATTTCGTTCCCACTAGTTGTTTATTCCTTCTTCTTTCTTCCTCTTCCTTTTTATCAATAATTTTCTTCATACCCTTTTCTACAACCTTCCAGTCTTTATCACTCCTCAGCATGATTGCCGTCATGTTCGTGTTGGTTAACGTCTCTCCTATGCGTACCTCCATCTCAAGTCTTTCGCTTGTCCATCGGGGGCAGTAGAAAGCGGTATGTTCCACTGTGTCTGCCTCCCCACAGTAGGTGCAGTCTTCCGATTCCTGTAGATGGAACCGTTTGAGGTAGGCTGCAAAACAGCCATGGCCACCCAGAATTTGTGTGATGTGGTATCCCACCTCTCCATGTTTCCTGTTTGTCCACTTTATTATATCCGGGATCAGTTTTTTGGTCCACTCGCCCTTATCTTGCAGTTTATTCCATTTCTCCTGCCATTTCGTTTTAGTTTCTTCTTTTATTTGTGCCGTGGTTTGTCCATTTTGTTTTTTATGCATACGGCATCTTTCGTCCACCAGTAGTTCTATTGGCGGTACTCCGGCGATCACTTGAAGTGCTGCAGTTGACGTGGTGCGGTATGCGCTACATATTCTTATTAGTGTTTTCCTTTGAACACTTTCCATTATGTTTCTATATTTAGCACATTTCATGGTTTCGCACCAGATTGGCGCCCCATACAGCATTATCGAGTACACTACCGATGCAAGTATTTTCCTTTTACTGCTTCTTGCACCCCCCACGTTAGGCATTATCCGGGACAGTTTGGTCGATAACTCTTCCGCCTTTTTTTGCGATATTTTCGACATGTTTGGTCATTCTCATATTGTGGTCAAAATAGATTCCTAGATACTTGAGAACTTTAATGGTGCTAATCATTATTCCGTCGATCTGTATGGTTATCTCCTTTAACTTCCTCCGACCCACTAGCAGTACGCATTCCGTTTTCTGGGGGGCTAACTGGAGCTTTTTCTTCTTCATTTCCTTTTGGATTTCAAGGATTGCGGCATTTATTTTACCTTCTAGTGATGTCCCTGTTCGCCCGCAGGCAACTACAGCTAGGTCATCCGCATATCCTACAAGGGTCACTCCCTGCGGCACTTCCACGTTTATTACGCTGTCGTAGTGAACGTTCCACAGCAGTGGACCGAGTATGGACCCCTGTGGTACACCGCATGTCACCTCGGTTGAGTGTTTATGTCCTATCAGCATTGTTCTGTTGGTGAAGTAACTGCATATCAATTCTATTAGGTATGTGGAAATGTTTCTTGCTTTAAGGTCATCTACGATACCCTTCCAAGACGCGCTATTGAAGGCGTTTTGTACGTCTAGCGTAACCATTGCGCAAAAATCCGTTTTCGTCTCTCTTGCCTTGTTTTTAATTATTTGCATTGCATCAATGGTGGAGTGCCCCTTTCTAAATCCGAACTGCATGCCGGCTAAACCTCCTGTTTGCTCGAGCTGTTCATTTAGTCTTCGGTAGATTAATTGTTCCAGCAGTTTGCCGGCAGTATTTAGCATGCTTAAGGGACGGTAGCTTTGCACCCCTTTTTTTTAGGTTTTTCCAGCAGAACTAGTCTCGATTCCTTCCATATTTTTGGAAACTCTCTTCTGCTCAATAGTCTGTTATATACGTCCAGGCAGTACTGCGGTTGTCTGAGAGCTAGTCTTGTCTGTCTAGTCTTGTCTGTCTAGTCTTGTCTGTCTAGTCTTGTCTGTCTAGTCTTGTCTGTCTAGTCTTGTCTGTCTAGTCTTGTCTGTCTAGTCTTGTCTGTCTAGTCTTGTCTGTCTAGTCTTGTCTGTCTAGTCTTGTCTGTCTAGTCTTGTCTGTCTAGTCTTGTCTGTCTAGTCTTGTCTGTCTAGTCTTGTCTGTCTAGTCTTGTCTGTCTAGTCTTGTCTGTCTAGTCTTGTCTGTCTAGTCTTGTCTGTCTAGTCTTGTCTGTCTAGTCTTGTCTGTCTAGTCTTGTCTGTCTAGTCTTGTCTGTCTAGTCTTGTCTGTCTAGTCTTGTCTGTCTAGTCTTGTCTGTCTAGTCTTGTCTGTCTAGTCTTGTCTGTCTAGTCTTGTCTGTCTAGTCTTGTCTGTCTAGTCTTGTCTGTCTAGTCTTGTCTGTCTAGTCTTGTCTGTCTAGTCTTGTCTGTCTAGTCTTGTCTGTCTAGTCTTGTCTGTCTAGTCTTGTCTGTCTAGTCTTGTCTCTCTAGTCTTATTTACTTATAGCTTATATATATATATATATATATATATATATATATATATATATATATATATATATATATTTATATATATATATATATATATATATATATATAATTTTTTAATTTTATAAATTTACTTATAATTTATATATAATTTAAAGAACATTAGAACGATAGATTTATACAGTACTAACTTAGTTTTAAATCATGTAGACACTGGGAAAGAGTCTAACGGCGGTATCTCAGTCGATAAAATTGTAAAACATTATTATCAATAAACCAATTAAAAAGAAGTCCTGCCTCTCTAGTTTGGTCTGTCTAATCTTGTCTGTCTTGTCTTGTTTGTATTGTCTTGTGTGTCTAGTCTTGTCTGTCTAGTCTTGTTCATCTAGCCTTGTCTGTCTAGTCTTGTCTCTCTAGTCTTGTATGTCAAGACCTGCCTGTCTACTCTTGTCTATTATGTCATGTCTGTCTAGTATTGTCTGTCTAATTTGTCTGTCTAGTCTTGTCTGTCTAGTCTTGTCTATTTAGTCTTGTCTATTGCTGATTGGCCGATAATAAAAAAACAAATGCAATATATTTTCGCCGATACCGAAATAGAGGTTAGAGTGCATACTCCCCGGGGGCGAAATCCTGTAGGAAAGGCAGAAACTGTGAAAGAGACGATGGTCAAAAAGGGCCAAGAACAAAAGAAAAGAGAGGAATCCACAGAGGCAGTATTCGTTAGGGCAAAAGACAAAACCTTTGCCGAACTACTAAAAGTAGTAAAGGAAAAGATAGACCCGGGATCCTCAGGTTCAAAAATAAAGGGAATGAGAATCACAAAAACGGGTGAACTTCTGATAGAAATGGGAGAGGGAAAAGCACAGGATCTAAGAGATATAGATATAATTGCTCAAAAACTGCCAGAGGTCGAAGTACGCTCAAAAAATGCAAATACAATTCCACATAAAGGACATAGATGCCATTAGGACCGTTGAATAAATAAAGGAATCCATACAAAAGCTATTGAAAACAAAAAAGGATGAGGTAAAAGTAAAAAATCTAAAGACCCGCTTATGGCGATAGGCAAATAGCCACCGTTCCCAAGTCCCTAGAAAGTAGGCAAATATATTAATAGAACACAGGAAAATTAAAAATGACTGGTTGTATTATAGAATTCATGAAAGAATCGATCTTGAATGATGTTACAAATGCTGGCTAACAGGCCATCACGCCACTGCCTGTACAGCCCCAGACCGCCAGATGCTATGCCTAAGATGTGGCCAAGAAGGCCACAAGGCGAAGGGCTGTGAGAATCAACCATACTGCCCTATCTGCGACCAGGAGCGACATCAAGCAGATACTGGAGCATGCCCAATATTTAGAAGTGCTAGCGGAGGCAAGGCGGATAAAATCTCAACAATGACTAAAATAATACAAATTAATCTAATGAGGTGCCGTGCAGCTCATGACTTACTGATCGCCACGGCGTAGGAAGAGAAAGGGGATATAGTCCTGATAAGCGAGCAAAACAAAAAACTTGCAACAGAGGACAAATGGCTTACGGACGATCAAAACAATTCCGCGATCTGGATTAGGAACCAAAACGTAGCTGTAACTAAAGCTGGAAAATGGACGGGCTTTGTCTGGGTGGAGCTGCAAGAACTTATCATATACAGTTGCTATTTTGCCCCAAACGAAACAATCGGGCAACTGTCCAAATCCCTTGCAGAACTAGGTTTTTTCAGAATATCTGGAAATCTCCCTATATGGATAAGAAAGGAAACATGGTTACGGATTGGGCGGCAGAAACAGATATGGTTATGGCTGCAAAATCAAGGAAATGATCCCACATTTATGAGGGGCAACTCATGGTCCATTATAGACCTCACATTTTCATCCAACTCTATATCTAACTTGTTCCAAAGCTGGAGAGTGTTGAATAAGTGTTGAGAGTTGAATGAAATAAAGGAAAAACAAAGATCCAAACAAAACGTGTACTCGTTTAAGCCTGGCTGGACTACACGATATCTTAATGAAGTTCATATTCACTAGTTCATATGATGAGTAGAGTGTGCAAAGCCAACTTGACAAAAAAGAGGACAAAATACAAGTAAAGCCGTGTAGAACCGCATGCGTAGCTGCCAGGAGAAGATACCAACGTCAAAGGAAAAACAAAATATGTGCTGATAATATGCAAGTACTAAATCAAATATATAAGACTGCAAGAAAGGATCTTCGTCACCTTATAAATAGTACGAAAGAACAACATTGGAGGAAACTCTGCGCCGATCTAGATGGGGACATATGGGGGGACGCCTTCCAAAAAATTAGGAGAAATCTAAACATCAAGCCGCAAAACCTACAAATGACAATGGAGGAAGTGCGTCGTGTGTCTGAGGAACTGTTTCCACGGCATACCCTTATTGACTGGGAACAGGCCAAAGTTTCCACCCTGTTTCCACAGGCCACCACCCTTCACTGCGGAGGAACTAAAGGCAGCAGGCATGAAAATAAGGACCGGTAGAGTGCCAGGCCCAGATGGAGTTCCACCTGAGTTTATGAAGATAACCGTGTAAAATCAATCTAAATTTGTACTAGACACCATAAACTTACTGTTAACTGCCGGAAATTTTCCAGACAGATGGAAGAGAGCAAAGTTAGTCCTTATCAGAAAAGGGGATAAACCGATTGGCGACCCTAGATCGTATAGGCCAATCTGTCTACTGGACGTCTCTGGAAAATAAATGGAATAACTTATGCTAACTAGATTAAAAGATGACCTCGAGGCCGGAACTGGATTATCCGACAAACATTGATGCCCTAAGGTCCGTTATAGAAATTGCAGAAAAAGCCAAATCGGGATCGCAGAGAACCAGAAAAATGTGTGCTCTCATAACCTATGACGTTAGGAACGCCTTCAACAGCGCGAAATGGAAAGATATAATGGAAAGCTTGAAAAATAAAGGTATATCTCCATACTTATTGCACATGATAGGAAGTTACCTTAGCAATCGGAGATTGTTGTTGCAAGGCGACAGAGAGATAGAAGGGCTTGAAGTTAGTAGTGGTGTCCCACAGGGTTCCATACTAGGGCCTACCCTCTGGAACGTACTATATGACGGAATACTATCTATGAAACTGCCAGTGGGGGCAACAATAATTGGTTTCGCCGATGATATAGCATTGCTAGTTACAGCCAGAACCGAGCAAGGTCTCATGCAAACGGCAAACCATGTTATCGCTCAAATCGGTGCATGGATGAAATACAGAAAACTTAGCCTAGCAGCAAAAAAAAACCGAAGCGGTTCTGTTTATAGGTTTGAGAAAACATAGCCCAATAAAATTTAAAATCGAAGACATAATGATAATACCAAAACATGAAATAAAATACCTTGGTATGACGAATGATAAAAGGCTATCGTTTACTGCACACTTAACACAAGCGGCGGCTAAAGAAATGAGGATTATGGCAGGCTTACAACAACTAATGTCATATGTAGGGGGCCCCAAAAGTAGCAAACGCAGAATTCTGAGCTCTGTAGTTCAGGCCACGATGTTATACGGTGCCCCAATATGGGCCAAGGAACTGCAATAAAATGGAAATTTACAAAAATTAGCAGCTATACAACGGAAAATGGCTATACGCGTATGTAGTGGATATCGAAAGGTATCGGGGGAAGCTGCCCTGGTCATTGCAGACATTCTACCAAATGACCTACTCGCAGAAGAGCGAAAGAAGCTTTACGAAACCGGCTACAACAGTATATCAAAAAAAGCCAGAGAGGAACTTCTCAAACAGTGGCAGAGAAGGTTGGAGCTCACGCAAACAGGACAGTGGACCAGATTACTTATTCCGAACATCGTCACCTGGATCAAAAGAAAGCACGGTGAAATTAGTTATCATCTGACCCAAGCACTTTCTGGCCATGGTTGCTTTAGAGATTATCTACACAACATAGGCCGGGCTTCAGACGAATTATGTGTGTACTGCGGGGAGACAGACAGTGTGAGCCACGCCATCTTCGAATGCTGGAGATGGCAAGACGAAAGGGAATCAGCAGCAGCAAACATGGGAGAACTTATTGGTCCCAGAACCATTATAAGCTACATGCTTAAGGAAAAAGAAAACGTTCAGCGGTTAATTTATACCATACTAAGCAACAAGGAAAATGACGAGAGGAAGACCAACAAGAGACTCAGTTGAAGCACATTTTTACAAAATAACCATTCGTCACTCCGAGGTTATGCGAAAAGCAGTTCCAGAGTGATCGGATGTGTTTCCTGGGGGACCACTAGTCTTGTCTATCTAATCTTGTCTGTCTAGTCTTGGTTGTCTAGTCTTGTATGTTTAGTCTGCCTTATCTGATTAGTTTAGTCTGCCTAATCTTCTCCGTCTAATCTTGTCTATCTAGCCTCGTATATCTAGTCTTGTCTGTCTAGTCCCCAGGCATTTCTTATAAGTATTTCTTCAATAGTTTTTCTTTTATTTGCTCCCCATTTTTTCCTATGAAATATTCAAACTATCGATTGTTTCCGGCCTCGTCGCGTCGTACAATACAAATAGACCAAAACTAATTGAAAACGGAATTATTTAGTGTTTAGTGGAAAACTGGAATATTCGTGTCTTAAAATGCAGTCTAAAATCGAAGAAGATTAAAATTTCAAAGATATTTAGTCCACAAATTTTAGCCGCCATAGCTCTTGGAACGGGAAGTTATTTCAACTTGTTACATCATGTAATTATTTTTACATGAAGTTGTTTCAACACCAAGTTGTTTTAGCACAATGTTATTTCAACATGAAGTTGTTTCAACGTGAAGTTGTTTCAACATGAAGTTGTTTCAATGTAAGGTGTTTTAAGGAGTTGTTGCCAGCTATATACATATGTTTAGGTTTAAATAAAACCGGACATTTATTTATCTTGTTGGTGTAGTTTGGTCATTTTTTACGGACTCGTTTGAATAAAAGATGTTTTGGGGTCAGGAAAAAGTTGCGTATGTAATATTGAGCGAGGGAGTCGGAGGTAGTGAAGGAGAAAGGAGAGAGCGAGAGGGCGGGTGCTGGGGAGAAGAGAAAATGTCATGTCATCCCCATTATAACTGTCCTACACGAAAGCCGCCCCGCGCGGCCCCGCCGCCCCCGGCCGGCCGACCCCACCTGCGGGGTGTGTTTGTGTCACTTTGTGTAACTAATATTAGAAAAATGTTGAAACACATATTGAAGGGAAAATTCTTGCAAAAAAGCAATGAAAATATTCTTAGTCTCAACTTCAATCAAGTAGTCTCTACTTCAAAATCCAGTCCAAATAGGGTACTCAAAAATCGATTTCTTTAATTTAAGTTTGCTGCCTAGATTTTACTGTCTAATTTACGCTAAATACCAACTGGTTTACTTAATTAAATCCACAAGAATTTTCATTACACTAGCAAGTAATAACCCGAGACACATTTAACTTACACTAATTCCAGATTTGTTTTAAGACAGTTATTTCAACCTCAATCTCTAACACAACGCTCAATCAAACACCGATCTAGTTTAAAAACTTAGTTTACTAATTCCCGAACAAATTTCTACTGCAAAAACCGCGATTTTTCTTGTTGATAATTCAACTTGGTTTGCTAAACTTTGCAGCTCCGAGTAAAAGCTAACTCGTATGGACCAAAGAAATTTAGTTTTACTTTCAAAAACAATAAATTCTTCAATTTACGATAAAACATTCGCAGCACCACCTGTCCAATTTAGTTAACTACATTTGCACCTGCTATACACTAAGGCTAGAAACTACTTGGGCATATATTAGATAATACAAATAAAATCCAAATGTGGATGGGAAGACAGCTCAAAATGGACAGACAAGTTTAGATAGACTGGTCAGACAAGACTAGACAGATAAGATTAGACATACTAGACACACAAAACTAGACAAAGAAGACTAGACAGACAAGTTTAGAGAGACAAGACTGGATAGATAAGTTTAGATAGACAAGACTAGAGAGACAAGACTAGAGAAACAAGACTAGACAGACAAGACTAGACAGATAAGACTAAAGACACAAAACTAGACAATACTAGATAGACAAGACTAGAGAGACAAGACTAGACAGGCAAGACTAGACAGACATGACTAGACAAGACTAGACATACAAGACTAGACAGAAAAGACTAGACAGACGGGACTAGACAGACAAGACTAGACAGACAAGACAACACAGACAAGACTAGACAGACAAGACTGGACAGGCAAGACTAAACATACAAGACTAGACAGAAAATACTAGACAGGCAAGACTAGATAGGCAAAACTAGACAGACAAGATTAGACAGACAAGACTAGACAGATAAGACTAGACAGACAAGACTAGACAGACAAGACTTAACAGACAAGACTTAACAGACAAGACTATCCAGACACGACTAGACAGACAAGACAAGACGGGTAAGACAAGACCGACAAGACTGGACAGATAAGATTAGATAGATAAGATAAGACAGACAAGACTAGACTGACAAGACCAGACAGACAAGACTAGACATTTGTATTTTGCCTCTTTGTATTTTCCTTGTTGTGGCGCACAAAAGCCAGCGCACGCTTTAGATTAGCGCACGAAGGCCAGCATTCCGTCCAAAGGACACTATGCTGGTTATAACGCTATCAGTTTTACTTTGAACCTTCTCTCTGAACCTTCTCTCTGGAGTTATTGAATTTTAAACTGTTCATCATGATCCAGTCTAGATAATTGTTTGCCATGCTTATCAAAGACATGATCTCTCTCGATTTTGGTACTGGTAAGATGTCATCTTTATCCTTGGGCTAGGTAAGTTCATGCATCTGCATATCTGACTGCAAAGATCGTCTCCATATTTCGGTATCTGAGCAATAAAAGGGCACGTCATTTTGGCCACACTCACAGAGGGGACTTTCTCTTTTACCAAATCTATGAATGTATGCTTTGAAATTACCGTGACCTGTTATTAACTGGATTTCGTGGTGGGACAGACTGATGTTGAAACCCCTCCAGGTCTTAATGGACGGTATAAATAGCTTGGTCCACTAGGCTGTTGTAGCGAGATACCATCTGTCCTGCCAGACCTTCTAGAAATACCCTTTGGAGCACGATCTTAAAGCCTATTTAGGCAATTTACTAAAGGAAATTGGCATATCTACCTTTTCAGCTGCTTGTTTGGCAAGCATGTCTGCTTGTTCATTGCCCTCAAAACCAGCGTGTGCCTTAACCCAATGCCAACAGATTTTGTTCTTCCTTGAAACTCTGGCAGCTGTCTTCCACGTCTCCAACAATAATTCAGTGGGTGAATTTAATTTCTTCAGAGCATCCAGAATAGATCGGCTGCTGGTCTGCTGCTGTTATTTTCCACATAACGCAAAGCTTGCAGCATGGCCAAAAGTTTGAAAAATTGAGCAATACTTTTCTAATTTAATCAGCTTATGGTACACTTCCTCGTCTTGAAAGTAGACGACGAATGCAGCTCCCGTACATCTGATCGAACTCGAACCGCCCGTGTACACCCGGAGTTGAAATATATTACTCAGTGTTAAATGGTATGTAACCAGCGACAATTGTGAAGGGTGAATTAGTTCTTGGGTATTTACGGTCAGTTCTAGCTCGCTCAGTGCAACTGGTAAGCCCATTATATCTCTAATAATCGTGTCGTCTGCGATCTGGTGTGAGTTATGGAGGGCCAGCTGCTTGAGACGGATGTCGGCTGGAAGGAGACCCGTAATCACACAGGCTGCCTCAGAGGAGACCGTGCGGTACGCTTTTGCAGCACGGATGGTGCTGAGGCTATGTACGCTCAAAAGCTTTATCCTCTGCGGCATAGGACGAGCCTCAGACGGCTCGTGTGTCTACTGTAGGGAAATGGACAGTGTGCAACACACAATCTACCATTGTCCCAGGTGGACACCAGAAAGAGACAAATGTGCAGACAGAACCTAAGCAACACTGGAAGTGAAAACACTTACGGACATAATGTTAAGGTCGGAGCAGGACTGGATAACAACGGTGACCATGGCTAACGACATATTACGAGAAAAAGAAAACGACGAACGGAACGCACATATACATACCTGAACCTCTAATCACCTACGGTGGAAGGAGAAAGTAAGGCCTTAAATTGACCGAAACTACAGACACCTTTAGAAACTAATAAATAGACAACGTCATCTTGAAGCTAAATGCCATGAGGCGGTACCAAGATGATCGTGTAACCTCTCCATGTGTCCTTGTCGCTAATGGTTTTACTTGGGGGATTCAGAACAGTCGGGTCCATTCTCCTTTGTTTGAGCGGCCCCACAGTTGTTGCCAGCTGGTGTACAGTTGTGACCTCGCAGTCTTCTTTCGCTGATTTCTGTCTTCAGCCTGACTGAGAGAGACAGTTTTTTGTGCTGTGTAATACAGCTATTTCTTTGGCTAGGAGCTGTATTGGTGGTATCCCCGCTATTACAAGTGCCGCGTCTCCTGACACCGTCCTGTATGCACAACAAGTTCTCAGTGCCATCTTCCTCTGAATTGATGCCAACTTTTGTCTCGCGGTAACCTTTTCCATGGCCTTGTTCCATACGGGCGCACCGTACAGCATAGTGGAGTGGACTACGGTACATAACACTTTCCGTTTGCTGCTCTTTGGTCCTCCAACGTTTGGCATGTGCCTACCGAGTGCAGCACAGTTTTTGAGGGCCTTTGCCATTGTTGTCGCAATGTGTTGATTGAAGGCGACACATTGGTCTATAGTGATTCCAAGGTATTTTATAGATTTCTTTGGTATGATTTTTTCATGTTCTATTTTGAACATGATGGGGCCTATTTTTTCTCCTTCCTGTTAGTAACACAGCTTCGGTTTTCTCTGGAGCGAGCTTCAATTTTTTCCCGTTCATCCAAGTTGCCACAAGTTTAATTGCCATGTTCCCTCTGTCCATTATTTGTTTCTCGTTTTTGCCGTCACGATGACAGCCAGGTCGTCGGCGAAGCCTACTATGTCAACGCCCTCTGGTAATCTAAGCCTTAGAACACCGTCATACAGGATGTTCCACAGGGTGGGTCCCACCACTGAGCCCTGCGGAACACCACTGTAAACTTCTCTTTTGACAGCTTTACCTTCCGCTTCCAATATGATACAGCGCTTCGATAGATGGCTGCTCACCAGTTTGAGTAGACATGGGGGGAAACTTCTGGCTATCAGCTCTTCTACGTGCTCATCTAACGTGATCAGCGCACATATCTTCCTTCTCCGCTGGGAGCCCTCTGCAGCGTCTTCTGCAAACTTTAGCACCCTTAATATGGCATCGTCGTTGGATAGCCCTTTTCTAAACCCAAATAGACAGGCAAGACTAGACAGGCAAAACTAGACAGACAAGACTAGACAGATAAGACTAGACAGACAAGACTTTTTTTTTGGGCATAGCTGTGTTAATAAAATAACTTCTCCAGACAAGTGGACCCCTTGGAATCACCTCCGTACACTCTGGACCAGCTTTTCGCATAATCTCGGAGTGACGGATGGCAGTTTTTTTATAAATTAGTCTACATGTTGTTTTATTCCCCTCCTTTTTTCCCTTTTTGGACTGAATCTCGTCGTTTTCTTTATGTTTCATTATAGTTACAATTAATCGGTTTACATTGTTCCACTTTGTTTTTCCCTTTAGCATGTATGGGATTATTGTTCTGGCTCTAAAGGGTTCTTCCATGAGTTTTTCGACTGCTTCTCTTTCTGTTTTCCACCTCCAGCAATCAAAGATAGTGTGATTTACACTATCTGTTTCCCCGCAGTAAACACATAGGTCGTGTATTGCTCTGCCAATGTTGAAGAGATAATCCCTGAAGCTACTGTGGCCAGTCAGTACTTGAGTAAGGTAGTAGGTAGTGTCGCCGAATTTTCTATTTACCCAGGACGATATTTTTGGGATTAGCACTTGGGTCCACTGTCCTTTTTCGCTTAGCTGCCATCTTTTTTGCCATTCCTCGATAAGCTCTTCTCTGGCCAGTTGTTTTTTCTGTTTGCAGTAGTTTGCATCGTGCAGCTTTTTCCGATCTTTTACGAGCAGGTCTATGTAGGGTATTCCCGAGATGACTTGGGCGGCCTCTCCTGAGACCGTCCGATAAGCGCTGCACGTACGTAGAGCCATTTTCTGCTGAACGGTTGCGAGTTGGTGAAGGTTTCGTTTCTTGTCCAGTTCTTTGGCCCATATTGAAGCTCCGTACAACATGGTAGAATGGACTACCGACCTAAGTACTTTCCGAGAGCTGCTCTTAGCCCCCACTACGTTTGGCATGAGCTGCTGATTGCCTGCTAGTGTTCTCATTGCCTTTCCTGCCGCTTCGGTAATGTGCATGGTAGCCTAATGGTAAGTACTTCGTCATATAGCACGTTTCACAGGATGGGGCCTAGTATCGAACCCTATGGAACGACACTGTTGATTTGTCGCTCTTCTTTTTTCTGGTCTCCTAGCAGTATGATGCTTCGACAGCTGAGGTAGCTTCTTAATATGCGCAACAGATACGGAGATATACCCCTTCTTGTCAGACTGTCCATTATATGCTTCCAGGATGCGCCAATAAAAGTATTTCTAACATCAAGTGTTAGGAGGGCACACATTCGGTTGGTTTTCTGGGTTCCGCTTCTAGCCTTTTATGCGATCTCCAGGACAGCTTGTAAGGCACTGATGGTGGATCTACATTCTCTAAACCCATATTGTTTTTTGGACAAACCGCCTCCCGCCTCAGGCTCTCCCTTTAGCCTTAGAAGCAAGAGCTGCTCAAGTAGCTTACCAGACACATCCAATAGGCAGATGGGTCTGTAGGATGTGGGATCTCCTATCGGTTTATCTTCTTTTCTAATTAGTGACAGTTTTGCGCGCTTCTATATGACTGGGAAGTTCCCGGCAGTTAACAACCTATTCATTACGTCTAAGACGAATTTAGGTTGATGTCTAGCGGTTAACTTGACAATATCGTGTGGTATGCCATCGGGACCCGGTGTTCTGCAGTTTGTAATACGTTTACTCGCCAGGGATAGTTCCTCTTCCGTAAAAGTGGGCGTTGTGTGAACTTCAGGTTGTACCGAAGTAAAGGGTGTATGTTTCGGGAATAGTACGTCCGCTACTTGACGTACTCCTTCCATGCTCATTTGAAGATCTTGCGTCAGAATTTTCAGGTTTCTTCTTATAATTTGGAACGCGTCTCCCCATTTAGGTCTGTTGACAGCTTTTTCCAATGGCCTCGTTTTGATTTGTTAATGAGTTGACGTAGCTCCTTTTTTGCTCGCTTGTATTCATGACGTAACAGTTTATTTTTTTCTTCCGGACAGACAAGACTAGACAGATAAGACTAGACAGGTAAGACTAGACAAACAAGACTAGTCAGACAAGGCTAGACAGACAAGAGCAGACAGACAAGACTAGACAGACAAGACTAAGCAGACAAGACTAGGCAGACACAACTAGACAGATTACACAAGACGGGTAAGACTAGGCCGACAAGACTGGACAGATAACATTAGACAGACAAGATAAAACAGACAAGACTAGACATACTAGACTGGACCTGCAAGACTAGAGAGACAGATAAGATAGACAAGATTACACATATAATACTAGACAGATAAGACTAGGCAGACAAGACTAGCCAGACATAAAACTAGACAGATAAGATTGCCAATATTTTTATTTTAAATTATTCGACAATCAGTCTATATAGTATGCAAGTATATTGTTTTACGAGTGGACAGAAGCAGGTAGTTTGTAGTGCTAGTGAATAGATAAAGAATTTCGATTTGTCCAAGTGTGTGTGTGTGTGTGTGTTTGCAACTTCTGTCGCAGATTTCCCGAGGGGATTTCCCGGAAACAATCTGTATATGGCGCTCGCTTTCCATTGTTTCTTAAAAGTCAGGCCTGCCAACTGTCACCAACACAAACAGTAAAGCATACTTAAAAAAGATAACATCTAGACTGGTCTCCACAGAATTGTCTGTCTAGTCTTGTCTTGTTAGTTTCATCTAGCATTAATCGTGTATTAAGTTATATTTGTCTAGTCTGCTTAATCTTACCTAAGACAACTTAGGTTATGTCTGTCTAGCCTTGTTTGTTTAAGTTTGTTGAATTAAGCTAATATTTTATCTAAATTGATGTTATTTCAAAAAACATGAAGTTGTTTCAAAGTGAAGTTGTTGCAACATTAAGTTGTTTCAAGTTACAAACTGTATCCATATTTTATATCTGATCATGTGTTATCTTGTCAAGTCTGCAAAGAATTTAAATAATGTGAATTTCTCCAAAATCTGCAATTGTCCATTTTCTTTTCTAAAAAAAAAAATCGAAGAAAAGGGACGGAAATATCCGACACGACATGTAAATTGCCTCGGAAAATAAAATATGAACCGTTTCCTTCGTCCCGTCCCGCGCCACCCCGCGGCCTCGTCGTTTCCCATCCCGCCCCAGAAAACCCCATCAAATTTTCAAAAACCTCTGAATTATAAATCCGCCGTTTTTCCCAAGAAAAACCCACACACAGGACCGCAACCGAATAAAAGCACAACGATAAACTTTCCTTCAGTAATTAATTGCGTCCTGATTGGCCATTTTTGTGTTCGCTATGGGGTAACCATGGCAATAATAATAATGAAAAAAATTGTATAAAACAGGGGGCCAATCCACGGTGTCATTACGTGTCCATGTCGAGCGTGTTTATCAAAGATTAACGATTATCGATCAGAGGAAACGAAACACGCGAAGGGAACAGAACGGCCGCACCTGCCGACCCCACACACACACAACTTACCTTTGCAACTATTACCCGACCAGATCAATAAATTTTATTATTACTTTTTTTTATTATTTCCTCCCCGTTCTTTTCATATAAAATATTCAAACTATCGATTGCTCTACTATATAATCCATAGATTAGATAGGAATAGACTTTTTTTAAAAGGACACACTGCCATGAATTTTATTCTTTAGTTAATTTTATAAATATATAGTTCTCTATTCTCTATTAATTCTAACTGTTGTCTGTCTAGTCCTGCCTGTTTAGTTTTGTCTGTCTAGTCCTGTCTGTCTAGTCTGGTCTGTCTAGTCTTGTCTATCTAGTCTGGTCTGTCTAGTCCTGTCTGTCTAGTCTTGCCTGTCTAGTCTTGTCTGTCTAGTCTTGTCTGTCTAGTCTTGTCTTTCTAGTCTTGTCTGTCTAGTCTTGTCTGTCTAGTCTTGTCTGTCTAGTCTTGTCTGTCTAGTCTTGTCTGTCTAGTCTTGTCTGTCTAGTCTTGTCTGTCTAGTCTTGTCTGTCTAGTCTTGTCTGTCTAGTCTTGTCTGTCTAGTCTTGTCTGTCTAGTCTTGTCTGTCTAGTCTTGTCTGTCTAGTCTTGTCTGTCTAGTCTTGTCTGTCTAGTCTTGTCTGTCTAGTCTTGTCTGTCTAGTCTTGTCTGTCTAGTCTTGTCTGTCTAGTCTTGTCTGTCTAGTCTTGTCTGTCTAGTCTTGTCTGTCTAGTCTTGTCTGTCTAGTCTTGTCTGTCTAGTCTTGTCTGTCTAGTCTTGTCTGTCTAGTCTTGTCTGTCTAGTCTTGTCTGTCTAGTCTTGTCTGTCTAGTCTTGTCTGTCTAGTCTTGTCTGTCTAGTCTTGTCTGTCTAGTCTTGTCTGTCTAGTCTTGTCTGTCTAGTCTTGTCTGTCTAGTCTTGTCTGTCTAGTCTTGTCTGTCTAGTCTTGTCTGTCTAGTCTTGTCTGTCTAGTCTTGTCTGTCTAGTCTTGTCTGTCTAGTCTTGTCTGTCTAGTCTTGTCTGTCTAGTCTTGTCTGTCTAGTCTTGTCTGTCTAGTCTTGTCTGTCTAGTCTTGTCTGTCTAGTCTTGTCTGTCTAGTCTTGTCTGTCTAGTCTTGTCTGTCTAGTCTTGTCTGTCTAGTCTTGTCTGTCTAGTCTTGTCTATCTAGTCTGGTCTGTCTAGTCCTGTCTGTCTAGTCTTGTCTGTCTAGTCTTGTCTGTCTAGTCTTGTCTGTCTAGTCTTGTCTGTCTAGTCTTGTCTGTCTAGTCTTGTCTGTCTAGTCTTGTCTGTCTAGTCTTGTCTGTCTAGTCTTGTCTGTCTAGTCTTGTCTGTCTAGTTTTGTCTGTCTAGTCTTGTCTGTCTAGTCTTGTCTGTCTAGTCTTGTCTATCTAGTCTGGTCTGTCTAGTCCTGTCTGTCTAGTCTTGTCTGTCTAGTCTTGTCTGTCTAGTCTTGTCTGTCTAGTCTTGTCTTTCTAGTCTTGTCTGTCTAGTCTTGTCTGTCTAGTCTTGTCTGTCTAGTCTTGTCTGTCTAGTCTTGTCTGTCTAGTCTTGTCTGTCTAGTCTTGTCTGTCTAGTCTTGTCTGTCTAGTCTTGTCTGTCTAGTCTTGTCTGTCTAGTCTTGTCTGTCTAGTCTTGTCTGTCTAGTCTTGTCTGTCTAGTCTTGTCTGTCTAGTCTTGTCTGTCTAGTCTTGTCTGTCTAGTCTTGTCTGTCTAGTCTTGTCTGTCTAGTCTTGTCTGTCTAGTCTTGTCTGTCTAGTCTTGTCTGTCTAGTCTTGTCTGTCTAGTCTTGTCTGTCTAGTCTTGTCTGTCTAGTCTTGTCTGTCTAGTCTTGTCTGTCTAGTCTTGTCTGTCTAGTCTTGTTTGTCTAGTCTTGTCTGTCTAGTCTTGTCTGTCTAGTCTTGTCTGTCTAGTCTTGTCTGTCTAGTCTTGTCTGTCTAGTCTTGTCTGTCTAGTCTTGTCTGTCTGGTCTTGTCTGTCTAGTCTTGTCTGTCTAGTTTTGTCTGTCTAGTCTTGTCTGTCTAGTCTTGTCTGTCTAGTCTTGTCTGTCTAGTCTTGTCTGTCTAGTCTTGTCTGTCTAGTCTTGTCTGTCTAGTCTTGTCTGTCTAGTCTTGTCTGTCTAGTCTTGTCTGTCTAGTCTTGTCTGTCTAGTCTTGTCTGTCTAGTCTTGTCTGTCTAGTCTTGTCTATCTAGTCTGGTCTGTCTAGTCCTGTCTGTCTAGTCTTGTCTGTCTAGTCTTGTCTGTCTAGTCTTGTCTGTCTAGTCTTGTCTGTCTAGTCTTGTCTGTCTAGTCTTGTCTGTCTAGTCTTGTCTGTCTAGTCTTGTCTGTCTAGTCTTGTATGTCTAGTTTTGTCTGTCTAGTCTTGTCTGTCTAGTCTTGTCTGTCTAGTCTTGTCTGTCTAGTCTTGTCTGTCTAGTCTTGTCTGTCTAGTCTTGTCTGTCTAGTCTTGTCTGTCTAGTCTTGTCTGTCTAGTCTTGTCTGTCTAGTCTTGTCTGTCTAGTCTTGTCTGTCTAGTCTTGTCTGTCTAGTCTTGTCTGTCTAGTCTTGTCTGTCTAGTCTTGTCTGTCTAGTCTTGTCTGTCTAGTCTTGTCTGTTTAGTCTTGTCTGTCTAGTCTTGTCTGTCTAGTCTTGTCTGTCTAGTCTTGTCTATCTAGTCTGGTCTGTCTAGTCCTTGTCTGTCTAGTCTTGTCTGTCTGTCTAGTCTTGTCTGTCTAGTCTTGTCTGTCTAGTCTTGTCTGTCTAGTCTTGTCTGTCTAGTCTTGTCTGTCTAGTCTTGTCTGTCTAGTCTTGTCTGTCTAGTCTTGTCTGTCTAGTCTTGTCTGTCTAGTCTTGTCTGTCTAGTCTTGTCTGTCTAGTCTTGTCTGTCTAGTCTTGTCTGTCTAGTCTTGTCTGTCTAGTCTTGTCTGTCTAGTCTTGTCTGTCTAGTCTTGTCTGTCTAGTCTTGTCTGTCTAGTCTTGTCTGTCTAGTCTTGTCTGTCTAGTCTTGTCTGTCTAGTCTTGTCTGTCTAGTCTTGTCTGTCTAGTCTGTCTAGTCTTGTCTGTATAGTCTTGTCTGTCTAGTCTTGTCTATCTAGTCTTGTCTGTCTAGTCTTGTCTGTCTAGTCTTGTCTGTCTAGTCTTGTCTGTCTAGTCTTGTCTGTCTAGTCTTGTCTGTCTAGTCTTGTCTGTCTAGTCTTGTCTGTCTAGTCTTGTCTGTCTAGTCTTGTCTGTCTAGTCTTGTCTGTCTAGTCTTGTCTGTCTAGTCTTGTCTGTCTAGTCTTGTCTGTCTAGTCTTGTCTGTCTAGTCTTGTCTGTCTAGTCTTGTCTGTCTAGTCTTGTCTGTCTAGTCTTGTCTGTCTAGTCTTGTCTGTCTAGTCTTGTCTGTCTAGTCTTGTCTGTCTAGTCTTGTCTGTCTAGTCTTGTCTGTCTAGTCTTGTCTGTCTAGTCTTGTCTGTCTAGTCTTGTCTGTATAGTCTTGTCTGTCTAGTCTTGTCTATCTAGTCTTGTCTGTCTAGTCTTGTCTGTCTAGTCTTGTCTGTCTAGTCTTGTCTGTCTAGTCTTGTCTGTCTAGTCTTGTCTGTCTAGTCTTGTCTGTCTAGTCTTGTCTGTCTAGTCTTGTCTGTCTAGTCTTGTCTGTCTAGTCTTGTCTGTCTAGTCTTGTCTGTCTAGTCTTGTCTGTCTAGTCTTGTCTGTCTAGTCTTGTCTGTCTAGTCTTGTCTGTCTAGTCTTGTCTTTTTTTTTTTGGGGGGGGACGTAGCAAGCACTTTCGTTAACTTGACAAGTGGTCCCCCTGGAATGCTCCCTGTATCCCTCGGCATCGCAAAAGCATTTCTTCAAGGGAGGGCTGTTCTAATATTTCGTTCTCAATAGTTGTTTATTCCTTCTTTCTTCCTCTTCCTTTTTATCAATAATTTTCTTCATACCTTTTTCTACAACCTTCCAGTCTTCATCACTCTTCAGCATGATTGCCGTCATGTTCGTGTTGGTTAAGGTCTCTCCTATGCGTACCTCCATCTCAAGTCTTTCGCTTGTCCATCGGGGGCAGTAGAAAGCGGTATGTTCCACTGTGTCTGGCTCCCCACAGTAGGTGCAGTCTTCCGATTACTGTAGATGAAACCGTTTGAGGTAGACTGCAAAACAGCCATGGCCACCCAGAATTTGTGTGATGTGGTATCCCACCTCTCCATGTTTCCTGTTTGTCCACTTTATTATATCCGGGATCAGTTTTTTGGTCCACTCGCCCTTATCTTGCAGTTTATTCCATTTCTCCTGCCATTTCGTTTTAGTTTCTTCTTTTATTTGTGCCGTGGTTTGTCCATTTTGTTTTTTATGCATACGGCATCTTTCGTGCACCAGTAGTTCTATTGGCGGTACTCCGGCGATCACTTGAAGTGCTGCAGTTGACGTGGTGCGGTATGCGCTACATATTCTTATTAGTGTTTTCCTTTGAACACTTTCCATTATGTTTCTATATTTAGCACATTTCATGGTTTCGCACCAGATTGGCGCCCCATACAGCATTATCGTGTACACTACCGATGCAAGTATTTTCCTTTTACTGCTTCTTGCACCCCCCACGTTAGGCATTATCCTAGACAGTTTGGTCGATAACTCTTCCGCCTTTTTTGCGATGTTTTCGACATGTTTGGTCATTCTCATATTGTGGTCAAAATAGATTCCTAGATACTTGAGAACTTTAATGGTGCTAATCATTATTCCGTCGATCTGTATGGTTATCTCCTTTAACTTCCTCCGACCCACTAGCAGTACGCATTCCGTTTTCTGGGGGGCTAACTGGAGCTTTTTCTTCTTCATTTCCTTTTGGATTTCAAGGATTGCGGCATTTATTTTACCTTCTAGTGATGTCCCTGTTCGCCCGCAGGCAACTACAGCTAGGTCGTCCGCATATCCTACAAGGGTCACTCCCTGCGGCACTTCCACGTTTATTAAGCTGTCGTAGTGAACGTTCCACAGCAGTGGACCGAGTATGGACCCCTGTGGTACATCGCATGTCACCTCGGTTGAGTGTTTATGTCCTATCAGCATTGTTCTGTTGGTGAAGTAACTGCATATCAATTCTATTAGGTATGTGGAAATTTTTCTTGTTTTAAGGTCATCTACGATACCCTTCCAAGACGCGGTATTGAAGGCGTTTTGTACGTCTAGCGTAACCATTGCGCAAAAATCCTTTTCGTCTCTCTTGCCTTGTTTTTAATTATTTGCATTGCATCAATGGTGGAGCGCCCCTTTCTAAATCCGAACTGCATGCCGGCTAAACCTCCTGTTTGCTCGAGCTCTTCATTTAGTCTTCGGTAGATTAATTGTTCCAGCAGTTTGCCGGCAGTATTTAGCATGCTTAAGGGACGGTAGCTTTGCACCCCATTTTTTTTAGGTTTTTCCAGCAGAACTAGTCTCGATTCCTTCCATATTTTTGGAAACTCTCTTCTGCTCAATAGTCTGTTATATACGTCCAGGCGGTATTGCGGTTGTCTGAGAGCTGTCAACTTGATTAGTTCCGCCGGGATGCAGTTCGGTCCGGGTGCTTTTCCCAATTTCAATTTGCTTGCTGCTACTTTTAGTTCATCTACGGTGAAATATGTGGGCTCAGCTTTTGGCAGACCAGCCAGTTCCTTTTCCCATTGCAGTATGGGATTTTTCGGGAATAGTTTGTTGGCTTCCTCCACCATCTGCTCTTCTGTAAGGAAGGTCTTTGGTGCCACATTCATTTTTTTGCATACTATTCTATAGCCCTCTCCCCATATATTGTGGTCTATCTCGTCGCAGACCTTCTTCCATGCTTTCTTCTTAGCATCTAGTATGGCCTGCTTAAGAGAGTTTCTGTGCTCATGGTATTCGCTTAGATATTTTTTCCTTTGTTCTATGGTTGCGTTTGGATTTGCATTTGTTCTTGTGGTTTTCCTTCTTCTAGCTATACATTCCTTTCTTAGTTTTGCTATTTCAGTGTTCCACCAATACACTTGTTGTTTCTTTATATGCTGGCTTGACTTTTTTGGTAGTGTTCGGTCGCACGTAATTTTAATTTGTTTAATATATCCTTCTGGAGTTATGATTTCTTGTTTTCCCTTTTGGTCTTCAATATTTTGGTCTAGTTCTGTGCTAAAAAGGCCTAAGGCGTCAAGTTTAATTTTCCAGCCTAGTGGTTTATGTTGCTGTTTTATTGCCATGTTGGTCCTTCCTATCTTAACTTCGTAACAAATATATTGATGGTCGCTCAAGTTTTCAAGTTCCAGTACTCTCCAGTTCGTTATTTTCCCGCTTATGTTTGCAGTGCTGAACGTAATGTCTATATAAGACGTGCTGTTTCCTCTTACGAAAGTGGGAGCGTCCCCTGTATTCAGTAGCTGTAGGTCATCTGCGGCTAACCATTCGGATAATATTTTTCCCCATCTGTCCTCTGTTCCAGATCCCCATAGCCTGCATTTTGCGTTAAAGTCGCCACCTACCAAAATTTTCTTGGTGTTTCCATTTAGGAACATGCTTTCGCGTATTCCGTTAAGTATTGCTACATACTCGTCGTCACTTATGTTGGGTGAGCAATAGCAACTGTATATTATGATGCCTAGAGTCTCTACCCAGACATATCCTTTTCCGCTTGCGCTTCTGGTGAACTTGGGGTCTCTGAAGCCTCTTATTGCGGCACTTTTTTCATTGCTGTGGAACCAGGGTCCTTTATTGACATCCTTGATGTTAGGTTCCGATATTAGTACCAGATTCAGTTGTAGTGTCGTGGCGGTCTTATATAATAGGTCATGTGCCGGGCCACATCTATTCAGGTTGGTTTGCAGGATCTTAAGCGTCATTTTGGAGTGGTCGCATATCCTTCTGGTTTTCCGCATTTGACACCTTTTTTGGATCCTGTTCTCTCTTTTGGAGTTTGGTTTCTGAGTTTAATTACTTCATTTTTATATTTGCCGCATTCCATGGTGGCAGCTCGATGACCTTCTTCCTCGCATTCGTAGCAGTATGGAGCGTTCTCGCAGTTTACTGCCAGATGTCCTTTCTTATTACATTTATAGCACCGGTCTTTCATATCCTTTTTCTCCGCAGTGCAGTCCTTCATTTCGTGCCCATGTCCTAAACATTTGTAACATTTGATTGGGGACAGGATTTCGCTTATTCTGCATCTTTGCCAGCCGATTTTAATTCTTCCAGTCTTAATGATCTCCTCGGCCTTCTTCTTGTATAGACTTACTGTCGCTACCATGGTGTCTCCTTTTTTTGTGGCTCTTAGGGTGTTGATCTTTATATCATTCCTCTGGGTTTCTATACCCGTTGTATCTGCTATCGCTTCCTTGATCTCTTCTTCTGTTGTCTCCTCTAGTATATCCCTGATTATGATAACTTTCCTAAATGGCTCCATTTCTTTGGCTGTGGCTATGTCTTTTAGAGTTTCGAGAGCTTTTTCTTTAAACAGAGTTGCTGCTCCTTCTTTTTTCTCTTTGACCGTAATCCTGTAGTTTACACTTTTAGTCTTCTTGATTTCTTGAACCTGCACTCCAACTTCCTCTACATCTATTTCTTGTCTCATCGTTTTCAAGACACTGGCGAAGGTGCTTCCGCTAGAAGTTGTGGGCGTTATTTCTATCGTTTTTTTTATTTGTTTGGTCCTTCTATGATTTGGTTTAATCCATCCTCCGTTTCCTCCTGCGTTTTCTGTATAGGGCTTGTTTTGATCATCTCCCGCTGGACCTTGCGTGTTTCTTTTGTATATATATACTTTGGTTCTTGTGTTGTGAAAGATAGCTTCTATCATTTTTTGGAATCTTAGTGTGGTCAGACTGGCGAGGTGGTGGATTGCAATCCCATCACAATTGCCTGTTTCCTCCATTAATTTTTTGAGCTTATCCCTTAAGTCCTCTTCTGTTCCGTCGTGCGTCATTTTAATAATTTTCCTGTGTATCACTTCCTCGGGATCTTTTGACCTGATTTTCGTTACTTGTTCCAAGATTTCAAAGTCACCGTTTAGTTCCCCTATTTCAGGATATTTTTCTCGATAGATTCTTTGGATGCCCTTCTCCATCTTACTGTCATTGGGATCCACAATTACTATCTTTACCGATCCGTCTTCCCTGTTGAGTGGATTCCCCATAATTACCTCGGTGTTGGTGAACAGTTTCGCCCTCCATTCCTTCACATCTGCAGAGTGCCATTTTTCTAGAGTGTCTACGCCCTCCAGGGTTTCTAAAGAGTTTACAGCAGGTACCATCGATGTTGAGTGGGGGTCGTGTCTACCGGTCTCGGTGGTCTGTGTACCAGCACAGCTTGTCCGTGTAGGTTCCAGTTAGTCGCTGTTCACTTGTATGTCTACATCATAGGTAGGAATTTCAATATTTTCCCACCTATGGGCTTCAAACCATTCCTGTGCGGGGCCTTTGCTGACTTTTTCGGTTTGCCTTTTCATCTTTTCCACCAGAGTCTTAATCTCCCTCTTCGTGCTAGGGCTTTCATCAACGAGTTTAGCGAGCTGAGCTGCGTGCAGTGTGATCATTTGAATAGTTTCAATAATGTTAAATGCAGTTGGGCACTCCTTCTTTTTTATGGCATCTAATGAGTCGGTGGCATCGAAAGACGTGTCTGCTACTTTCCTTTTTTTCTTTTTGGCGGTGCCCATTGAATTACAGCGCTGTCTTTGACTACTGCTGGTATTCAGCCTGCTGTGCGGCAGTCTATTACTCTCCAGGAAACCGTCAAGAGTTGTCGCTTGTTTGACGCTGTCTGCAGTTTGTCTTACTGTTCCAGTAATGGTATCTTGCACTTCGGCCTGGTTACCTACCAGAAGTGCTGGGCGGTCGTTGGATAACGGTCGGGGGGAGCCCGCTCGCACACTCCCTGCACCGACCGGCACTGAGGTATCCCTCCTCTGCACCGTAAACGAATTTTTCTTGTCTGAGCTCATTTCATAATTAAGGGCTATCCGACCTAGGCCCGCGCCAATAAGTCTAGGGAACTTTTTTTGTTAAAGAGGATTTTCCCCTCTGTGGGTATCTATCTTGGTCTGGTCCTTCCCCCTTGACCTGTCTGACTTGGGTGACCCTTCTGGTAGCTACGCTACCGTCAGCATAGCTCTCAGGATCATTAGGACACGCAAGCTCCCCCACCCGGCATAATGCCTTCGTCAAGGTGTAGATACTTCGAGGGAGGTCTAGTCTTGTCTGTCTAGTCTTCTCTGTCTAGTCTTGTCTGTCTAGTCTTGCCTGTCTAGTCTTGTCTGTCTAGTCTTGTCTGTCTAGTCTTGTCTGTCTAGCCTTGTCTGTCTAGTCTTGTCTGTCTAGTCTTGTCTGTCTAGTCTTGTCTGTCTAGTCTTGTCTGTCTAGTCTTGTCTGTCTAGTCTTGTCTGTCTAGTCTTGTCTGTCTAGTCTTGTCTGTCTAGTCTTGTCTGTCTAGTCTTGTCTGTCTAGTCTTGTCTGTCTAGTCTTGTCTGTCTAGTCTTGTCTGTCTAGTCTTGTCTGTCTAGTCTTGTCTGTCTAGTCTTGTCTGTCTAGTCTTGTCTGTCTAGTCTTGTCTGTCTAGTCTTGTCTGTCTAGTCTTGTCTGTCTAGTCTTGTCTGTCTAGTCTTGTCTGTCTAGTCTTGTCTGTCTAGTCTTGTCTGTCTAGTCTTGTCTGTCTAGTCTTGTCTGTCTAGTCTTGTCTGTCTAGTCTTGTCTGTCTAGTCTTGTCTGTCTAGTCTTGTCTGTCTAGTCTTGTCTGTCTAGTCTTGTCTGTCTAGTCTTGTCTGTCTAGTCTTGTCTGTCTAGTCTTGTCTGTCTAGTCTTGTCTGTCTAGTCTTGTCTGTCTAGTCTTGTCTGTCTAGTCTTGTCTGTCTAGTCTTGTCTGTCTAGTCTTGTCTGTCTAGTCTTGTCTGTCTAGTCTTGTCTGTCTAGTCTTGTCTGTCTAGTCTTGTCTGTCTAGTCTTGTCTGTCTAGTCTTGTCTGTCTAGTCTTGTCTGTCTAGTCTTGTCTGTCTAGTCTTGTCTGTCTAGTCTTGTCTGTCTAGTCTTGTCTGTCTAGTCTTGTCTGTCTAGTCTTGTCTGTCTAGCCTTGTCTGTCTAGTCTTGTCTGTCTAGTCTTGTCTGTCTAGTCTTGTCTGTCTAGTCTTGTCTGTCTAGTCTTGTCTGTCTAGCCTTGTCTGTCTAGTCTTGTCTGTCTAGTCTTGTCTGTCTAGTCTTGTCTGTCTAGTCTTGTCTGACTAGTCTTGTCTGTCTAGTCTTGTCTGTCTAGTCTTGTCTGTCTAGTCTTGTCTGTCTAGTCTTGTCTGTCTAGTCTTGTCTGTCTAGTCTTGTCTGTCTAGTCTTGTCTGTCTAGTCTTGTCTGTCTAGCCTTGTCTGTCTAGCCTTGTCTGTCTAGTCTTGTCTGTCTAGTCTTGTCTGTCTAGTCTTGTCTGTCTAGTCTTGTCTGTCTAGTCTTGTCTGTCTAGTCTTGTCTGTCTAGTCTTGTCTGTCTAATCTTGTCTGTCTAGTCTTGTCTGTCTAGTCTTGTCTGTCTAGCCTTGTCTGTCTAGTCTTGTCTGTCTAGTCTTGTCTGTCTAGTCTTGTCTGTCTAGTCTTGTCTGTCTAGTCTTGTCTGTCTAGTCTTGTCTGTCTAGTCTTGTCTGTCTAGTCTTGTCTGTCTAGTCTTGTCTGTCTAGTCTTGTCTGTCTAGTCTTGTCTGTCTAGTCTTGTCTGTCTAGTCTTGTCTGTCTAGTCTTGTCTGTCTAGTCTTGTCTGTCTAGTCTTGTCTGTCTAGTCTTGTCTGTCTAGCCTTGTCTGTCTAGTCTTGTCTGTCTAGTCTTGTCTGTCTAGTCTTGTCTGTCTAGTCTTGTCTGTCTAGCCTTGTCTGTCTAGTCTTGTCTGTCTAGTCTTGTCTGTCTAGTCTTGTCTGTCTAGTCTTGTCTGTCTAGTCTTGTCTGTCTAGTCTTGTCTGTCTAGTCTTGTCTGTCTAGTCTTGTCTGTCTAGTCTTGTCTGTCTAGTCTTGTCTGTCTAGTCTTGTCTGTCTAGTCTTGTCTGTCTAGTCTTGTCTGTCTAGTCTTGTCTGTCTAGTCTTGTCTGTCTAGTCTTGTCTGTCTAGCCTTGTCTGTCTAGTCTTGTCTGTCTAGTCCTTGTCTGTCTAGTCTTGTCTGTCTAGTCTTGTCTGTCTAGTCTTGTCTGTCTAGCCTTGTCTGTCTAGTCTTGTCTGTCTAGCCTTGTCTGTCTAGTCTTGTCTGTCTAGTCTTGTCTGTCTAGTCTTGTCTGTCTAGTCTTGTCTGTCTAGTCTTGTCTGTCTAGTCTTGTCTGTCTAGTCTTGTCTGTCTAGTCTTGTCTGTCTAGTCTTGTCTGTCTAGTCTTGTCTGTCTAGTCTTGTCTGTCTAGTCTTGTATGTCTAGTCTTGTCTGTCTAGTCTTGTATGTCTAGCCTTGTCTGTCTAGTCTTGTCTGTCTAGTCTTGTCTGTCTACTCTTGTCTGTCTAGTCTTGTCTGTCTAGTCTTGTCTGTCTAGTCTTGTCTGTCTAGTCTTGTCTGTCTAGTCTTGTCTGTCTAGTCTTGTCTGTCTAGTCTTGTCTGTCTAGTCTTGTCTGTCTAGCCTTGTCTGTCTAGTCTTGTCTGTCTAGTCTTGTCTGTCTAGTCTTGTCTGTCTAGTCTTGTCTGTCTAGTCTTGTCTGTCTAGCCTTGTCTGTCTAGTCTTGTCTGTCTAGCCTTGTCTGTCTAGTCTTGTCTGTCTAGTCTTGTCTGTCTAGTCTTGTCTGTCTAGTCTTGTCTGTCTAGTCTTGTCTATCTAGTCTTGTCTGTCTAGTCTTGTCTGTCTAGTCTTGTCTGTCTAGTCTTGTCTGTCTAGTCTTGTCTGTCTAGTCTTGTCTGTCTAGTCTTGTCTGTCTAGTCTTGTCTGTCTAGCCTTGTCTGTCTAGTCTTGTCTGTCTAGTCTTGTCTGTCTAGTCTTGTCTGTCTAGTCTTGTCTGTCTAGTCTTGTCTGTCTAGTCTTGTCTGTCTAGTCTTGTCTGTCTAGTCTTGTCTGTCTAGTCTTGTCTGTCTAGTCTTGTCTGTCTAGTCTTGTCTGTCTAGTCTTGTCTGTCTAGTCTTGTCTGTCTAGTCTTGTCTGTCTAGTCTTGTCTGTCTAGTCTTGTCTGTCTAGTCTTGTCTGTCTAGTCTTGTCTGTCTAGTCTTGTCTGTCCTAGTCTTGTCTGTCTAGCCTTGTCTGTCTAGTCTTGTCTGTCTAGTCTTGTCTGTCTAGTCTTGTCTGTCTAGTCTTGTCTGTCTAGTCTGGTCTGTCTAGCCTTGTCTGTCTAGTCTTGTCTGTCTAGTCTTGTCTGTCTAGTCTTGTCTGTCTAGTCTTGTCTGTCTAGTCTTGTCTGTCTGTCTAGTCTTGTCTGTCTAGTCTTGTCTGTCTAGTCTTGTCTGTCTAGTCTTGTCTGTCTAGTCTTGTCTGTCTAGTCTTGTCTGTCTAGTCTTGTCTGTCTAGTCTTGTCTGTCTAGTCTTGTCTGTCTAGTCTTGTCTGTCTAGTCTTGTCTGTCTAGTCTTGTCTGTCTAGTCTTGTCTGTCTAGTCTTGTCTGTCTAGCCTTGTCTGTCTAGCCTTGTCTGTCTAGTCTTGTCTGTCTAGTCTTGTCTGTCTAGTCTTGTCTGTCTAGTCTTGTCTGTCTAGTCTTGTCTGTCTAGTCTTGTCTGTCTAGTCTTGTCTGTCTAGTCTTGTCTGTCTAGTCTTGTCTGTCTAGTCTTGTCTGTCTAGTCTTGTCTGTCTAGTCTTGTCTGTCTAGTCTTGTCTGTCTAGTCTTGTCTGTCTAGTCTTGTCTGTCTAGTCTTGTCTGTCTAGTCTTGTCTGTCTAGTCTTGTCTGTCTAGTCTTGTCTGTCTAGTCTTGTCTGTCTAGTCTTGTCTGTCTAGTCTTGTCTGTCTAGTCTTGTCTGTCTAGTCTTGTCTGTCTAGTCTTGTCTGTCTAGTCTTGTCTGTCTAGTCTTGTCTGTCTAGTCTTGTCTGTCTAGTCTTGTCTGTCTAGTCTTGTCTGTCTAGTCTTGTCTGTCTAGTCTTGTCTGTCTAGTCTTGTCTGTCTAGTCTTGTCTGTCTAGTCTTGTCTGTCTAGTCTTGTCTGTCTAGTCTTGTCTGTCTAGTCTTGTCTGTCTAGTCTTGTCTGTCTAGTCTTGTCTGTCTAGTCTTGTCTGTCTAGTCTTGTCTGTCTAGTCTTGTCTGTCTAGTCTTGTCTGTCTAGTCTTGTCTGTCTAGTCTTGTCTGTCTAGTCTTGTCTGTCTAGTCTTGTCTGTCTAGTCTTGTCTGTCTAGTCTTGTCTGTCTAGTCTTGTCTGTCTAGTCTTGTCTGTCTAGTCTTGTCTGTCTAGTCTTGTCTGTCTAGTCTTGTCTGTCTAGTCTTGTCTGTCTAGTCTTGTCTGTCTAGTCTTGTCTGTCTAGTCTTGTCTGTCTAGTCTTGTCTGTCTAGTCTTGTCTGTCTAGTCTTGTCTGTCTAGTCTTGTCTGTCTAGTCTTGTCTGTCTAGTCTTGTCTGTCTAGTCTTGTCTGTCTAGTCTTGTCTGTCTAGTCTTGTCTGTCTAGTCTTGTCTGTCTAGTCTTGTCTGTCTAGTCTTGTCTGTCTAGTCTTGTCTGTCTAGTCCTTGTCTGTCTAGTCTTGTCTGTCTAGTCTTGTCTGTCTAGTCTTGTCTGTCTAGTCTTGTCTGTCTAGTCTTGTCTGTCTAGTCTTGTCTGTCTAGTCTTGTCTGTCTAGTCTTGTCTGTCTAGTCTTGTCTGTCTAGTCTTGTCTGTCTAGTCTTGTCTGTCTAGTCTTGTCTGTCTAGTCTTGTCTGTCTAGTCTTGTCTGTCTAGTCTTGTCTGTCTAGTCTTGTCTGTCTAGTCTTGTCTGTCTAGTCTTGTCTGTCTAGTCTTGTCTGTCTAGTCTTGTCTGTCTAGTCTTGTCTGTCTAGTCGTGTCTGTCTAGTCTTGTCTGTCTAGTCTTGTCTGTCTAGTCTTGTCTGTCTAGTCTTGTCTGTCTAGTCTTGTCTGTCTAGTCTTGTCTGTCTAGTCTTGTCTGTCTAGTCTTGTCTGTCTAGTCTTGTCTGTCTAGTCTTGTCTGTCTTCTTGTCTGTCTAGTCTTGTCTGTCTAGTCTTGTCTGTCTAGTCTTGTCTGTCTAGTCTTTGTCTGTCTAGTCTTGTCTGTCTAGTCTTGTCTGTCTAGTCTTGTCTGTCTAGTCTTGTCTGTCTAGTCTTGTCTGTCTAGTCTTGTCTGTCTAGTCTTGTCTGTCTAGTCTTGTCTGTCTAGTCTTGTCTGTCTAGTCTTGTCTGTCTAGTCTTGTCTGTCTAGTCTTGTCTGTCTAGTCTTGTCTGTCTAGTCTTGTCTGTCTAGTCTTGTCTGTCTAGTCTTGTCTGTCTATTTTTGTTTACCTTGCCTTGTCTCTTTAGTCTGTCTAGTCTTGTCAGTCTTCTCTTGACTGTCTAGTCTTGTCTGTCTAGTCGTGTCTGTCTAATATTGTCTGTCTAATCCTGTCTGTCTACTCTTGTCTGTCTACTCTTGTCTGTCTAGTTTTGTCGGTCTAGTCTTGTCTGTCTAGTCTCTTCTGTCAAGTATTGTCTGTCTATTTTTGTCTATATAGTCTTGTTTGTTTAGTCTTGTATCTTTAGTCTTGTCTGTTTAGTCTAGTCTGTCTAATCTAAATAATTATAATTGCAACAAGTAAGTGTGTTCAGTGAGTTTGAGTTTCGCACGTAGAAAAAGGATATATGGGTAGTGAGTGGTGCGACTAGACGTCGGTAGTGTGCATAATTGGCAGGAAACGGTCCGCCTAATATTTACGATGGGTTTCGGGCGTCGCGGCGGCGGTTGCGTCCGCCGTTGCCGCCGCCGCGACGCCGCTGCAGGTGAAATAACTGGGGTAAATCGAGGGTGGATCGTCGGCGCAGGCCCGAGCGGGGGGCGGCGGGGGCGGCCGCGGAAGGTAGGGTAGGTGCGCGGGCACAACACAAACAGGTATATGACAGACAAACGGACGGACCTGTCAGTCTGAGGCTAGAACCGCTGCGACGACAAACCCACCCCCAACACAAAAACAAAAGAGAAATTGGGAAAGAGTAAGAATTGTGAGGAGGATTTTGAGTTTTTTGCGTTGTTTTTTGTTTTGGGGTTTGATTGGTTGTTTCCCCCTCTTTTTGTTGGGTTTTTGTTTTTTGGATTAGATTGGTGCGTGTTTACCTGGACTAGGTGGAAGCGGTGTAACTAGTCGCGACACTCACTCAGTCGAGCTCCGAACGCCAAACGTTCAACACACATTGCATTCACTCGTTGACTAAAACACTTGTAAAACTAAAACTCGCTGTTTTTCCGCGTTCGCACTCTGAACAAAAAGACTTTAATTAAAAACCAAATTACGTCCAAAACATTCAAAAGTGTTCAAGCAGCCAATTTGCGCAAAAGATAAAGTGATCGGAAAAGTGCGTGCCAGTGCTCCCGACAAAGTGTCAGAAAACAATCTCAACCCAAAACCCCCAAAACCAACTCAACTCCACCGACATTCAGTCAAGTTGTTGCCGGTAGAAAATTGTAAAAATTTTGTGTGCAATCGTTTGAATCGTGGAGACCGTGTTCAATACCACGAAGAGAGGTCGGCATCCTCTTGGCGGCAGACAGTCTCCTCCGACTGCCGCCACTCCGCCATCGTTGAAAAGGGCCCGCCGCAGCGAGTCCTCCAGCCCCAACTCCAATCCGGATAATATTATGGAAGCTCCCCACGCCGTCAAACTCAGCCAGAGCATGGATTCCGTCAACACTGCTACAGGAGAAGAAGAGGTAAATATAAAATAAAAAACTTTTCATAAAATTCCGAAAGATTTTTTTAAAATTCAGTCCAAATATGAAGCAAATCGGAGTTAAAATGAACTCACATCAATATAAACATAACATTATCTGAAACTTATTTATACAATTTATTTTATTTCCGATTTATGCAATATGCCATTACACCGATTTATACAATATATAATCTATACTGAAACGATCAAACTTGGCCAATTGCAAGTCTATTTCTCATATTCTTAATGTTACTGCGACTGATTCAATCTTTCTATTACGATTTGTTGTTTTAATTTAATTCACAGATTAAGTTATAATATGAGTTTGAAGGAGGTGCAAAGGAAATTTGGTTTAATTTCTTTACAAGAAAAAAATTTGAATTTTTTTGTAGCTAATACTATACAGTCAAAATCTTGTAAAGAAAATTTGACCGGAAATAAAGTTACAAACTCAATGTAAACTTGATACTACCTGAAATTTTGCCGATTTAGACAATGTACAATCTACACGTATTTCTCACCTTGTTGAGTTAATTTAATAAGTCAAGCTTATATATTCTTAATCTTTAGACGATACTGAATGTTTTTGTTAACATTTCATCGAATTTGATGCCTAAATTAAGTTACAATTTGAGTTTGAAGCTGACACAAAGAAGAATAAGTTCAAGTTTCTTACAAGAAAGAAGCTCGATTTTCAAAGTTGATAATTCGAAAACTATTGCAGCTAAATCTCTTTAACGGCACTATGCAGTTGGTGGATTTTCAGACTGTACACATTTAGTATTTATAGTTTGTTATTTAGATTTCGCTGAAACTCATTCGCTTAATATATAGTGCATTTACCGACAAACTAGATCATTTTTTTTAAATTTAGAGCTTTCTGAAGATTTCAGCGAAAATTTGAAGAAAATTTGACCGGAATAGAAGAAGAACAAACTCAATGTAAACTCGATGCTACCTGAAATTTAGCCGATTTTGGCAACGTTCAATCTACACTTATTTCTCACTTTGTTGAATTGAATAATTAAGTCGAACTTATATATTCTTAACCTTTAGACAATACTGAATGTTTTTGTTAAGATTTCTTAGAATTTGATATTTAAATTAAGTTACAATATCAGTTTGAAGCTGACACAATGAATAAGTTCAAGTTTCTTACAAGAAAGAAGGTTGTTCATATTTTTAAAGTTGATAATTTGATAACTATTGTAGCTAATACTATATAGTATTGTCAAAATCTTGTTAAGTGAATTTTAAACTTACTTCAACGGCACTATGTAGTTGGTGGATTTTCAGACTGTATAGTTTTGGTATTTATAATTTCTTAGCTAGGTTTCCCTGAAACTCAAGTGCTCAATATATAGTGCAAATGCCGACAAACTAAATAATTTTTACATATGGAATTTGCCCCCGCGTAGTTTTCTCTTCGTACTTTGTGGATCCTTTTGGTACCAAGTAAAAATAATTCTGACAAAATTTGAGCTCTTTATCTCAAGCCGATATCGAGATATTAACAGAAACCCATTTTTTAGATTTTATTTTTTTCCCATAGTAAAATTTAAATCTAATAAGCCCCGATTTTTTCGCCAATACATTTGTTATGATTTTTTTTTTATGATTCTCAGATCGAAAGGCGATTTTTAAGAAAAGAAAAAAAAATAAAATTTTTTTTTTACCGTATTTTTTGAAGTGTCATCCGTCTAATTTTGCCAGAAAATGTCTTATGTGCTCCTTTATACTGGAGAATTTTTTCAATTTTTTTTAAGTGGTCGAACAATTGAACAAAATTAATAACGATCTTACATTCCAATGAACATATTTTATTATTGCTACAGGAAGAGAAAAATGAACCTTTACAAAAGGCTAATGACCAATAGGTCTCCCGCCGAGGAGTTTACTTTTACATTTTAATATTCAAAATAATTTTATACAAAAAAATTCTGAATTTACAGATTATGGAAGGTATTGCTAAAAAATACATAAAAAGTTTAAACTTTAAACAAACTGAACACAGCCTGAATATATAAATATATTCAGCCTTTCCGGAACTCTATTACAATTATTGAGTCTTTTTAGGACTACCAAAACAAATCTTTCCAAATTGTTTTGGTAATCCTAAAAAGACTGAATAATTGTTATAGGGCTCCGGAAAGGTTGAATATATTTATATATTCAGGTTGTGTTCCGTTTGTTTTAAGTTTGTATGATTATCTATAACATGGGATGGTTTCACCAATCTTTGCATAAAAAGTTGTTTTTGAAAGAATACGTCAGTTAATTTTTGTCACTGTCTTCATTTACTACAACGTAAATTTTTTTTCTATAAACAGACGACTTAAGATTTCGGCAGGTCTTATTATTTTAGCCAAATATCAAGCATGGGAAAGATATGCAATGTGAGAGCAACATCCAATAGTACGCCTTTCATTAGCACAATCACAACAATATCGTCTAATACCAGAGATTTCATTCTTTTTTCAGAGATTTCATTAAAGTTTTAGTGAGTAGTTTATGATCTAAAAGCTTGAACCTTTGCTTGACATTACCATGAACTGCTTCAACTACCCAACGAACTTTCGTAACAAAACGGGATTGATTTGACTCGACTGTAGTAAGCTGATTTCTTTCCCTTTAAGAGCATTAACACGGCATCAACACTTTGAATTCTAGTAGTTCTAAATATTCTGTTATATCACGAAAGCATTGATCTACTACGATAATTATAATTATAATTTTTTAGTAACTTAATGAGACCATTAGGATTGCTCAGGACGATTTTCATAATTTCAGCATCGTTCATGTTAACTGTGTAAGGCCATGCATATCTATAACCACACCATTTGTAGTGCATATTGTAAATGATTTGCACAGAGGTTCTTTTTTTGACCAGAATATGATTTTCTGTGGTATTCATTAGTACTTTTTTGATGGAGAATATATGAGGCGTTGCGAATACGAAGGTTGAACTCAACATTGGGTCATTTTTTTTTCACGGATGGGATCAGAACCATCTCGAGAATCCGCAGGTATAGGTTTCATGTTGAGTTCGTCAAAAGTTCATCAAATTCGACATCAGTCTTTGTTGAGTTCGCGCTTTATCCGCAATGGATAAAAAAAATTCAAATGCGTTTTTCTCGAAACCACCATTTGTTGAGTTCGCCCTTCGTATTTGCAACGCCTCATATGTTCTATTACAAATAAATACCAGTTGGTTATCTTATAGTTCATATAATTTTGTTTGAAGTATTAGAAAGTAAAGTTTCTCTAGTGACAGCGTCAATTCCACAATTCAATGGCAAAACGTCTTTTTCAAATGAGTACATCACTTCATCACAGTAGTCAGATACCATCTATTCACGGGTCAAACCAAAAATGGATGATATTGTAGCTTTGGATTCCCAGTTTTTAATTTAAATAAAAAAATGACTAGAGCTTGAGTGACAGGATATTTTCAAATGTATTTTTGCAAAATTTGGTTTTAATGTTTTAGGATTTTTTGCAGTTATTTGGGGTAGTTGAAAAATATTATTTTTATTTTTATTTAAATTTGTATTTTTTTAGCAATTAAAAAAAAAGATAAACGATCAAAATAATCGTTTTTATTTTTTTTCACATTGTTCCACCACATAAAAAAAAAATGGAAAAAATTCCTGAGTATAAAGGAGTACAAAAGGCATTTTCTGATAAAATTTGGCGGTTGCCACTTTTCAAAAATACGGTCAAAAAAATGATTTCAGTTTTATTTCTTTTCTTAAAAATCGGCTTTCGATCTGCGAATCATGACAGAAAAAAAATTCCATGCCTTTACTCGTAACTATTGGAAAAAAATCGGCGCTTATTAAATTTCAATTTTATTAGAAAAAAAAAAAAAAAAAAAAAATCGAAAACTAGTTTTTTTTTAATATCTCGATAACGGCTTATAACAGCTTGAGATAAAGAGCTCAAATTTTGATTGAATAATTTTTATTTGGTAGCAAAACGATCCACAAAATAGGAAGAGAAAACTCCGCGGCGGCAAATTTCATATGTATATTCGACTAAACACTTTGAACAAAATTTGACCGGAAATAAAGTTACAAACTCAATGTAAACTTGATGCTACCTGAAATTTAGTCAATTTAGACAACGTTCAATCTATACTTATTTCTCGCTTTGTTGACTTAACTAATTAAGTCAAACTTACATATTCTTAATCTTTAGACAATACTGAATGTTTCTGTTAAGATTTTTTCCAAGTTTATGCTTAAGTTAAGTTAGAATTTGAGTTTGAAGCTAACATGGAGAAAGAATAAGTTTAAGTTTCTTACAAGAAAGAAGCTCGATTTTCAAAGTTGATAATTCGAAAACTATTTTAGCTAATACTATATAGTCTAAATCTTGTTAAGTGAATTTTAAACTCACTTCAACGGCACTATGTAATTGGTAGATTTTCAGACTGTACTTAGTATTCATGATATGTTATCTAGATTTCTCTGAAACTCAATCGCTCAATATATAGTGCATATACCGACAAATTAAATAATTTTTCGTAAAATTTAGATCTTTCTGAAGATTTCTGCGAGAATTTGAAAAAAAATGTAACCGGAAATAAAGTTGCAAACTCAATGTAAACTTGATGCTACCCGAAATTTAGTCGATTTAGACAATGTTCAATTCACACCAATTTTTCGCCTTGTTGACTTAACTAATTAAGTCAAACTTATATATTCTTATACATCTTTAGACGATGCTGAATGTTCCTGTTATGATTTCTTCGAGTTTTATGCTTATATTAAGGTACAATTTGAGTTTGAAGCTGACACAAAGAAGAATAAGTTCAAGTTTCTTAAAATCTTAAAGTTAAAATCTTGTTAACCCTTCAATTCCCAGTGTCACTTCTAGGTGACGGGACTTTGCGATTTTTTTACATGCAATTTATTATATTTTAAAAACAAATATATTAGTACTAAAATGTCAATACTTAGTAGTGTTTGTCAATTTATTTTGGGCAGCACTGGAGTTATGCTATCTGTCAAATTAATTCAATTGTTTCAAACGGTCTTGATTTTTTTGCTCGTATGTGTGAGAATTTACATTGTTGTGAAAATGTCAAAAGGGTAAGTACTGTTATTGTTTTTATTGTAAATTATTGTTCAATAATCAAACTAATACTAAGAGTGTATTTTGTTCAATAAATAATTAGTTTTGTATTCAAAATAAAGGTTATCGCGTTTCAACTGTAGATACCACCCATTTTTTTTCGTTTTCTTTTTTCATTCCATATTTTGAATACCCAGACACGATAATTAGCACAAAATACAAATAAAAATTTCGTAGATGGTAGCTTGGGAATTGAAGGGTTAAGTGAATTTTAAATTCACTTCAACGGCACTATATAGTTGGTGGATTTTCAGACTGGGTTGAACTGCGGTAAGAGTGCTCATACGTTCAGCGCCCCGCTTGCCACAATTCAAACTAATGGAAATTGTCATAAAACCTCTAGTGGCGCGTAAAAAAACGCCACCGTAGCTAGAGATTATGGTTAGATTTGGTTATGTTAGGAGCAGATCAAGCAAGACCACATATCGCTCGGCAGCGCGACCTCTAGATCCGAAATAAGACAAAAATTTCAATTGTTTAAGCAATTTTAAACAATTTTTAAATACTCCCTTCAAATTTATTTTCCCTACCCCTATGTGTCCTGCATGCGCACAATGCGTATATCTATGAGCACTCTTACCACATTTTTACCTTAGACTGTACATATTTAGTCATATTTAGTAATCTATAGTTTGTTATCTACATCTCCCTGAAACTCAATCGCTCAATATATAGTGCATATGTTACGGTAAAAGTACGTAGATTGGTAAATGTACACATATACCGGTATATGTGCACATTTGCCTTCTTGGTTGGTAAATGTGAATTTTACTTACATTTACCAACTATTTCCGACAAATGTGTACATATACCTAATGTTGTAGGTAAATGTATAGAGGTTTACTTTAACATACAGTGCGCATGTGCTGTTCGACAAACCTGCATTTTTGAGGTTATTGTTGTGTTTGTTAAGCTTCAGTTTGCTATTTTATTTTCTCTGATTGTTTTTCTGAGTGATTTATATAATCCTTTGAAATAATGTTTTTTATAAAATAGTATTTAAATGAAATAATATAAATTATATTAAATACATTTTAACTTTAATATACAAGTGTATTTTATTTCTGTTTTTTATTCTTTACCGTAACATAACTTTTACCGAAATACGTTGGAAATGTAGACTTTTACCGGTAAAAGTAGATATATGAAGTTGATCTCAAATTTAAACTCACATTTACCTATCAAAATGGTAGATGTGCACATATACCGGCAAATCTGCACATTTGCCGATTTTGTATTTATAACGTAACACATATTCCAACATATTAAATAATTTTTCGTAAAATTTAGAGCTTTCTGAAGATTTCAGCGTAAATTTGAAATACATTTAACCGGAAATAAAGTTACAAGCTCAATGTAAACGTGATGCTACCTGAAATTTAATCGATTTAGACAACGTTCAATCTACACTTATTTCTCGCTTTGTTGACTTAATTAATTAAGTTAAACTTATATATTCTTAATCTTTAGACGATACTGAATGTTTCTGTTAAAATTTCTTCGAATTTTATGATTAAATTGAGTTAATATTACGTTGTACGAATCGAGTAAGGTGCCGTCACTGAACAAAAAGGGGGTCTAAAAATGACGATTTTTTGAAAATTACGAAAATTTGACCAAAAATGCAGTTTACGCTTTAATTTTTTTCCGGTGAATTGAGCAAAAAAAAAAATAGGTTTTTTAGACGAGCTTTATAAAACTGCGCCCTGCGTGGGCGGCTGTATGTGCGTTTAAAATTTTTCACTTTTCACAATAGATCACAACCAAATAATTCTAGACCATTTGAAACCAGATGAGACCGCACATATATGATATGATCACTGATTGATACAGAATCATTGAACAGAATACCGAACACTGATCAATACTGAACAACCTTGTGCAAGACTATAATAGACTGGACAAGTCTAGTCTATATTCAACAAGACTGGCTAATGTTGGATAAAATTTTGGACTAAAAAATGGACAAGCGTGAAGAAAATTGAATACTAGATAATGTCAAAACTTGTAAAGTCTCCACAAAATTAGACAAGAAAAGTAAATAAAATATGTGTACCACTCATCTATTGGGACAATTCAATCAATGGACGACAATGGTCGAATTATTTTGATATATTGTGTTTATTTAACCACAAATTAACAAAACATGAGGTTTATTCCATTTCTGCAATATTTATTCGTTCAGGGATGAAATGAAATTTTCATTATATTTGAAAATTACGAAAATTTGAACTAAAATGCAGTTTACGTTTTGATTTTTTTCCGCTGAATTGAGCAAAAAATAGTTTTTTTAGACGAGCTTTATAAAGACCGTACCCTGCGTGAGCGGCTGTATGTGCGTTTGAAATTCTTCACTTTTTCCTCAAAAACTCCGTTTCTCTTGCGCGTCGAAATGGGAAATTGTCATTTTCTGTCCTTCTGATGGGCCTTCGACCCGTGTCGGTCTGCCGCACGCAAGTTCCACACAGCGCCTTCCAGGTGCCAAAAACAGGAAATCGTTTCTAGCACCTTAGAGGAGCAGTTTTGATCTGGGGCGAGACAAATGAATTATTAGCAAACATTTTGTGCAGCAGGAGCAATAACATTTGCAAGAGTATTTCTCACACACATGCAACCTAACCTGATGCTGAAAGCGCCACAAGAATCGCGCATCTTGCAATTCTGCTTACTCTTTTATATACAACTTCACGTTTCACATATATCATGTGGCGTTAAAAGCGCCACAAGTGTCGCACGTCTTAGAATTCATTATATAATTCCACCCTTATCAATTATTCCATTTTTAGCAATTATTCCATTCTTTTCAACTCCTAACTATTAACTATTCATAACTATTGCATTAAAAAAAAATAGGATCCACATGTACTAGTTTGTATACTATTGTAGCGCATACTATGATTCAAAATTTTGTTACGTGAATTTTAAAATCACTTTAACGGCGCTATGTAGTTGATGGATTTTCAAACTGTAGGTACATATTTAGTATTCATGTTTTGTTATCTTGATTTCCCTGTAACTCAATATATAGTGCATATACCGACAAACTAAATAATTTCTCGTAAAATTTAGATGTTTTGGAAGATTTCAGCCAGAATTTGAAAAAAGTTGATCGGAAATAAAGTTACAAACTCAATTTAAACTTGATGCCACTTGAAATTTAGTCGATTTAGTCAACGTTCAATCTACACTTATTTCTTGCCTTGTTGACTTAACTAACTAAGTCAAGCTTATATATTCTTAATCTTTAGACGATATTGAAGGTTTCTGTTAAGATTTCTTCGAATTTTATGCTTAAATTTGAGTTTGAAGCCGACAAATATATGAGATGTGATACAATTTGAGTTTGAAGCCGACAAAAAGAAGAATAAGTTCAATTTTCTTATAAGAAAGAAGGTATAGTTTCAAAGTTGATAATTTGAATACTATTTTATCCAATACTATATAGTTTTCAAAATATCATAAATTGGACTTTAAGCTATCACTACATATGTAGTTTAATGTATTGCAAATTTTAAGTTGATTAAGATTTCTGTAAACCTCAATCGTTCAATGTGTCGCTTTATATGTATATGCACTCATAAACTGAATTAGTTCTCACAATACTTTAGAAGTTTTCTGAACAATTTAGAGTGAGAGTTTAGAGAAAATTGGACTTTAAACAAAGCTATAATTGCTATTTGAACTTGACACCACTTGAAAATAATATAGTAGTCGATTTAGACTTCCAAGCTTCACTCATTCAGCTTAACTAGCCAAGTGTAATTTATGTAATCTTAATGTCCTCAGTAGCAGCACCAAGTCAACCTCGATAGAAAAATAATTATTATTTAACTTAAATTAAGTTTATCTACTCACACACTAAAATTAACACATTAATATATACGTTATTGTATGTGAAGGACGCCATTATTATAATCGTGTATAAAAGTATATATAAATTGTGCTTAAAAGTCCAATGTAAATCAATTGGAGTTTCATTATTAAACGATTTCTGTTTCTGTTGTTACTGAGGCAACAACTTGCGACATTAAACAAAAAACATAGACGTAGTGAAAATAAATTTTCTGACGTATATTAATTGAAATAATTTTTCTTATTTTGAATCGAAGAAGTCTCGGCCTCTCAGTCTGGATTTATCTGGCTCTAATATAACTCCACCTAACCATAACCTAATCCAGATTAAGCCTGGGTTAACCTAGATTACACCGACGACGACCAAATAGTGCTCCCGTCACTGTGCGTTTTTACTAGTTAGCATTTTTTTCCACGGAGGCGCTGAACGTTCTAACCATATTATGTGGTTTGAAGTATGTTGTATGTATGTTTGTCAAAATTACAATTTTTCCAATATTATCGGTAAGAGACAATTATGTTTTAGTAGATTCAACAGTATTTTAACATTCTTCGTAGTTAAAATAATGTATGACACACGTGTGTTAATAGCTTTTGTGCACTCATTGCGATTCAACCACTCGCCTTCGGCTTGTGCTTTAAACGTCGCAACTCATGCACAAAAGCCCTTCTTCCCACACTTGTGTCGTAGATAAAATAAAGTCTGACACACTTGTGTGAAAGGTTTTTGTGCACTCATTGGGATTAATCCACTTGCCTTCGGCTCGTGCTTTAAACTTCGCAACTCATGCACAAAAGCCCTTCTTCCCACACTTGTGTCGTAGATAAAATAAAGTCTGACACACTTGTGTGAAAGGTTTTTGTGCACTCATTGCGATTAATCCACTTGCCTTCGGCTCGTGCTTTAAACTTCGCAACTCATGCACAAAAGCCCTTCTTCACACACTTGTATCATAAACTACTATTAATATCTTAGAAAAAGTTTTAAAAATAATACTAGCTACACAGTAAAACGAAATATACTTAAGTTAGTGTGATAATAAGTTTTTTTGAAAAATGTTGTCTAAGTTTACTAAATATATATATTTAATTTGGATTTAAGCCAGAAACTTGATTTCAAATAAAGACTAATTTGAGTTTTAGCACCAAGTGCTTGTAACCAAGTGCAAGTAACCTTGACACACTATAATTTATATTTGACTTAAATTAAGTTTAGCATCTTAGCAACAGTTATTACTTAAAATAATATCAGCTATATATTATAACTGACTACACTAAGTTAGTGTGGTAATAAGTTTTATGAAAAATGTAGTCTAAGTTTATTAAATATTTAAGTGGGAATTAAGTCAGAAACTTTATATTTCCATTTAAGGCTAAATATCTTGAGATGTTTCAAAGATCATACAATTTCTAATATCAGCTATTAATCAGCTTATTAAGTTTCTAATATCAGCTATATATTATAACTGACTACACTAAGTTAGTGTGGTAATAAGTTTTATGAAAAATGTAGTCTAAGTTTATTTATTATTCTAAGTTGGAATTAAGCCAGAAACTTTATATTTCCAATTAAGACTAAATATCCTGAGTTGTTTCTAAGATCATATTTTGAATTATTTAGCGTTTTATGCAGACGTTTTGAATGTCCATAAGTCCTTCCAGGAATTTGAACATTTGCAGGGAAATTCCAGTAAAATTTCAGAATTGATCTATAAAGACTAGAACGTTTTATCTCCACTAAGTCTTGAGTTATTAGATAATTACGTTGATATCAATTCTAAGATAATTAGACTATTTAATAACACTAATTAAACTGTTTTTATAAGATGTACACTTTCTAGAAGGTTAAGTGTGCAAGTTCCAATGGAATTAGTAGTCTGAGTTTGTAACCGACGAATATAAACAGGAAACGTTTCCAAACAAGGAAGCGTTGTAACGCCGACTATACACTGTCTATACCGACTATATAACAATAACCGCTATTTAGATCTAAACTCGTTTATTGTTTAGTATACAGATTTTGTTGGGATATCGTCGAGTTTTCTGCAAATATTCCGCGAAATTTCGCGTGTATTCCAGTCACGTATTACAACGTAAATTTACTCGAGAAAAATCCTGCGGAAGAGAGGAAGAATTCCTGCTGGGACAAGCCACTCGACGTCAACTTCACTTCGCACTAAACAAATTGCTAAACTGAATCGTCATTTTCAATTCATAATACTCAAGTGTTTGACTAACTCAAGTTTCAAGTCTTCAATAAAATTAAGTCTGAAAACAGGATTTCATCTTAAAACCGAATCCACTGACTTAGTTTCAGTTTAAACTAAATATATATCATCTGTATACTGAGTGGTTAGTTGGGTATTGGGTACTAAGTGGTATGTTGAGTGATTGCAATGGAATCTTGTTTAAATAACAACTGCGTCTCAATTTTAGAATTTATTGCATGCTAACCACTAATTGCTACATTAACACACGAATTAGAATTGTAAATATTCTAATTGTATTTACGCTTGACTGGGTTTTCTTGCCCATTAGTAAACTTAAATTTGCGAGGAGAAATTAACAAATTTCTTGAATTTATGTCTAACTAGACACGTATAGTTGTTTTAATTAATCTTTTCTGCACAAATTAGTTTTTAATTTATATCTCGACAGTAACTGGTCCTAAAGATATTTAGTTGAAACGAATTAGTACGACTAAGCCGATTATCTAGAATTGATATCAAAATAATTGTCTAATAACTCAAGACTTACAATTAGTGGAGATAAAACGTTTTAGTCTTCATAGATCAATTCTGGAATTTTACAGGAATTTCCTTGGAAATGTTCAAATTCCTGGAAGGACTTATTGACATTCAAAACGTCTGCATAATAAAATGCGAAATAATTCAAAATGTGATCTTAGAAACATCTCAGGATATTTCGCTACACAAAATTTGCATACCAGGATATTCGCGCTGCAGCATCCTGCTGGCATATCTCCTCGCCAAAAAAGGAAATATCAAAACAAACTGTGTCAATATTTCAAGCTGTCCAGCGCATAAGCAAACATTCTCGCTTTAAAATGTGCAAACCTAAATAGTTTCAGATTGTGTCAAATGAGCGTGCAGTGCATGTGTTATTTAATTTGCGTATTGATTGCGTTTGAGGCCGGAAAAGGTGAGAGTGTGCGATGAGAAACGGCGATCGCACCAAGTGTACTTATTCGACATTGAGGCGCAATTAGTTTTAATAACAATCATTAGAGAATACCTTAATCAGTGGCCGGGTGGGCGTGCGCCCCGTTGCATCACCCACCTACACCGCTCAACCCGGCTAGTCCAACTAGCCGCCGCAAGTGCGCAAACCCAATTAACATTTCTCACTCGTCACACGATCACTACACAACATACTAAATACTAAATTACCAGAACTAGATACTCACTGCGCTCATTTAACACAAATAACAAAATAAAATTAATTATAAGCCCTTTATGTCCACATTCTTGACGTAATTTTTAAATTACAATCAGTTTTAGTAATGAAATATTGTTAAACTGCTAACGAAGACTATCTGAGAAGGTAATTCAAAATTTTCCAAAAGATTTTCTGAATTGATCCATGTGTCTATCTAGTCAAATAGTCATGTATTTATCTACTCACATCAACATGAACACATTAATAAGTAAATTATTGTATGTGAAGGATTTCATTATTATAATCGTAGGTAAAAGTATCCAAATCGTACGTAAAAGTCACTGTAAATAAAATGAAGTTTCATTATTAAACGATTTCTGCTTGCTGTTACTACGGCAATACTCGCGTCACTAAACAAAAGACATACAACAAATCGCAGCCAAGGTTTTAACCATTTTTTTAATTCACAACAAAATAAGATAAAATCGTTTAAAATATTTTATCTACTCGGATACCTTTGTCATTATTATAATCGTGCGTAAAAGTATTAAAAACGTGCGTCCCTTACATTGGACGCACGTTTTTAATATGCAATGTAATGAAATGTTATAATGCAATGTAAATTAAATGGAGTTTCATTATTAAACGATTTCTGTTTGTTGTTACTACGGCAACAATTCGCGTCACTAAATAAGTTAAATGGAGTTTCATTATTAAACGATTTCTATTTGTTGTTACTATAGCAACAATTCGGGTCACTAAACAAACATCATAGACGGAGTGAAAATTTTCTGTCGTACATTAAAATTGAATTAATTATTCTTATTTTGAATCAATAAGTCACGGCCTCGCTGGATCTAAAAACCGGGTTTATATCAGTCTCTAATATAACGTAACCTAACCAAAATCTAATCTAGATTAAATCTAGGTTAACCCAGATTACATCGACAACGACCAAATAGTGTTCATGTCACTGTCCGTTTTTACTAGTTAGCAATTTTTGCCACGGAGGCGCTGAGCGTTCTAACCTTATAGTTTTAGTTATATCTGTCAAAATTACTATTTTTTAAATACATCGGTAAGAGGAAATTATATTTTGTAGCTTCAACAGTATTTTAACATGCTTTATAGATAACAGTATATTTTGGAACTAGGGCGAAAAGTAGTCATTTTCTCGCGAGAGCGAAATTGTGCGCATGAAAAAAGTGAGTGCGCACATTCGCTCTAGGGGGAAATTGACAATTTCGCCCGTGTTACAAACAAATTTTTTGTAATTCATGCTTGGGGATACATCTGACAAGTGTGGGATCCAGGTGCCATAAAAAAAAACGGAATCATAAATGAAGAATTTGCTTTTTCAATTGTTTCCGGCGGTGTGGATTCATCATAAGAACTCTCCTTAATCTCCGGTATCACCATAGAGTTTACACTCATTTTCAAACCTTTTCTTTAATTTTTATTATTATTTTGTAATGAAAAAAAATTCTGACATTTCACGTCACTTTTTTAATATCGCGGTCTTGATTGTGTTCATTTTATTTTTATTTATTTTAATGTAACCTAGCGATATTGAATATTTGCGTGCGTTACCCAGATTAGGGGTCGTCCATTAATAAAGTGATGACTTTTAGCAACTTTTTAAGCCCTCTCGCATCCCTGGTGATACGTGGTGAGGTTTTAGGTTAAGTCTCCGCCCCCCTCCCAAAATGACGTGTATTTTTTTATTAAGTCGCGCGTCGCTTTTCGGTTTAAAAATTCGCGCGTTAGACGAAAACATAAATACACGGGATATCTCACTACATCCCCTCCCCCCATATGATATTTTGTGATTCTTCACAAACCCCCTCCCCCCCCCCCATTTGAGCCTCACGTGATTAATGGACGATCCCTTATCTGGAAATACAACGAGATGTGACCTTTTTCGAATTAAATAATCTACGTCAAGAAGTACTTTTCGCGCATGTGTAATAAAAAATAATTTATGATACACGTGCGTGAAAGGCTTTTGTGCAGCCATTGCGATCAAACTTCGCAACTCATCCACAAAAGCCCTCCTCACACACTTGCATCATGAACTCTATTATCAAACTATAATTTATTTGTTAAATGTCAAAAACGGATTTTAGTTAATTGCACGTTAAAATAACAGTTTTACCAAATATAACCATTAAATTATTCTACTGATTGTGAGTAATGTGTGTGATAATTAATTGGTGGAGTCGATTAGAATGCCGCGGAGGTTTATTATTTTTTGCGGCCGGAATTCATTTGAAACGAGCGGAATGAAACCGAGAGGAAGATGTGAAAAAAGCACCAGGAAAGATAATTGTTTGAGGTTTAGTACTGACAAGGGTCGAGAAGGGCAGCCGGCTGAAGTCTGTTTCGTCCGAAAGGAGTTAATTCCCGATAATTGTCGTTTAACCGAGGAAAAAGAAGTTTAAGTCGGCGCGGGGTTTTTGTTTTCTTGTCGTTGGCGACACCGCGGCCGCAAAGTTGTCTTTGAATAGTTTGGGCACGTTCGCCAACAAAGTTTTCGTTGCAAGTTTACAGCCGAGGAACATATTCTGCGAGGAAACAATCGACACCACACCCAAGTTTTCACACAATGAGACGGGTCGCATATACGCAAGGAACGAATATTTCTTAAAAGTTTTAGTTTTTAAATTTGACATTGACGTTTCATATCTAACTTCAGTTTAGAGATTTATGATACCAACTTATATAACATGAAGTTGCTAAATAAAAGTCACTTTGAATTAATTACTCGTAACAAATCAGATTACCAACTGCATAAAACCAACTGCTCTATAAAACGGGTCTCATAAACGCAAACATTGTATATTATTTACCAGTTTGATTTTTTAAATTTGACGTTGACGTTTCATATCTAACTTCAGCTGAGAGATTTATGATACCACCTTATATAACATGAAGTTACTAAATAAAAATCACTTTGATTAATTACTCGTAACAAATCATATCACCAACAGCATAAAATCAACTGCAACAAACATCGGACTCATAAATGCGAAGAACGTATATTTGTTACCAGTTTGAGTTTTTAAATTTGACATTGACGTTTTATATCTAACTTCAACGTAGATATTTATGATACCAACTTATATAACATGAAGTTACTAAATAAAAGTCACTTTGAATTAATTGCTCGTAACAAATCATATTACCAACAGGGTTCCCTCTAAGCTGTGCGCATGTGCGCGCGCACATAAATTTTAAACAGAGCGCACATGAAAAATATTTGCGCGCATAATTTTTTTTTCGTGCAGAAAATAAAATTGCACATGCATTTGAAATTTATATAAAAAAAATTGTAATTTATAATCTATTATTAGTAATTAAAATGAACATCTTTACTTTCGGTTCGAGAAATAAATAACCATACATGGCAAAATTCCAGACAGTTGTAAAAACTGAAATAATAAATTAAATTAAAATTGCACATTTTCATTCTTTAATTGTTGCTGAAAGCACAGACCTTTGCAACAAAAGCACAAACAACCAAATGTTTAATTTTAAATTTTAAGTTAGGAATAACTGATCAATATACAACTGGAAGTTTCGGTGGAATAATCCAATTAAAGAGGAATAGTAGGTGTCTTTATTTTTTTCTGCAATTTTTCAATTCTATGAAGATAACCAAATTGATTTGCAAAACCTAGTTATGTTCTATCTGATGGCGCATCCATAATGCTTGGAAATTTACAAGGTTTAGCAGAAGCCTGAGTGCAGCCGCTGAGAAATGACCTCCAGAAAACGAAGCCGCAATCCATTTTTAATTACCTGCAACCGTTCTCGAGATACGGATTTGTGAAGTCGAAATTCTGGAAAATTTGAATTCAGAATTTAGCAGTAAAAAATTGAATTTTTCCAAACAATTTACACATCGATTTTATCTTCCTGTCGTCTAGAGGATTCTAGAAAACCCAAAAAGGCAACTTTTTTCCAGATCAAAACGAAGGATTTTTCAAAAAATTTTAGGGATTTCAAAAAATATTAGCTGAATATGATTTTCAAGTATATTCGGTTCAAATGCTCAAAATACCCAAGATATATTGATTATTTGCAACTTTAGAGCGAAAAAAACTCGAAAACCGTTTTCAGCGCATCAATTTCCTTCGGGTGACCACAAAAAATCGCGCAAAATTCGTAAAAAAAATTTTCGAAATCATTTTATTCGAAAAAAATGTGTTTCTTCGGTTTTTTCGATTTCCTCAAAAACAGTAAACAGCAACGAAATAATTTTATGCACCCAGAAACTACTCGATGAGACGACATATCGATGTGTAAATTGTTCGGAATTATCCAATTTTTCATTGAGAAATTTCAAACTGAAATTTTACGATTTTCAATTTGATACGTCGTTATCTCAGAAACAGTGATAGATAATTAAAAATGGTTTGCGGCATCGTTTTCATAAGATCCTTTTCATATTAACAAACTTATTTTATCCGCGGAAAATTCATTAGTTTCAAAGACCTCGAATGCCGAAATGTCTTAAAATTTTACTCAATTTTAGCAGTCCATCGTGAAAGTAGAGAGAGCTAGCAAAATATAATGTGCATATTTGTAATCTGCAGCAAAACTGCTAACAGAAACGTTTTTACATTTTGCTATAAGGTTTTAAAATAACGATTTTAGCAAAATCGATTTTCTTGTATTTTATCGTTTCTGCAACCTTGATTTCCCGATTCGATGGTATTTTTTAATTTAAAGCCTCCTATGAATATGATACGCTTTCCGACTAATTTTGAGATACTGAATCGATTGGTGCCAACTAGAAGTCTCTGTGATAAGCCATTCAAGAGTTATGGCATCGTGAAATCTTTGGAAAATATTTTCATTCTAGAGATGAAAATATTTTCACATCTAGAGACGAAAATGAGCATTTTAAATTTATGATTTTCTCGATTAAAACACTAAACTAACCAAATTTGCATGGACTTTCTTATTAATTACATCAATTTCAATGAAATATTTTATGTACAAACGTAAAACGAGCCTGAAACTATTTAAAAAACCGAAATAAAATTATAGTCCATTTTTTTAAGAATGCAGTAACTAGAAACTTGATTTACACAATGACAAATGTTCAATCTAGTTACAAAATTTGGCGCTCCATTCAAATATAGTTACTTGAATATAAAATTGGTAATTTATTAATGGTATCATTGATTATCTTAATATTATTATTGATTAAATACACCAAATGGCTACAATAGTAATAAAATACAAACAAGTAAATCGAAAAATCTAAATGATACAAACAGATCAGATGATAATTGTGAATTGACACGAGAGAGAAAAGAGGTTGAGATTGAGAAGTAAATATCGTCGGTGTGAACTTCTCCTCAATTTAAGCCAATCACAGAACAAGGTCAAATAAACCCTATCTTCCCTGTACTGCATTCTTAAAAAAATGGACATAGGACATTTGACTTGAAAAGTATCACCTTCTATGAGAATGCAATATGCTACCATGGAAACGACCAAACCAACAATTAAATTTGTATTGACAGTTCTGACAGTTCGCTTCGAATTGGATTTATTAAAATCGAATTATAGATTCTAACCGAAATCAGTAGAAACAAATGCATTTACTAATCGAGATGAAAGTGTTTTTTTTTTGTTCGGTGTGTTTGCTAACTCGCTGGCGCCGTGAGCAAACTCCCACCTCACCAAAAAAACTCCATCTTTCATCTCTTGCTGTAAAATATACTATTCCTGAAAATCATTATTTATCAAGTGAATGGAAAATTTCAAAGTTTGTCTGAAAGTGTTTTCCTTGATGGTTGTAAATATACAAATAGCATCTTGCTAGCCGCTTTTGGATTCCGAATAAGCGGAGTAGAATTTGTGGTTTTCATTTTGCTGGCAATAAAAAGTCCTAAAATCCAGAAAGCCTAAGTTAGAATCCGACTTTATTTGACAATTCACCAAAGACATTGCAGAGATCAGAATCTTCAGTTAACCCGTATAAAAATTATTGAATAGGAGACGTCTTTTTGACATTGATTTGATTTTATTGAAATGTATGTAATAGTACAAGTGCTATGCTGTAAGATCGAGTATAAGCGGTTACAAAATTTACCTGAATATTAATTTTTATTTATTAGTATTGTATTTTTGTATTATATGCGCTTTTTTAATTGCCGCAAATTTTTTTATATTTTGGAAAAAAACTGCACACACTTAAAAAGGTGCTAAAAAAGTTGGTATAATAAATCTCTAAGCTGAAGTTAGATATGAAACATCAATGTCAAATTTTAAAATTCAAACTCGTAATAAATATACGTTCTTTGCGTTTATGAGACCCGTTTTATTGGGCAGTAGGTTTTATGCAGTTGGTAATATGATTTTTTACGAGTAATTAATTCAAAGTGACTTTTATTTATTGTTAGAAACTTCATGTTATATAAGATGGTATCATAAATCTCTAAGCTGAAGTTAGATATGAAACGTCAATGTCAAATTTAAAAATTCAAACTTGTAATGAATATGTTCTTTGCATACAGGTCACAAAAATTAGAGGGAATACTGATTACCAACTGCATAAAACAAACTGCACAATAAAACGGGTCTCATAAACGCAAAGAATGTATATTTATTACCAGTTTGAATTTTTAAATTTGACATTGACGTTTCATATCTAACTTCAACTTAGAGATTTATGATACCAACTTATATAACATGAAGTTAATACATAAAAGTCACTTTGAATTAATGACTTCTAGCAAAACATATTGCCAACTGCATAAAACCAACTGCACAATAAAACGTGTCTCGTAGATGCAAAGAACGTATATTTATTACAAGTTTGAATTTTTAAATTTGATATTGACGTTTCATATCTAACTTCAGCTTAGAGATTTATGATACCAACTTATATAACGTGAAATTACTAAATAAAAGTTACTTTGAAATAATTGCTCGTAAGAAATCATATTTCTTCTTCTTCTGTTGGCTTTATAACCCGCGGTCGGTTTTTTCCTCTACAACAATCTTCTTCCATTCTGTCCTTTCACCGGATTTCTCTCTCCAATCCCTTACTCCCATCTTTCTAAGACTTTCCTCGTCTTCTATCCAGCTTTTTCTTCTTCCTACTGGCCGCCAGTTGTACATTTTCTTGGCTGGTCTGTTGTCATGCATTCTGTACAGGTGGCCAGCCACGCTATTCTTTGAGCTTTTACATATCTCACTATGTCCGCTTCGTTTATTAACCTGCTTAGTTCATGGTTCATTCGTATCCTCCAAATTCCATGCTCATTTAGGATCGGTGCGTCGATCTTTCTGAGAATCTTTCTTTCAAAGATGCGTAGCGCGTCCTCCTCTGCGGTGGTTAGGGTCCAGGCCTCGCATCCGTACGTTACTACTGGTATTATGAGTGTTCGGTATATTTGAAGTTTGATTTTGCGACTCAATAACTTGGACTTCCTCAGTTTTTGGTATCCGTAGTAGCATCGGTTTCCACTAAGTATTTGCGAGCTTGTTTCTTTAGCTATTACGTTTGTTCTGTTGATTTCTGTTCCCAATTAGACACAGCTTTCAACCTGCTCAAAGCGATACTCGCCCAAGTTAAGGTCATTGTTATCGTGATGTTCTCTTCCTACTTGCATGTATCTAGTTTTTACCTCATTTATTTTCAATCCCATTTTTTGCGTTTCATCGTCCAGTATCAATAGTGCTTCCTTTAGCGCGTCTTTGCTTCTACATGCCAAACTGACATCATCTGCATATGCAGCAACCTGTGTTGATCGGTTGCCAATGTATCCCGTTATATTCAGCTTTCTCATGCATGCCTCTAATGTTAGGTTGAATATCATGGCGCTCAGGGCATCTCCCTGCCTCACACCGATTTCGATTTTGAAGGCGGATTTAAGTTGGTTGTCTACTTTAACCGAGGCTTTCGAACCGGACAATGTAGCTTTTATTAGTTTTACTTATTTACGGGGTATTCCTAGCATCAGTAGATCGTCAAGGGTCGTGTTTCTTTTGACGGTATCGAATGCCTGCTTAAAGTCTATATTGATGTTGAGCAGCGATATATCAAACTCGTATGCTTTCTCCTGCATTTGCCTTATGGTGTATATGTTGTCTATCGTTGACCTATTGGCACGAAATCCGCTCTGATATTGTCTTAATATCTCTTCGTAGTAGAGAGCGAGTCTGTTATAAAGAACGCCTTTTAGAACTTTGTATGTTACGTTAAGGAGCGTTATCGGCCGGTAGTTGCTACATATCGTTTTGTCTCCCTTCTTGTGTATTGGCTGTATGATACCCAGTGCCCATTATCTGGTATTTTCTCTTGCTCCCAGATTTCATTAATTGGGTGTTTTAGTCTTACCGTTAGGTGTTCTCCTCCATATTTCAGAAGTTCGGCTGTTACACCGTCTGACCCAGGGGCCTTGTTATTTTTTAGCTTTCCAATAACACTTTCTATTTCTCTTAGGCTGGGGTTCTCAATCTTGGGGTCTACCGTATGTACATCTAGCTGTAGTTGTTCAGGCTCTAAACTACAGTCTCTTTTAAAAATATCCGAGAAGTACCCTTTCCATCTTCGGAGTATCTCCTCGTTCTCTGTGAGCATGTTTCCGTCTTTATCCTTGCATACTGTTATCTTTGGTCTAAAACTCTGAGTTTTGTTTTATTGCCTTTTAAAATTTTCTTGTTTCGTTTCTAGAATGATTCAGTACCATTTCCTCTACCTTTCTGGTTAGTGCCTCTCTTTTCTTTTTTGTACATATTCTAAACGCGTTTATTCTTTCCCAATTGTAGGCTGCTTGGTTAGCTCGTGTGCTTCTGTCTAACAGTTTTAGTTTAGCCCTCCGCTTCACGGAGGTTGCTTCACGACATTCCTCGTCATACCATTCTTCGTTGCGAACTCCTCTTTTTTCTCCAATTCTTTCCATAGCACTCTCTGTTATTATTTTTTCGATGTTCATCCAGTCTTGCTCTGTGTCCTGTGTTTCTTGGTTTTCTTGTAGTTTAGTTCTGAGACTTTCCTGGTAAGCCCTCAAAACTTCTGGGTTTTTTAGGCGATCTATGTGCCATTTTGGCTGCTTTGCAGTTGTTTCCCTAGCCACTGTCGATTTTTGTTTTGACCTTGCTCCAACAAGGTAATGGTCGGAGTCCGCGATCGCCCCGCGAAAGGATCTTACCTGTTCGACGTCCGTTGCCCATCTTTTGGTGATTAGTATGTGGTCTATTTGGTTCTAGTTTCGTGATCCAGGATTTTGCCCTTATGGATTTCTTTCCTGGGGAAGAAAGTACTAAGAGCAGAGTAGTTATTAGACGCGGCAAATTGGGCAACTCTTTGGCCATTATTGTTGGACTCATCATGCATGCTATGTTTACCAAAAATGCTAGCGTAGTCCTCTTCTTTACCCAATTTGGCGTTATTGGCGCCTAGTACTACAGCTGCGTCATGTCTCGGTATTTTATCGGAGACTTCTTGAAATGCTGCGTAAAAAACGTCTTTGGTTTCCTCTTCTGCGTCCTCTGTGGGCGCGTATACGTTCACAAGGGTTATATTGTGGTATTTTCCCTGTAGTCTGAGGGTGCATATTGTATCTGATACCGGGGTAAAAGCTAGAAGCGATTTTTTTAATTGTTTGGATACAATATATCCAACTGCTTTATGGCCACTCCTTTCATCGATTTTTGAGAAATACATAGAGAATTTTCTCTCGTGAATTTCGCCTTTACCCTTCCATCTTATCTCTTGTAGGGCCACGAGATCCATTTTGTATCTTAGTATCTCATCCGCTAGGCTATCCATAGCCCCTGCTTTCAGAAGCGAACATACATTCCATGTACCAAATCTCAGTTTGATTCCGTCAATCTTATCCTTATTGCCCTGCGATGGTCGTCTTCGTGTGGACAGTCCAGTTTCTTTCGTTGTAGTCTTCGCAGTCTTCGCACATTAATGTTTTCACGTGGACGGGTAGTTAGCCCGTCGCTCAACCCCCTTTTCGGAGGGCCATTTCGCCTGTTCCCGTCAGCCCACACATCTACCTCGCTCCATACGGATTTTCACCGCATCTTGCGAGGTTTCTGTGTGGTTACCAGGGGTCACCTAACGTGGAGGTGGGAACCAGACTTGGGTAGGAGAGGTTATGCGACATGTCTCATTCGAGTCATTTTCATTGCACTACCCCCTTTTACCCCCTAGAAAATCATATTACCAACTGCATTAAACCAACTGCACAATAAAACGGATCTCATAAACTCAAATAACGTAGATTTATTATGAGTTTGAATATTTAAATTTGGCATTGACGTTTCATATCTAACTTCAGCTTGAAATTTTATGATTTTCATCAACTTTCATAATAAACTTAGAAGATTTATGATATCAACTTATATAACATGAAGTTACTAAATAAAAGTCACTTTGAATTAATTGCTCGTTACAAATCATATTACAAACTGCATAAAACCAACTGCACAACAAAACGAGTTTCATAAACGAAAATTAAGTATATTTATTACCAGTTTGAATTTTTAAATTTGACATTGACGTTTCATATCTAATTTCAATTTAGAGATTTATGATATCAATTTACATAACAAGAAGTTACTAAATCAAAGTCACTTTAAATTAATTACTCGTAACAAATCATATTACCAACTGCATAAAACCAACTGCACAATAAGACGGGTCTCGTAGATGCAAATAACGTATATTTATTACCAGTTTGAATTTTTAAATTTGACATTTACGTTTCATATCTAACTTCAGCTTAGAGATTTATAATACCAACTTATATAACATGAAGTTACTAAATAAAAGTCACTTTAAATTAATTACACGTAACAAATCAATATTACCAACTGCATAAAAATGAACTAATAAGGAATCTTTAATGTAATATGAAAGAGTCTATTAAGATTATATAGTTGTTTTTATTATTCTATTTAAATATTAATTATTATATAATTATTAAGTAATTAGAGTTGATTCCCGTTGTGTTTTTTTTTGTGGCACAAGGGATTTAAATTGCGTCGGGCGAGAATGAATAAAATATTGTTGCCAGGACAATGAGGAATGTATACAATAAAGTATTGATTAATCGATATTTATGTGTGTCGGCTGTAAAGCGGGCAGTTTGTGCGAGTGAGCGAGTGCGCTGGAAATTATTAAATAATAAATGCGGCGACCGGTCGACTGCGGGCGAAACTGGGCCGAAAATTATCTCAAAAATGTCAAAAGGTCACAGAGGAAATTACTTTGTTATACGTGTCTTCTTGAATTAAAAATTATATATATATATATATATATATATATATATATATATATATATATATATATATATATATATATGTATATAATTATATAAATTATATTAATAAAATAACTAGCTAAACGAGAGATAAACCTGAAATTGTTTCAACATGAAGTTGAATCAAAACGAAATTGCGTAGATATGAAGCGAACTAGGAATAACAGATCTATTTCACGGTCAGAGTGGAATTTATTTTGTTTTACTTGTCTTGTTGGATTAGACAATAACAATAGAATAGACAATACTAGCTAAACTAGATATAAACCTGAAGTTGTTTCAACATAAAGTCGTATCAATTTGAAGTTGTATCAAAACAAAATTGTGTATATATGAAGCGAACTAGGCATAAAAGATCTATTTCACGGTCAGAGTGGAAATTATTTTATTTTATACGTCTTGTTGGATTAGAACAGGCATGTCAAACAGGCGGCCCGCGGGCCGCATGCTGCCCGACAATACAGAGATTGCGGCCCGCCGAGACATTTCAATATATTTTTGATAAACGGCGGAAGTATTATATTCACCACAAATAAGTCGAAATACTTTAGCAAACAGAGTTGATGAAATAGCCAAGATTTGGAGAAATCACCATAACTAAATAATATCAAGATTTTAAGCCTACTCTGTTGTATTTGATGAAAGTTACAGATATTAGATATATCGCTCAGCTGGCCGTTTTTATCCGCGGATGCGATGTTAATTTAAAATTAAGTGAAGAACTTTTGGAAGTCATTCCTATACATAATACAACTACTGAAACTGATATTTTTGTTACGCTTTTGGAAGTTTGGAAGAAGCATAAGTTACCATTGTAACGCCCGCCATACAGGCTACGGTCTACAGGAGAGGCTACATGTGCAGGTTTGCTTGCACATGTAGCTGTGCAAGAAACTGCACAGGTCTATTCCCACACACGCTCCCGTCTACCTGCGCAGGCAAACCTGCACAGGTAGACCTCTCAGGTGGACCGTTGTGTGTATGGCGGGCATAAAAGTTGGTGCCCCGGCAACTGATGGTGCACCTACTATGACCGGTATTACTAAAGCAGTTTTTGAGGGATTAAAATAAGTATGTAAACACCGTGATGATAATATTTTGAACATTTTCATGGTATTATTCACCAGCAAGTCACCAAAATTATATTCGAGCACGTGGGCTTTATCATCGTCAATTTGTTTTATTTTTGGAAGATATAGAATGTGAATACACCGATCTACTATATTATACGGAAGCACGATGGCTTTCTAGTCATAAAGTGTTAAAACAATTCTTTAAATTGCTGGACGAAATCATAATTTTCTTGGGAAAAAAAAATATTATTGTGCTGAATTAAAAGTAGGAGTCATCTTAATCAACTGAATTTTAAACTTCAAGGAAAAAAACATGTTGTTACAACGCTATTTGATAATATTAGATAATATATAATTTTATATAATAGAAAATGATGTCTTTGGATGAAGTCTACAAAACATGCATTTAACATTATTTTCTAGAGCAGATTTTCATCTAAAACTTGTGTCATTTTCATCTTTCCAAAGCTAACCGTTTTGGCTGAAGATTTTTTTGCAAAACTTCCAATCGCGTTATCTATTTAATCCCATGTAAATTGAGAAACGAAATTCAAGAAGGGGTTCATTTTTATATTTTTTTCTTTTGCGACTAAACCGAAGGTTTTTACTAAATTTGCAAAGAATACTTTTTTGTAGACACCCACGTTCTATATACGGATATTCCAGTTATAATTTTCTATTTTGAGGTGTTGACGAGATATTTGCAAAAAACGGATGAAGACAAAATAATTCCTCACGTCGTCCTCATTGGAGGGGGAGCGTTCAAATTTTGTCAGCTGATACTTCTGGTTGATACCCACATCCAGTAAAAGTTTCATTGAAATCCCTCAGGGGTTAATACATTTTTTCGAAATTTTTTAACATTTTGAAATTTTCGTGTTCGTTTTTGGTTGAAATTCGTTTGAAATTGTCTGGATTTGTTAAAAAAATATTTGTAGAGAATTAGTCAGTCTATTATATCCTTCAGTTAGTTTTGCAAAATATTTTATCTGGCGGCGGTCGCCGCCCCTCAAACTCGGGCTTTAAAAGAAAGTAATAAATTCAAATAACTATAAATTGAAAATTGCAAGAGAGAAACTGCAAGAGATATTGAAATTTCTTTCAGATCTATATAGATTATACATTTTTCTATTGAAATTTGAGGTTTTGGTATCTTGAGGTTATGGTAAAAAAGAGGTTTTGGTATCTTCGTGGCCGATAGCCCTGACACAGGATTTTTTCAAATAAAGAAATACTTATTGAAAACTTGACAATTTATTTTTTGTCCAACTCTTCTTTATTGAATATTGGGGTGAAACCAAACTAATTATAGATACAATCATACCAAAACCTAACCTAACCTAACCCAACTTATTAAAGCGGAATATAGCTTGAATATATAAATATATTCAAACTTACCGCAGCTCTAAAATATGATTCAGTGTAAGTCTTAAAAAGACTTAATTATTATTAAACAAAACAAATCTCATGTTGACAAACAACAGATATTTGTATGCTATTTACTAGATCTCAGTCCACGTTCGTGACACTAAACAAGAACTAGATAAATAACATTCGAAACGCGTCTGCAGATGGCTATTCACTTGGGTTAAATAGAAAGATATGATCTAAAAAAATATGTTGTTTATCTGGTTCTTGTTTAGTGCCACGAAAGTGGACTGAGGGCTAATAAATAGAATAAAATATCTGTTGTGTTTCAACATGAGATTTGTTTTGTAGTTTTAAAAAGACTTAAAATTAAATTATTAGAAATGGAATTCTATCCAAGATTTCTTGATTTGAAAAGCTCACAGCTTTTCAAATCAAGATTTATAAGTATAATTTCGTCTTTTTACTTCACCTCTATCTATCGATATTGAAATTGTTGATGGAAACTTACAAATAGAATTAATTGGTATTCAGTGTGATTCCTGGCTGATTTGAATTTATGGAAGTGGGAATTCCAGAATTGTATACATATTTATCTGTAGATCGGTTTTCTAAAATGTTGTCATTTGTTACGCCTATTCGGGCTATGTTCGGAAGCACTTATTTGTGCGAGCAACTATTTTCTTTAATGAACAATAACAAAATTTCAGAAAGGCGAAGATTAACCGATCAACATATATCATCAAATTTAAAAATCGCAACAGTTATTCAACCAAATATTAATGACTTACAAAACAAGCAATGTCAAATATCATCTAAGAAGTAGTATTAAACTCATTTTGTTTATTATCACTTTTATTTTAGTTTTTTTTTTAAATATAGAATATTTACAGTTGCAGTGTAAAAAATAACATGAATAAAATAAATACATAATTTAATCATTTTAACAATCTTATTTTATTAATTTTTTGAACAGTAAAAACATGCGGTCCCCAACTTAGTACTAAATAGAAAATATTGGCCCGCAATATCATATGAGTTTGACATGCCTGGATTAGACAATAACAATAGAATAGACAATACTAGCTAAACTAGATATAACCCTGAAGTTGTTTCAACATGAAGTTGTATCAACATGAAGTTGTATGAAAACGAAATTTCGTAGATATGAAGCGAACTAGGAATAAAAGATCTATTTGTGTGTCAGACTGGAAATTATTTTATTTTATACGTCTTGTTGGATTAGACAATAACAATAGAATAGACTAGCTAAACTAGATATAAACCTGAAGTTGTTTCAACATGAAGTTGTATCAACATGAAGTTGTATCAAAACGAAAATGCGTAGATTTGAATCTAACTAAGTATAATAGTATATTTGACAGCAAGAGATAAAAGTGGCGTTTTTTTGGTAAGGTGGGAGTTTGCTCACACGCGCCAGCGAGTTAGCAATCACACCGAAACAAAAAAAAACTTTCATCTCGAGTAGTAAATGCAATTTTTTCTACTGATTTCGGTTGTAGAATCCATAATTCGACTTTAGTAAATCCAATTCGAAGCGAACTGTCAGAACTGTCAATACAAATTTAATTGTTGGTTTGGTCGTTTCCATGGTAACATATTGCATTATCATAGAAGGTGATACTTTTCAAGTCAAAAGCCCTAATTTTATTTCGGTTTTTTTAAATAGTTTCAGGCTCGTTTCACGTTTGTACATAAAATATTTCATTGAAATTGATTAATAAGAAAGTCCATGCAAATTTGGTTAGTTTAGTGTTTTAATCGAGAAAATCATAAATTTAAAATGCTCATTTTCGTCTCTAGATGTAAAAATATTTTCATCTCTTGAATGAAAAAATGTCATTTTCATGTAGGATAAGCCGTGGAAAAAATACCATTTTCACATATATCAGTAGAAAAAAGATCTATTTCATGGTCAGATTGGAAATATTATTTTGTTTTACGTGTCTTGTCGGATTAGACAATAAAAATAGAATATACAATAGACCTGCAGTTATTTCAACATGAAATTGTATCAAAATGAAGTTGTATCAACATGAAGTTGTATCAAAACGAGATTGCGTAGATTTGAAGCGAACTAGGAATAAAAGATCTATGTGTAGATAAATTTAAAAATTGCTAGTCTAATTCTATAGTCTGGTCGTGTATTTTATTAAAGCCGAAATCGTTTTTTTTACCGTTATATTTACCGTTGCAATAAATCTCGATGATTTTAAAAAGCTCGAAATATCTCTCCCCGCTCGTTTCCGTGATAAATATTTTCCGTGTGTGTTTTTTGCCCTCCGCTGAGGGGAAAACAAGAAATGATAGTGCGGACGTGTGCTAACGTCCTGCTGCAATGCCACGCCTTCCTCCCGAACTCTTACATAAGACACTCCGTCCACGAATTCAATAAATCTTCCGCAAAAAATTAAAAACAGATTTTTCGGCAACGAATTACAATTTCAACGTTTAATTTAAATAAACTAAAAAAATAACAATTTTTGTTATTCCAAATTACCTGCAATTATTTCTATTAATGTCCGAAATGGGAATTTAACCCATAAAGTGTTATTTATTAAAAGTTTTGTTGTTTAGCTCTGTCGTGTGTGCACGGGGAATCGCGTGATGTTTTATATCCATTATACAAATATTAAACTTTTTTTTAAACATTTCCACGAAACAATTTTTTTACTGTAATTCGTCATTTGTGTGCTACATGAAACACAATACAAACAAATTCGACTCCGACAACTTCTGCTTGTTTATAAATCGTTACAAACATTCTACATATAAAAACAAGGTGTTTTTTCGTATTTGACATTTTCCCCCGCCTCAAATTAAATAACATTTTGATTTTGTTTAATTCCTATCTACATACACTACAGATTAGTCTGAAAGAATATCTTCGAGTAACTTGTCTAGATTGTTTTTAAACATAATCAGAAGTTGTATAAACGTGAAGTTATATCAGCGTCAAGTTCTATCAACATAAAGTTGTATCAACGTGAAGTTGTATCAACGTGAAGTTGTATCAAAGTGAAGTTGTATCAGCGTCAAATTCTATCAACATAACGTTGTATCAACGTGAAGTTGTACCAACGTGAACTTCTATTTACGTGCAGTTGTATCAACGTGAAGTTGTATCAACGTGATGTTGTATCAACGTGAAGTTGTATCAACGTGAAGTTGTATCAACGTGAAGTTGTATCAACGTGATGTTGTATCAACGTGAAGTTGTATCAACGTGAAGTTGTATCAACGTGAAGTTGTATCAACGTGATGTTGTATCAACGTGAAGTTGTATCAACGTGAAGTTGTATCAACGTGAAGTTTTGTATCAACGTGAAGCTGTATCAACGTGAAGTTATATCAACGTGAAATTGTATCAACGTGAACTTGTATCAACATGGAGCTGTCAAAAAGTTATTTGTCGACATAAAGTTTTATCTATACGATGTTTTATTGCTATGAAGTTATATCAATAAAATCTATTGTATCTGTTTGTGTTTGTAAAATGTAGCTAGAGTGAGTGAATAATATTAAATGTAGTAATTCTCTGTGATCTAAATAGCAAGACTAATCCGCGATTACGTATATGAGGTCAGTGGATGAGTCAAGTGAAGTTAGCTAATAGTTCTCCCACATGCCACCAACAAGTTTTTTGCCGAGTTAAAGCTCTGACGTTTGCTCGAGGAAGACGATTACGACTACGAAACCGAAACCTTGAGAGCGCGCTCGATTAAAACAGATGTCTCGGAAGAACCATTCCGTTTTTTTGTTCATTTTGAATTCTGGTGCATAATTTCTTGTAGCATCTGTTCCGGTAACAACCTGTCGTTTCACCTGGCGTTCGGTATCATCTGTCCTTCGACCCCGAAAAACCGTACCTCAATCTACCTAGTAACTTATAAAGCACGCACAAAAGATAAAACACCAACTGGGCAAAAAATAAAAGATAAAAATGTTATTTATAGCACAAATTATACATAATTTGCTTAATTAATTAACTGATGTTGATTAGCGCCTAGTTTTCACTAATGAATTGTCTACATTTCATAATAATTAGTTTTGTTTAAAATATAAAATGAATATTATATTAAAACAATTCGTTTTGAAATAAGTTCAAGCTGACACAACTTCGGAGCTATTTTATCAGTATTACCAACTGACAACTGTATAGTGTGTTTTAAATATAAATTGAACTTTATATTGAGACTATTTCATTTTGTAACAACTTCAAGCTGAGTACATTTCGGAGACATTTCATCAGTATTACCAACTGCCGAATAATTAACCCTCCATATCTGGTAGTTTTATGGAGGTGTCCAAGTAACATTATTACCAATCCAAAAGCGAAAAAGTAACTAAGAAATTTATTTTAAATTTATACATTCAGTTTGATATATGTAGTTTAGATTAAAAAATGTATGAATAATTTCACTATTAACATTAGTATTCACCTATATAGCGTGATTTAAATATAAATTGAACTTCATTTTGAAACAACTTCAAGCTGACGCAACTTCGGAGACATTTCATCAGCATTGCCAACTGACGAACATTTAACCCTCAACTGTATAGTGTGTTTTAAATATAAATTGAACTTTATATTGAGACTACTTCATTTTGTAACAACTTCAAGCTGAGTACATTTCGGAGACATTTCATCAGTATTACCAACTGCCGAATAATTAACCCTCCATATCTGGTAGTTTTATGGAGGTGTCCAAGTAACATTATTACCAATCCAAAAGCGAAAAAGTAACTAAGAAATTTATTTAAAATTTATACATTCAGTTTGATATATGTAGTTTAGATTAAAAAATGTATGAATAATTTCACTATTAACATTAGTATTCACCTATATAGCGTGATTTAAATATAAATTGAACTTCATTTTGAAACAACTTCAAGCTGACGCAACTTCGGAGACATTCCATCAGCATTGCCAACTGACGAACATTTAACCCTCCAGATCTGGTGTTGTTATTAAAGTGTCCAACTAACATTATTACCAAACCAAAATCAAGAAAGAAACTAAGAAATTAATTTTTAAATTAAAACATTCAGTTTGATATATTTAGTTTAGATTAGAAAAATGTACGAATAATTTCCCTGTTTGCATTATTGTTTAGCGTGTTTTAAATATAAATTGAACTTTATTTTGAATCAACTTCGTTTTGAAACAACTTCAAGCTGACGCAACTTCGGAAACGTTTCATCAGTATAACCAACTGACAACTAGCTGTTAGTGTTCAACTAACATTATTACCAATCCAAAAGAAAAAAAGTAACTAAGAAATGTATTTTAAATTGTTACAATCAGTTTGATATATTTAGTTTAGATTCAAAAAATTGACGAATAATTTCCCTGTTGGCATTACTGTTTATTTCTATAGCGTGTTTTAAATATAAATTGAACTTTATATCGAAACAACTTCATTTTGCAACAACTTCATATTGACGCAACTTCGGAGACATTTCATCAGTATTACCAACTGACGAATAATTAACCCTCCAGATCTGGTACTTTTATTGAAGTATCCAACTAACATTATTACCAATCCAAAAGCCAAAAAGTAACTAAGAAATGTATTTCAAATTGTTACATTCAGTTTGATATATTTAGTTTAGATTAAAAAAATGTACTAATATTTTCCCTGTTGCCGTTAGTCTGTTTAACGTGTTTTAAATATAAATTGTACTTTATATTGATAGAACTTCATTTTAGAACAACTTCAAGCTGACGCAACGTCGGAGACAACCAAATAAAATAAATATGTATTCGCCATTTATAATTATTTAATGTATAAAAAAATATATATTTGTGTATTATTTCATTATATTTACGTAAAGAATAAAAAAGTGGCAGAATTTATATAAATATTCAAATAGGATTTAAAACAATTCAACATGTAATATGTTTCACCACGTATTGTTAAATTATTTTTTTCTACAATTTGCCTAGTTGTGGTTGGTTCGAAGCAGGATCGACGGGGCCTAGCCGTTGGGGGCATACCCCGCGTAGTGGCATTGAGTCTGAGAGATATAGAGCGGCGATACAAATGAAAAAGCCGCCGAAAAGAAAAGCCGCCTCTGTTGATTGAGTCATGCAATTACTTATATGTATTCATTTTTCTTTCGTTGTATGCTATAGAGGGCGAAATAAAAAGTTCAGTGATCCGAATAACGGAAATTATTGTATGATTTTGGAACTGTTAGCTGAATTTGATCCTTTTTTAGTGAGTCATGTTGAATATATAACAATAAGATTTAGATTTTTATAAATTCGACACAACGCTGGCAAAAGTTAATGACTGAAATTGGGAAAGAGAAAACGCTAGAGTAAATTTGACACGTTGGTCAGCTAGAGAGGATGCATGTAGAAGTTGAAGAGTTTCTTGGCACGAAGTTCTTAAAATTTTGGAATCAGAAGTTGCTAAAAAACATCACGTGATTAATGGACGAAACTTTACGTTTGATTTTAGTACAAATAAATCTACAATATAATCGATGGTTCTTAACCTGGGGTGCCCGCACCCCTGAGGGTGCGGGAAGGTATTTTTTGGGGTTGCCGGAGAAGCCATTAACAATAAAAATTATTAAATTCCGTTTATTAAATTTTTGATAATAAAATATTTCAAAACTATAGTAATCCCCCAATAACGCGAAAGTCGGGACCGCGTTATTAGATATATTGAAGCGATACAAAAATTTACTTATATTATTGACTTATACAAAAATTAGGGATATTTATGGGTTCTTCGCAAAAAATGCAAATATGCCAAAACGAAGAACAAAGTAAGAAAAAAAATACGTGAGTGAACTATTTATGTATGTTCAAAGATGTATATTTAGCCACTTATATGTTTATATGAAATAGGAGTTTTCGAAAAAAAGTATACACGCATACTACATATATGAGTAAAAACTAAGTGGTGAAATTTAAAAAAAAAATGTTATCTATATGTGCAAAAATGATATGATTGAGTGAAAAAGCCGCCGAAAAGAAAAGCCGCCTCTGTTGATTGAGTCATGCAATTACTTATATGTATTAATTTTTCTTCCGTTGTATGCTATCTGTTTACGATAACATGATTTTTTTTTTAATCGTTTTTTAGTATTTGGAAAAGTACGATAATTTTTGCTTGTTACCCCCCCTTTAGGGTTACCACACTGTTTCTATAATTCGATTAATTCGATACTTCGATATTATCAATATAGAATTGATTCTTTTGTGAAGAAATCGGTGCTGCTTATATCTATAAAAACCTACCGTACTTCTATATCACACTGTAATACGATGGCTCTCTAAGAGCCGCATGCATAACAGGGTTTTTGAATTGCGTGAAGAAATTATTCATTTATTGACTAGTTAAAACTGTGAATCAGTAAAAGATTTTGAAAGTAATGATGTAATTCTGAGACTCGCCTATTTAGCAGATATATTTAGCCAATTGAATTGAACATATCAATCCAAGAATTTGGTAAAAATATAATAATAGCTAGTGAACAATTATCTTCATTTATTAGAAAACTAGAAATTTGGATAGGTCGAGTTGACAATAGGAATTTTGCAAATTTTCCCTTGCTTGATTCAATTGTTGTCGAAAATGAAAAAAAAAACACAATTATACCCGACATTATTTGAAACGATTGAGCGAATCATTCAATGAATATTTTTCTACCGGAAATATTAGCAAAACTCGGAGATGAATACTGGATCCATTTATATATAACTTAAATTCGATGGATGATAGTGATTTAAAAAAGACGATCTTATTGAAATGCGTAACAGTGGACATATTCAAATGGAATTTGAACAATTAGAATCATAACAATTGTGGTGTACACAGTTTGACACAGCGAAAGAAGCATTGTAATTAGTGTTACCATTGGACACCAACCTATCTGTGCGAAATGGGATTTTCATCGCTTTTGTATATAAAAACTAAAGCGAGAAATCGCTCAAATGCAAGTGATGAAAAAAAAAGTCTCCGCACCCCATTGAAAAATGTGTTTCAATTTTTTAGTTTAAAAATACATTTTTTGCAAAATTTACTGTTTATTTAAAAAAACTTGTACATTTTATATATCAAATACAAAACAATATTATTTTTATTAATGGCTAGGCTGTTATTGCTTGTTCATTATAATACTTGTGAAGCAAGGCTCTTTTTTTGAAAGAGACACGTGTAAGTACGCATGTCTCATACGCATGTTACGCGTGTCTCTTTCAAAAAAAGAACCTCGCTTCACAAGTATTATAATGAACAAGCAATAACAGCCTAGCCATTAATAAAAATAATATTGTTTTGTATTTGATATATAAAATGTACAAGTTTTTTTAAATAAACAGTAAATTTTGCAAAAAATGTATTTTTAAACTAAAAAATTGAAACACATTTTTCAATGGGGTGCGGAGACTTATTTTCAGAATCGAAGGGGTGCGGCTCACTTAAAAGGTTAAGAAACATTGATATAATACTTCATCAATAACCATAGAAAAATAAAATTAATTTCCATTTGAAGAAAAAAATGAAATAAATAAACCCGACTTTCGGTTTTTCGAAAAAAAAACGGTTTTACGGTTTCGTAAATTTTAACAGAAAACCCGGTTAACCTGGTTCGGTTTTAATCGGTTTGGATGCCCTACTGTTGGCATTGTCTGTTTAGCGTTTTTTTAATATAAAATGTATTTTATATTGAAACAACTTCATTTTGATACAACTTCAAGCTGACCCAGCTTCGGAGAGATTTCATCAGTATTACCAATTGGCGAATATTTAATCCTCCAGATCTATTAATTTTATTGAGATGTTGAGGTGTGAGGCAAATTCGAAAAAATAACTAAGATTTATTTTAAATTAAAACATTCATTTTGATATATTTCGTTTATATTAAAAAATGTATGAATAATTTCGCTGTTGACATTAGTGTTCAGCTGTTTAGCGTCGCGGTTTGCCAAAATAGTCGATGATGGATGTAGTGTGCTTAGTCTAAGCGTTTATTTTCGGTTGATTTAGTCTTAGACCCGATACGTATTTTTCATGGGGTAAGCGATGGGTTTAATATCGCGGGGTAATTGAATGGACCGGTGCCAGCGAGCGCTCTTTGGCCTACCGTATGAATGAGGCGTTCCGACGACGACGTCTTATATAAATTTCCGACGATCGCTTATTAAAAGAGTGTTTATATTTATCGCGCGGGCTAAATTTAAAATGCATTCTGTACGGCGGTGGGCAGCATCCAGTCTAACTTCGATATAAATTTAGACAGATTATAAACACCGACATTTTTTCCTCATATTATATGTTCTAGTTTCACTACCAGATGCATTTTATATTTAATTTTTCTTGCTTTTACAGCTGCGGCAATTCTATAATACAAAATTCATACGAACCATTTCCAAAAAAAACATAAAATTTAACGACTCATTTTTCTAGGAGTTTAAATTTCAGCAGTTGGTAATACTGATAGTTATGTATTAACATAATTACTTTTACAACATCAAAGTTAATAAATTTAAAGTTATGACGTTGAATTTTTTTTGTACCCATGCGTCAATTTTCGCCATGTTTTTTGGAACTTTTGACACTTCTGACGTATAACCAGTGAAAATAACAAAACGTTACTGATTAGGTCAAAGTTTCTAGTTACATTTTTGTTTTGGTTGGTACGGAACTAGGTTCTTTTGAAATGTCAGAATGCAATTTATAAAATAGACCATTTTAGGGTAAGTTAAACGCATGCGCGTCCGCCATGTTTAAAAGGCGGGAATATGAAAGTTTCGGGCACATTTTGTTATTTTCACTGGTAATACGTGAAAAAAGTGACCGAAAACATGGCGAAAATTGACGCATGCGCACAAATAAAATTCAATTATGAAAAGGTTTTTCGCACACACGCATTTTATTCGTATGTAAGGCGTTAAATATCCCCTTACATACGAATAAAATGCGTGTCTACCATTGTACAGAAAATACATGACGTCTTAGAGACGTCATTGTATGTCAATGGGTTAATAAAAACGAATAAATATGAATTTGCTAGTGGTTTCAATTTTCCTCAGTTGGTAATATTGATACTTAAAAACAAACTTTATAACCATCAAAGTTTTGTTAAAGGTTACAATTAGTTATGGCAATATTTCTAGTGTCTTTTTTCGGTTGGTAACAATACCAGATTGTCCCAATGTGGGTTCAGGGATTTGCGTCCTTTAAAACACTGCGGCTTTATAGGCGTATTGTATTTCCCCACATTATTCCATGCAAGCAGATAGATCCAGACCGTGTATTAGGTTCAAAAGTCTACGCGTCTTTAGTGGAAGTCCCTTAGCTGTGATTGATTTTGATTCTCCTGCGCGCGATTTCTTCGTAGTGGAAGAAGATATCAGAGGTAGTTTCCTCCTCTTTGTTGTAGAGTCTGCATAATGGTTCATGTGTCCCGATGCCCACATTTCACAGGTTCCCTCTTAGTACGCAGTGTCCCGTTAAGAGACCTGCTACAGCTACAATCTGTTTCCTAGATAGTTGAAGGTTTCAGCTGTTAGGGTGTTAGGTATGGAACCCAGCATTCGTTTGCTGTGTTGTTGGCTATTTCTGCGGGCCCATTATAATTGGTTACTCTTATTCGTCCACTCTGATACTAATTTACGGGCCATGGGTTTGATATTTTGTTGGACCCAGTTTTGACAGATGTTTTAGGTTCTGAAGGCACTCCCAAACTGTTCTAGATTTTATTGTATGCCATCCTAAGGCGTTGCCTGACTCCGTGAAAATACTACTGTGTTAGAAAAGTATCCGACCTTATTTTTTATTTTGAAAACCTAATGGATTTGAATCAAGCGCGCTTGCATGAGGCGACCTTGAACCTTCGTGCGCATGCGTGAATTTTTTCCCGCATGTAGATAGCGTCAGTTGCTGCCGAACAGTATTCGAGTAACGTAGTGTGTAGTGCTCTCGTCGGTTTTTCAATGCAAGTAAAATGACGGGACGACTGGAGCAGCGCTACTGCATCAAATTTTGTCAGAAACTAGGCAACCACCAGGTGGAAACCATTCGGAAGATTCAGACCGCTTTTGGTGACGATGCTATGTACATCACGCAGAGTAAGGAGTGGTACAACCGGTTTAAAGACGGTCGCACATCGGTGGAAAGCGAGCCACGCTTTGGTCGGTCATCAACATGCCGAAATGACCATGTCATTGCCAAAGTGGACGTTGTGGTAATGCGGGACAAGAAATTGCGGAAGAGGTGGGCATCAGCACTTTTTCTAAGATTTGGCCATGAAGAGAGTGGCGGCGAAATTCGTGCCGAAGCTGCTGACGGCGTAGCAAAAGCAAGTTCGTGTTGAATTCTCACCGGACATGCTGGACTCCATAAACAGTGACCCCGACTTCATGAACACCTGGTGACGAATCACTGGTGACGAGTCCTGGGTGTATGGGTACGACTCGGAAACCAAATCCCAGTCGTCACAGTGGCATTCCACGCCACCAAGAACAAAGAAGGCCCGCCTAGTGCGCAGCAACGTCAAAGTGATGCTGACTGCTTTCTTTGACTCCCGCGGAATGGTACACCATGAGTACACACCACAGGGTCAAACAATCACCAAAGAGTACTATAGGGATGTCCTACGTCGCCTACGTGATGCTGTGCGGCGCAAGCGACTGGAGTTATGGTCATCAGGAAATTGGCGACTCCATCACGACAATGCTCCAGCATATTCTTCGCACTTGGTTCACAATTTTTTTGGCGAAAAACCAGACTCCTCTGGTTCGACAGGCTCCTTGCTCTCCTGATATGGCCCCCTGCGACTTCTGGCTATTCCCCAAAGTGAAGAGGCCATTGAAAGGAACGCGATTTCAGACAAGAGAGGACAGTATGGCTGCAACGACAGCCGAGCTAAAGTCGATTACGAAAGAGGCTTTTTCGGAATGCTTTCAACAATGGCGGCACCGCTGGGAGAAGTGTGTGGAGTTCCAAGGAGACTATTTTAAGGGTAATTAGGTATCCAGGTATGCCTGTTTTTTATCGGCGAAAGGTCGGATAGTTTTATAACAGACCACTTATAGATGTTTCTACTTTTGTTGTCCATTATTAAATTTTCTCGGATACATATATCGATTGCGAGAATTTCTGCAATTTGAAAGACCGTGGTGAGCTTCTCCAGCGGTACAGTAATACTGCACCTAGGAGATAGTCCCCAGACTCCGGCGCCAGTTCTACTATCCTTGCAGTTGTTTATATATACCAGAATATTTCTCCTTGACTTTTTTCTTGGATCTTGGACATATGTATCGGTTGCGAGAATTTCCGCTTGAAAGAGCGCGGTGAGCTTCTCTAATGGTATTGTAATACTGCACTTAGGAGACAGTCCACAGACTCCAGCACCAGTTCCCCTGTCCTTCTTGGAGCCGTCTGTGTACCAGAATAAGTCTTCTTGACTTTTCTCCTGGTATTTTCCGTCTACTGTTGTTGTATTTTGAAGGGTATTCGAATGAAGGCCTTTGAGGCATCGAGTCTCCCTCATTATTAAGGTTTGGCTCTTTTATCTTTTATATTATTTTATTGGCTCTACATCCGGTATTGTGGTATGTCCTGACATTGCCAGGATTTGTCATGTATAGTTGCACTTGCATATGGAAGCTTTCATCCTTGCCTCTTCTTCTTCTTCTTCTTCATATGGCGTTACAGCCCAAATCGGGCCCCGGCCTCCTGTATGTTTCCTACATTCTTCCCAGTCCTTATTCCACGCTCTTACTCCGAGTAGTTGGTATGCGTCTTCCCGGGTCTCTTCCACCCACTGTTTTCTTGACCTCACTACCGGCCGCCTGCCTTACATTTTTGCGCTCAGGGTTCTTAATGACAGACGGTTGTCATTCACCCTGAGCACGTGTCCTGCCCAACTTATGGCTTTCGTACCGCTAATCCGTCATCGGCCGAAGTTTGCTCGGGCGACGACGGCTGAACTCGGACGATTGAATCAAACACTTGTAAAAGAAATGGAGCGCGTACACAAACACGACCGTCATCGTCCGACGATGACGGTCGTGTTTGTGTACGCGCTCTCTGTCGCCCGAGCAAACTTCGGCCGATGACGGATTAGGTGTACGCGAGCCATTAGTCTTTGAACTCTACTGATGAATGTAGAAATCGGTGGTTCTTAGTATATCTGGTATAGCTCGTTATTGCACCTTGGTCTTCTCATGTTTCCGACCGTTAACGCCCCTAGAATCCTACGTAGCACCTTGCGCTCAAAGATGTCCATTGCGTTCTTGTTTTTTTCGGTCATAGTCCATGTTTCGCTACAATAGCATGCGATGGGCAGAACAAATATATAAAGACGCATAAGCCTTGGTGCTTCCGTGGCATTTTGCGTATCGCGTGTAAAATGCAATCTCAAACAGCACCCAATTCAATCAAGCTTCTTGAATCCAATGTTATTGGTATACTCCCTGAAGCACTGACGGCACAGGTTCAGCCCATACTTGCGGATCAATCCATGCCTGTTTAAACAGGACCGAGAGCCTTGGCCGTATTTACGGGGATGCGAGACCAGATATTTTGGAAACCCATTTTGCGTACAAGGCTCATCTGGTATGGCCATATTCAAAGAAAAACCCAAGACTCAATAACGAAGAGAATTACAAACTGGAAGCCACCACTCAGAAGACCAAGAGGAAGGCCGAAAATAAGATCGTAGGACCAAATGCACGAGGATATGCGAATAATGGAAGTGACAGAATGGAAGAAGAAGGTGAAAGACGGGAAGGAATGGAAGAAAATAGTACAAGAAACAAAAACACACACGGTGCTTTGAATGGAAAATAGATTACGCGGACTGATCCACCTCAACAAAAGGATCAAAAGCTCTAGAATGGAGCGGCCAATACCCCACAAGGGGTCTATGGCTATATGTATGTATTTTGCGTACGCCAAGGTTAAATAGGCAAAAGTTGCCTCACCTCTGATGAAAATATCCAAGGAAAGACTGACTTGCATTGACCTGAATATATTTAGGTCTTGATTTCTTGATGCTATAACTTTTGAACGGTTTATCGTAGAGACTTCTAGTTTACAACTTTTTATTCAACTTTCCAAAATTAATCAGAAAAAAAAAATAACTAAAATACTTTTTCGAAATTGCTAACTTCTCTGGAACTATTCCATCGATTTACATTAATTTACTTTTAAATAACGTGTGGGGAATTACAATAGTTTAACTGTATCTATCACTTATTTGTTATTATATTGGCAAATATCGGCGTTGAATAGGTTGAAGGGAAAAACCAATATGGTAATAATGTTTTTGCAGTTAGAATAGAATATGTAACTAAATATTTTGTTTAAATTAAATTTGTGTTTGTGAGCAATTAAATTTGGGGTCGGCGAGAACGGTGTTTGCGTACGCGCTGTGCACGCACACGCGTCTGCGTCTCGTATTATTAACTCCCTGACAAATTGAACTGAATATTAAATAGAAACGGATGCGCCGTTTTATTTAGTATTTAAAACGGTAAAAAAACGCATGCATGTTATTCACGCCGTTTATTAATTGCCGCAAATTTAAAATTACATTTTATTACGCACCAACCAATTAATTTCGATGTTTTTAATAACAATTTGTTGAAAATAAAATTTAAAAAATGCTGGAAATAGTTATTTAATACGAATTGAATTAGTTTCGTTTATTTTTATAAAATCACACAACTCCATGTTGATACAAATTCGTGTTGATACTACTTCATGTTGATACACGTTCGTGTTGATACTACTTCATGTGATACAAGTTCGTGTTGATACTACTTCATATTGATACAAGTTCGTGTTGATACTACATCAAGTTGATACAAGTTCGTGTTGATACTACTTCATGTTGATACAAGTTCGTGTTGATACTACTTCATGTTGCTACAACTTCACGCTAATAGATCACGATTGATAGAACTTAATGATTTCACAACCCAGAACAGATACAGCTTCATTCTGATACAACTTCTTGTTGAAACAACTTCGTGTTGTAATTAAACTCCCACAGAAAAAGATAACGATATAAATGAACTACTAGAAGGTGAGCACGTGTCTTGCCCATCTTATGGCTCGCGTACAGCTAACTCGGACAATTGAATAAAAAACAGAGCGCGTAAACAAGGACGACCGAAATCTAGCTGGAAGTAGTATCAAGTAGTATCATGAAGTGGACTTTCCAATAATAAAATTCAGTGTTTTCCATAATTAAACACCTTGATATAAACTTAATAAAGCCGGAACACAGCTTGAATATATAAATATATTCAATCTTTCCGTAGTTCTATAATATTTTTGAGTCATTTCTAAGATCTTTCTATTAACTTAAGTGAATAACTATCGGCAGAAGCATTTCGAGATTTATTTCTCATCAGTGCAGCTTTGCTTTAATGAATAATAATTTGTAAAAAACTTACTTGTAACCCACGTGGATGACTAGGAGTTAGATATTTTTTAATTTGACATTTAGTGAGAGAGACATGAACTTAGCAGGTTATTGATTTTAATGATAATTTACTATTGGTAAAACCATACTACATTTAGATAATCATATAAACTAAATCGGAAAGTCGGAACACAGCCTGAATATATAAATATATTCAGCCTCTCTGGAGCTCTATAATATTTTTGAGTCTTTTTAGGACTACCAAAACAAATCGCATGTGAAATTTGTTAGTTATTTACTAGTTTTCATTCCACCCTCGTGGCACGCAACAAAAGCCAGAAAAGTAACATTATTTTTTAAGATCATGTCTTACAAGCTAAGCTCTTGTCTGATATGTGCAATTGCTTCACAATGGAAGATTGTATGAGAGGCAGTTTTCTCCTCATCATAGTATAGTCTGCACAGTGGTTCATCTCTCCAGATCGCCATTTTGTGCAGAGGTTCTCGTAAAGGGCAGTGATTTGTAAGTAGGCCATCCACAATTGTGATCTGCTTACTTGTCAGTTGCAGGAGTTCAGCAGTTAAATAAACCGATACAGTTTCTAGCATTCGTTTGCTATGTTTCTGGCCATTTGTTTTATCCCACTGTAATCGGTGCTTAGTAGCTTAAATATCTCAGTAACTTCAATATCTGGGCCACGCCATGCGAGGAGATCGTTATGAATTACTACAACTCATTATGCAGGTTTATATTATAGTAAAATATCGGAAAAGAGGAGCCCGGGAAGACGACGGACCTCCTGGCTGAAGAATTTGAAGGAGTGTTTGGTTGCTCCTCTATAGCAACCTGTTTAGAGCAGCGGTGTTAAAAATGAGCCATTGAGCCACAACCAAAAATTGCCATTATGATAACCAAGCTCCGTTAGGAGAAGGAACACCCTTAGAAGAAGATAGCATAGTCTTTGCCAGAGTCATCTCTCAGTCATCTCTCCAGATCTCTATTTTGTGCAGATGTTCTCGTGGAGGGCAGTGGCCTGTGAGTAGGTCGGCCACAATTGTGATCTAATTCCTTTTCAGTTGCAAGAGTTCAGCAGTTAAAGAGGCCGATGGATTTTTTAACATTCGTTTACTGTGTTTCTGCCTGGTTGTTTTATTCCAATGTAGACGGTGCCTAGTAGCTACCCATTTACAGATTATATTACGGGCTATGGTTTTGGTAATGTTGGAGTCTCTGCTAGCACTGATGTGTGCTTTGTTAGCACCACCCTTTGCTAACTTGTCCGCCGTTTTGTTCCCTACAAGTCCCCTGCGGCTCGGTACCCATGTAAGTGAGACCTTGTTGTATCTTGCCAGAGCCTTGAGGTTCTGCATTTATAGCAGCCTGACTGTCCGTGAAACTGCGGACTTTTGTAGCACATCATTAGATTTTCACGGGCACATATCGTAATGACGTGTATTTCGCTTGGAATGGCGTGGTATGTGATCCCAGTGGCACAGATAAGATGTTCCTCAGGGACGGTCTTTAGATTCCTGCGCCAGTTCCACTGTCATTTTTGGAGCCGTCTGTATACAGTCCAGCCCACCTTGACACGTGATTGTGTTCTTACCTTCTAATCTACGTAGTTGGGTTTTGGGTTTAGGGTAGATCGAATATTAGCCATTCCGGCATTGAGTCTCCCTCAATATTCAGGTATGCCTCTGATATTATATTCGTTATTGTGGAGTGCACTGCTCCTCGCCAGAGCCTCCCAAGTGCCATTCCACCTGCAGGTGTAAGGCTCCCATTCTTGCCTCACCCATGACGAAGATATCTAGGGGAGGCAGGCCTGTCATAACTTCCAGAGCTGCAGTTGTTGCGGTTCTTAACGATCCCGTAATTGCTAAGCATGCCAGTCCTTGAACCTTTGATAGTTCCTGTATGGCCTGTTTATTCTTCAGTTTGATCCATCATACCGTGGAACTATATTTTAGAATGGGTCTACCGTAGTATACAGCCAGTATACCAAGCTCGGATTTAGTCCCATGATTTTCCAAGTGTTCTTCTAGTCATCATTAATGCCATTTTACACTTGTTGGTGGCTTTCTTAAGGTGTTGATTCCAAGTCAGTTTAGTACCTAAATACTTAAATTCCTCACTTACCTTTAGACGTTCATTGTAGAAAATTTGTAGCCGTAGCCCCTCAATTTTCTTCCTTTGTGTGAATGGTACTAGAATGGATTTTTGGGGATTTACTCGGAGGTCTACCCTCCTGCACCATCTCTCTACATCGTTCAGCGCTTTTTGCATAAGCTCTGCTATTATATAAGGAAATTTCCCTCTGACAAGAATTACTATGTCATTTATAAGGTATAAAATCCTTTGTTGTTTAGTAACACGAGCAGACTATTCATAACCATGTCCCACAGGAGTGGAGATAGTACCCCACCTCGCGGGCACCCTTTGACAACAGACACTTTCATTGTGTCACCTGCCACTGTAGTCTCAACATATCTACCATGCAGCATGGATCTTATCCATCTAATTAATGATATTTGCCCCATGACTGAGGGCTGCATTGACTATACCAGGGCTGTCTAACCAGTCGATCGCGATCTACCGGTCGATCGCGGCGTGATTTTGAGTCGATCTTTAGTTTTCTCACGCTTCTATGTACTTACTTAAAAATGCGTTTCGATAAATATAAAGTAAAAATTAAAACACACTTCTCGCACACTTAATACTTACAATGTTATGGAAACTGTCTTTAAAATAATCAATTCTATACTGTCCTTCAGAGATGTTTGTTTAGATTAGAAAGTGAGGATAATGATAACGAACTTTTGCTGCAGACTAATGTGCGTTGGCTCAGTAGAAGTCGATTTCTCATGCGGTTTCTAGAGTTATTAGAAAACGTAAAAAGTTTCCTCTCTGAAAGAGGTGACATTTACCCACAGATAACCAACAAAGAGTGGTTATTTGATGTCATTCTTGGCAGACATTAGTTCAAAACTAAACGATTTGAATCTTGAACTGAAGGATAAAGGCAGAAATGTATTAAAGATGATCGATAAGGGCTTTTCAGCAACTTATAGGCTTTATGGTTAATACAGGCTTTATAATTAGGCTTATTGGTCTATACGATTTGACCTGGGTGTAGTCTGCGCCTGGTAGTAAGCGCCTGGCTTTTTGTATAATTTTTTTAGCGCTTTTGTAGCGAATTTTAGATAAAAAATTGAAACATTGGAACACTGCACTTCATGACCCCAGACCCCTCGGTGGCCCGCTACGCGTTTCGGTCGATCTTGGCAAATAATATATACAAAAAAGTAGATCGCCACTACAAAAAGGTTGGACAGCCCTGGACTATACTGTCGAATGAGATGTTGTCAAGCGCTTCGATGTTAAGGAAGGCTCCAAGTGCCAGTTCCCTGTTTTCCAATGTGTTTTCTATTCTTACCACGAATTGGTGAAGAGCAGATTCGCACGATTTTCCTTGTTGATAGGCATGCTGATTAGCGTGTAGGGGCCTGTCCAAAAGACAGGTACTTTTCAATCAGTTTGTCTAAGGTTTTCAGCATGAAGGAGGTTAGGCTTATTGGTCTATACGATTTGGCCTGGGTGTAGTATAAGCGCCCGGCTTTTTGTATAAATACCACTTTTACCACAGGCAAATTTCACATGGCATATGATTTGGTAGTCCTAAAAAGATTTAAATATATTATAGAGCTTCGTAAAGGTTGAATACTTATAAATTTCGGCTGTTTTCCGGCTTTATTAAGTTTATATGAGTATCTATAATGTAGTATGGTTTTACCAATAGTACCTTGATATTAAAAAATCACCTGGATACGATCCGATTTTTGGAAGGATAGTGCGCGAGCTACCCAAAGAAATAATAAGAATCGTAACTATAATGTTCAATGCGGCTCTACGCTTCAGTTACTTTCCTGCGGAATGGAAAGTAGCCCAAGTAAGCCCAGTAAGGGCAGTAAAAGCCCCAAAAGTAGTTGCCTCTTACAGACCTATAGGTCTGTTGCCCACTCCCTCAAAAATATTCGAAAAACTTTTACTAAAACGGCTATCCCCAATTTTACCGGATTTTTTACCGGACAAAAATCTAATCCCACAACATCAATTTGGATTCAGGCAACAACATGGAACGGTAGAGCAAATCCATAGAATCGTAAGAAAGATTAGTTAGGACTGTGAAGCGAAGAGACACTGCTTAAGGGGGGAAACCACATTAGGAGGCTTATTGATACTGTTTTTTTAGGATTTTTTTTGGGTGGGAGAAATTAACTAGAATTTAATCAAATTTTGACATCATTTCATTCATATTTCGAACAATTTTTGTGAATTTTTTTGAATAATTTCAGCCAAAAATAACTAAGTTACGGTGTGATGTCCGCCGAAGGTTGTAAGTATAGTTTTCCAATTGCGTGCAGTGAGCCATTCCGATTTTCATGTGAAATCAAAAAGGTTTTGATTTTACATTACGAACTTATTTTCTAAGAATATGAACCTCAATTCAGGGGAAAAAATGAAAATTTAAAATTTTGCAGGTGTTTTCTTCTTCAATTTTTCTTCGATTATCACGATTTTTTTTGTCTAATTATGAAAGGAAAAATACCCTTAAAATTATGATATTATCTCACAAGTGGTCGCTTCAAGTTGATCGCTTCCACACTTTTTGAGTTAGATTGCACGCAAATGTGAAAAAAGTCATTTCGAGATAAACGAGGTAATGCTCCGCTCGAGCCTGTAGCCTGTACCCGATGTGCACTCGGTTCTATGCTCATAAAATCTAAACGAATGCGAATTTCGATTTGAAATTTTGACAGCGTGTTCTTGGATAGTGAAGCTAACGATTTATGTAATAAAAAAATCGGATTTCTTGAAAATCCCAATGTGGTTTCCACAACAGGTATTGGCACAAGCGTTCGAGGTGTGGCATACTGGACTGTTATTTAAACTCAGACAGTAACTTCCACCTCAGTTGTATGAAATACTTAAATCATACTTAAGTGATCGATATTTTGCAGTCAAATACAAGGACGAGATATGCGAACAAAAACATTTCAAGCCTCATATATTCCACTGGGCGTATACCACAGGGAAGTCTACTTGGCCCAGTACTCAATCTAATCTAACGTACTATACACTGCACATCTGCCGACCATAGCACATACTCTAAAGCCCGCCACTCACGATCAGTTAAAGTGATCAGTTGCACTGACGTTTTTAATTGATCAGTTAAAATGCATGTAAACCAGCCTTCATTTTTCGATTGTCGCGTGCTGTATCTGGCTAGCACATATCTCACGTAAGTTAAAATTGATTCGCATTCGGAAGAGGATATTCTACTTATAACGGCTGCTGCTTTTAGCTGTTTAATCAACAGAAAAACAAAAAAAAAGAAAGAAAGGATGGTTTATCAGTTTTCTCATATTAATTTGTTAAATGAGTTGTCACTGAAACCGAGTGACTGGCGTAACTATTTGAGAATGGACGAATCTACATATTTCAAGCTATTTTTCTATAAATTCTTCAGGGGTTAGGTACAGAATACGGGTGTTTTTAAACTTAATGTTGCGAAATTTTTACCTGGTGTAACTCTTGTTAATCGTCGTTGGTACTGTTTAAATAAGATCGGAAAGCAGAAATGAAGCTACTACGCTGCCTGGTTCAATAAATATTCGTGTTTTTGTTGTCCTAAAAATTGACATTTTTTGACATTCACAACGTAACAGATGGTGGATGCGATCACAACTACCTCGACGTTGCCACGTTTATTTTTTTTTTTTAAAGAAAAATATTACCCCATATGCATATTAAAATATCATATATAAATATATATCGATATTTTCTCGGTAGTAAATATGTTATTATGTAAACTTGCAACTAATTGCGCAACACATTTTTCGGCTTCTTGTAATAAGAGATGTTAAAATGGCAACGCCGAGATGATTGCATGCGCACACTTTTTGTCATGTGGCCAGAAATTTACCGGCTGTTGCGTCGAATGTCAATTTTTAGGACAACAACCACACGAATTGAACCAGGCAACGTGGAAGCTTCATTTTTGCTTTCCGATCTTATTTAAACAGTACAAAAGACGATTAACAAGAGTTACACTAGGTAAAAACTCCGCAACACTAAGTTTCAAAAACACCCGTATTCTGTACCAAATCCATTCTTCAGTTCTAACACGGTCTGACGCCATGGCGGTTAAACTAAAACTGACTAATTGTAAGCGCATGCGCGGTCAGTTTGGCTTGTTGAAAACGAACTGAAGCTAGCGGATTTATGGTGCGCCCGGAAAATCCGTGGGTTGCCATCAGTTAAAATTTTTATATTCATATTTCACACTGACGGTCAGTTTTTAGATGTACGTCAGTTCAACTGATCAGTTTAACTGACTGTGCACTTGCACAAACTGACTTAACAACAACATACGCAGATGACGCATCGATAATGGCATCCCACTCCAGTCGTGGCAGATCCAGTCGTAGCAGCAAGGCGAATCCAACTACATCTTAATACACTAGAATACTGGCTAAAAAGGTGGAGAACTCAAGCAAATGAGCTGAAATCGATCCACGTGTTCTTTTCCCCTAGGAAGGAAACCTGTCCACCAATAAAATGAATTGGCCGGCAGATACCTCAATCAGACACAGCGAAATATCTAGGTATGCATTTAGATAAATAACTCACATGGCGAAAGCTCATATGGACAAAAAAACGGCTTGATCTTAAACTAAAGAAAATGTATTGGCTACTCGGTTCAAAATCGAAATTCTCATTGGAGAACAAGCTTCTACTGTATAACTGTGTTCTCAAACCAGTATGGAGCTATGGTAGCCAGCTATGGGATTCAGCGTGCAACTCAAATATCCAGATATTAGAAAAATGTCAATCAAAAACTCTGTCTACTCAAAAAGTATGATAGTAAATGCACCCTAGTTTGTACAAAACAAATAATATCATTAGCCACGACCTTATCAATAAACTAGTAAAAGAAGTCCAGGAATTAACTCACTAAGGCATGGTTTAAATGAAAGTATTTATTAAAAATTAAAATTAAATGCTCTATCTTTTGTCACTTCGACGGCTTTTAAGAATAACCGTTCAGATGGCAATGACTTGACATCCGATTATATGCACCATCAATACCAAAATATGCATGCAAATATACAAAACAAAAATTGGCGAAGTTTACACAAAGTATTTTGAGTTTTAAAAATGTTTTAATTTTAAATAAAATTATATTTTATTTAGTTCTTGGGTAAAAGGATTTAATAAATGTTAATAAAATTCTGATATATTGCCAACGTTTCGGTCTTTTTTAATTTCTGACCTTCCTCAGGGCTACAAAATTAAACAAAAACAATTACAATATTATTAATTAATATATAAATATCATACCTTATATCTAAATATTATATATTAATTAACTTTAACATAATAAACATAAATATAAATTATTAAGATTAAAATTTAAATATGAATATATTATATAGGATAATATCTGAAGATACATTAATCACCGGGAGGTACTCTTTTAAATAAAATGTTTTATTTTATGATTTATCATAAAAAATTTAGCTGTAGATTGGCGGCATTTAAAAAAGTAGCGGTGGTGGCGTTAATACGTAAGTGCCATATATTTTTTTACGAAATGTTTTTTTTTTCTTTTAATATCACATTTTATAAATATTTAGTTAAAGATTTATAGAGGGCGAGAGATCAAAAGCGGTTTGCGAAACAATTCCAACGGCGTTTTTAATAAAAGCATTAAGTGTAGTAAATTCGAATTAGATAAATAAAATTTTCTGGAAACAGTCCAGAAACGTTTGGATTAATCGGCCCGATTCACTGCAAAAGAATTTTCCATACCGTTTTTAATACTAATACACTTTATGATATTTACAGATTTTTTAATGTAAATTAGAATTTATCCTTCGCGGTTGTCCCACGCGAATTACAACATGCACGAGTCCTTTTCACGCGTTTCTTTCGCCATACATTTCGCATTCTTCCACACAATCGCAATCATTTCGCGATAATTCACCAAGGAGCACGAGAAAAAACACATTTTTTGTTCTCTCTGCCCGTTCGGTTAAGGAAAATTTACATTTTACTTATCGGACTGTTTTCGTTTTCTTATCGCACCCAACATGCTAATGCATACCCGTTCATATACGCTTTTTCACTAAAAAATAACTGTCTACATAACTTCATATTTCCATTCCAAGAACACTTTATCTATAATCCAAACAATTTTATTATATTTATATTTCGCTTGCTTTCAAAATGAAGTTGTATCGACATGAAGTTGAATCAATCTTAACTGTATAAACATAAACTCCCCAGATTTCAAAGTAACAAAAAAAGGTTTTTAAGATTTTCTCTTGTCTAATTACAATAGACCTTTTCATAGTTGAAATTTATTTTTGCGCATGTGTCAATTTCCGCCATGTTATACGTCAAAAAGTGCCCAAACTTTTTGACGTATAACTAAACATGTACACGAAACTTCCATATTCCCGCCTTTCAAACTTGGCGGATGCGCATGCGCTTAAATAGACGTGAAAAGAAGGTCTATAAGTAAATTTGGTGTAATCTCGTCAACTCTTGTAGGTATTTACCCAGTGGTCAATCCAGTGGTTCTCTCCATCCTTCGGCACTCATATCCCCTGGTCAAACGAAAGTCTACATTTTAATCTACGACTTCCATGTCCAGTGAGAAGTCGGCTTGCTGGTTCACTAAATAAAAGGCATAGCCTTTCAGTTAATTTTAAAGGTAGTAGTTAATTGTAAATATAAAAATAAATGGTTTGATGACCCCATATACAGTTTTACTATTATAGACGATGTATCGTGCCCATTCCTGGTGGTATCTTACGTTATGTGTGTAAGTCAAAATCTAGATAAGGAAGTACATGAACAAATAATTCGTAGTGTTGACAACTGGGAGGAATCCTCTATGATGTCCCGTGATTGAGATGGTAACAATAAGCGAGTGTCGTTACATATTTCAAATCTGAAACCGCTGAACCACTACGACACTCTGAAGACGCAGTTTGCCAGGTTTAATAAGATTTAAAAATTGTTACGAGAGACGGATAAAATCAAATTGAAGGGTGGATCCGGGCCTGAGAGAATCGTAATAACAAATTGGTGTCTCTCAAAAATTGATCGAATCCTTTTTTAGAAATTTTGAGAGGTTTGTTCGCATTGCAACTGCAGGTATCATACATAGTTTTAATCTGCATTTCATTTAGAATAACTTACAGAAAGATTCAATCAATTTAGATTAGTTTTGTAAAATTTTCTGGCAAAAATCCGAAAGTACGGTATTTTGCGCATCTTTTAAATCGGCGATATCAGGCTTACGTTTCAACAAAACAGAAAAAGATTATTATTTATTTGTTCTATAAAATATATATAGATATATTATATGTCAATATCTGTGACATGTCAAAATTCGCGATTTCGAAGTGGTAAAAAAATCGCGATTTTCGACACCTCTCCGATTTTTACGTATAGTATATCAAAGTTCGCAGAATTTTACACAGATTACGCTAATATAAATCATTATGCAATTTAGTTTATAATAAATCAGGAAATCTGGAAGAAGAATTTATAAGGAATAACACTAGATAGTTTTATCGAACCTTAACCAAGGAGCTACAAGGGTATAAACCACCAACTCTTTGCTTTAAGCGCATAGATGGTAGCATAATTACTAATAACAAAGAAAACTGTGAGCTCTTGACGAACCATTTTAAAGTGCTACTAAACTGCGAAGAACCTCTAGAAAGACTGGGCGCTAAGAACCAATTCCACGAGGACCCAGATTCCAAAGCACTAAGTATATCTGGGATAAAATTGAAAATCAAAGAGCTCAAGGATAACAAAGTACCAGGGGAAGATGGCATTGTGGCAGAAATGTGGAATATCGGAGGAGAGATCGCTTCAAAAAGAATCCATCACCTTATAGAAGAAATATGGAAAACGGGACAGATCCCAAATGACTAGAAATGTGCTCTCATACATTCATAAAGGTAATCGAACGGAACCAAATAATTACAGGGGAATCTCTCCAGTCGCTTATAAGGACTTGGGACTTCCAGTCGCTTATAAGATAATATTTAAAGCTCTGTTGAGCTGAGTGGAAGAAGAGATCACCTCATTGGTGAATACCAAGCTGGTTTCCAAAAAGGAAGATCATATGCCGAACAGATAGAAAGCATTCTGCGAACAAGAGCTCTAAGGAGTCAGAACACTGTGTTTACCTTTGTCGACCTTAAAAAGGCATACGACTCAATTGACAGACAATCATTGTTTAGTACCTTGAAAGAGTTTGGAATTGACAAAAAACACGAGAGAAATCATGAAACAAACATTGCCGAATACCATCACGAAAATTCAAGTTCTTCGGGGAAATTTCTGATCCGTTTGAAATTAAGACAGGGAGATGGATTATCCTCAATGCTCTTCAACATTGTAATGGAAAAAATGATGAAAATCTGGGAAGAGGCCCTGAATTTGGAAAGAATAAGAGAAATACGCCTTGGGAGGGAAAAGAAAAACCTGGAAATCAAATGTTTAGCTTTTGTCGATGACATTGCTATCTTAGCCAATAACCGCGAAGACGCTCGAAAGATGCTTGAGTGTCTTCATGAAATCGTAGTAAAAACGGGTCTTCAAATCTTCTATGAAAAGATAGAATATAATGGAGTACAATCACCAAAGTGAGAGGTACATAGAGGTAAATCATGGGAAGATAAAGAGAACAGAGAAGTTTAAATACCTTGGGGAATGGATCTAACCCAACGGACGAGATAAGGAGGCAAATAAAGGAAGAGCCAGAAAACTAGACCTGGCCTACAAGCTAACGTAGAACAAGTATAACAAACGGTCATTATCTTACAAAGCCAAAGTCAGACACTATAAATCGGTGGTACAACCTGATGGATTGTACAGGGTGAGCAAAACTCTCAGCTCTATTATAAGTAAACGAAAAACGATACAAAAAATCTGAAAAGAGGTTCTTAAATTGGATTGAGTAAGGACCATTTTAAGCCAAATTTACATATTTGGAAACTGGAGTAATGACGTCATCGAATTTTGTTTTCCCAGAACCATAACTATATTTTTGCAAATTTGAAAAAGTTAATTTTCCTGAACAAATTGTGTACACAAAAAATTGCTATCTTTTCCCGTTAAAAATTATAAGCAAATTTGTAAAAATAAAGTATAATCAAAAATTCTCGCATTAACCCCCTATTATCCCTAATTCCATTAGAAATACATGAGATCCTCTCAATTACCGCTATTCCCAACTAAAAAAAACATAAAATAACGTAGTTATTATCTTAAGTTTTTATTTGTAAAATTAGTTATTTTCTTAAGGTGCCGTACTCTCCGAGAGCTTAGGCAACCTGTCGCGCATACTTGTGGAACACATCACCCACTAATATGCGGAACCTAGCAGTTTATCGTCGGCTCCGAATAAAGAACGCCCAAAATTTTATAATTTATTTTTACAAATTTGCTTATAATTTTTTAACGAGAAAAGATAGCAAATTTTTTTCTGTACAAAATTTGTTCAGAAAAATTAGCTTTTTCCAAATATGCAAAAATATAGGTATGGTTCTGAAAAAATAAAATTCGATGACGTCATCACTCCAGTTTGCAAATATGGAAAAATATGTAAATTTGGCTTAAAATGGTCCCAACTCAATCCCATTTGAGAAACTCTTTTCAGATTTTGTTTATAGTTTTTCGTTTTCTTATAATAGAGCTGAGAATAAACGAACTGAGAATAATAGAGCTTAGTTTTGCTCACCCTGTACGCGTCGAGTGTCTTATTTTAAATAAAAAGGTGTGGATTATCAAGAACTCGAAAAGAAAGAAAGGAGGATTCTGCGGAAAATACTTGGACCACAGAAAACTACTGTTGGGACTTGGAAGATGAGAAAAAACGAATAACTTTAGAAATACACTGAGAAGATCACGGACACTATGAGGAAGCGGAGGTTGAATTTCTACGGACACCTACTAAGAATGGATGAATGCAGACTGTCCAAAAGGATCTTCAACTGCGTCATGGGGTTAAAGGCCACAGCTAAATGGCTAGATGTGAATGGTAGGGGTGAAAAGGGATGTGGCAGAAGTTGGAATCACACTACAGATGGCCCTCAACAGAAGAGAGTTTAGAAGGAGAGTAGACAGTATATAAGCATTTCAGGAGAAACCAACAATGAGGAGGCCCAAACGGCTCATTTTCGATGAGGCGAGAAAGAAAGGAAGCGAACGCATGAAGTGGTTCTGGGAGGACATTTGAAAAAAACAAAAAAATCGCGACGCCACGCGGGAGGAAACTGGGTGACAATAGTCCAGGAAAGATCGATTTGGAAAAGTTTTGAAGAGGCCCATGTCCAGGAGTGGAGGAGAACAGGCTAAAAGAATAGGAAGAAAGAAGTCAGGCGCTGCGCGAACTTTACGGTCGTAATAATCGTCCAAATAAGACAACGATTGAACGATTGATGTAGAGATTTGAGAAAACTGGTCGCTTTGTGATTTTGCGGTCCATAGTTGGTCAAATTAAAAAAAAAAAATCGGGGGATTAAAAAACACCTTTTAACCACCTTAAAACACCTTCTTATATTTACAGCGATATCTTACAAAGGAATAAAAGTAGCGGAATTAGTTTTAGATCTTCTGAAAGCTTAAAACAACCTAAAAATTTGGAAGTATAATTTATTATAATTGTTGCACATAAAAAGACTTGGTAGACTGTTTAAAACGGCGTCGAAATTTAGAAAAATTTTCTGCAAGATGCAATAACTTTAAAACCAACTACTCGATTGTGTTAAAACTTTGTAACTTGATTCACAAGTAAACAGTGTGCCAAGTTTGAATAAAATCCTTACGAAAAGATTGCAGAAAATAGGTTATGCAAATGTTGCATATTTTATTTCAACTCCGGTCCTCGTAACAAGTTTCAAATCTTACTTACGCTCTATTTTAATATCACTCTTCATATTACTCACAAGACAATCAATATTTGGTGAACATAGCTGACCTTAATTAATTTGCCTGGTATAAAAATCCTCGAGAGCAAAGCCGCGGGTTATATCTAGTTTCTAATGATTTCAAGTTTTTAACAATGCAGCCAACAATATTTACATATTCATTTGAATTTCGTATAGAACTTGTGATAAAAATAAAATATTTGATGATAAACAATAACTTAAAATGCAGTGGAGATAAAAGTAGCTAACACCCAAGCAAACCACAACGAAGTATGGCATAAAAATTAACCGTTTCCACGTAACTGATTAAATTACTTTCCGCGTTTTCTGTGCAACCTTATTCGAACGGGATATTATATATCTACCTAACGACATTGTTTATGCATTTTTCCTATTATTATTACTGAAACCCAAGGTTAAAACGATACACAGCACAATCAATTTCATATTTATACAACCGGCCGCAGATATAATTAGAAAAAAAAACGTATTATTGTTGCATGCCGCGGGTTCGTGCCCACTTAAATGTAAAAGTGTAACACCTGCACGTCGGCCGTTCAATTCGCTTCCTTCCTAGTCCATTTCATGGCCGACGCTCGTTCAAGAGACAGAATTTGTAGATGCGAACTGTTACCCGGCGAGATTCCAACAGAAATTATTACGTCCAGTAGAAAGAACCGTGTGTTGTAAGACCTTCTTTATTTCGTCGGATTTTCTAACAATGTGGAATAAATGGTCTGGCTATTATATCTTAATAGGCACTGCTGTGTAATGGTGCACTAAATTGGCCTAGTTTTAACTTAATTCATCTCGACATGATTCTGTTTCTTTGTTCGCGAGCAAATTTAACTAACAAGACTTGCATAGACAAAATAGAGTCGTGCAAAAATGAATAGACGAAACTAAATAGACAAAATACATAGCTTGATAGATGGAACTAAATAGACAACAATTAATTGTGGAAACTTTAATAGACAAAATTAACAGGACGTTAACAGGACAATTCTTAAATTATTGCGAAACTATAGAGTCTTTCAACTGTCGCGCGTCAGGTGTTTTAACTGGGTTGTTGTTCAGCTACTTTTGTATTTTGCTATAGTCCCCATTTATGCAAAATTTGTGCTCTGTAAGTCAGATGCAGTTTGCAGTGCTAGAGATCTTCTTCTTGGTTCAGCTTCTCCGTTAGTGGTTGCTGATCATTATGGAAATTTTTATTTTCGACATCGAGGAACGGAATAGCTCCACCGATGGATGACACTCCAAAAGAATCTCTTTAGTTGCGCAGGCAAGATATGCGGCGTCCACCAGCACTTCGCTTGCCTTGGATCTTTCCTTGGATTATGAGCTGTTGCAATCCATATTTTTCGTTTCTGGAGATGTGGCCTAAGTATTGTACCTCTATGTTCGTTACTTTGTCCACCCACGGTATTAGTAGCATACGGCGGTAGATCCACATTTCGAATAATCACATTATCTCATTTCCCATTATCCTTTTTGTTGTTTCCTGGGTCAAGGTCCAACCTACCATCCCGTATAGCAGAATCGGGAAGACGTAGCAGCGGGTCATCATTCTTAGCCATCATTCTTAGCCTCAGTTCTATGCCCAGACCCGGAGAGGTCAGCATCTTTTTCATAATAATGAATACTGCTCCTGCCTGTTCGGTGCGTGCTAAGACCTCTTGGCGGTTTGTCCACTCGTCATTCAGATTTCAAGGTATTTGTATTTGGAGACCTGTTCTATGTGTTCCCCGTCGAGTTGCAGTTGGATCTGCTGTTTGGTTTTTGAAATCAGCATGGTATTTGTCTTTGCTGTGTTCAGTTCCAGTCCGTAATCTCTACTTTTTGCTGATATGTTGGTGATCATGCGTGTGAGGTCTTCAATGTTGTCCGCCAGCACGACCGTGTCGTCCGCGTATCTGGTGTTGTTAATTGCTCTGCCGTTTACTATGATTCCCGCAGATTCCTCGCCAAGCGCCTCTCTGAATATAACTTCGAAGTATATGTTGAACAATATAGGGGTAAGAATACATCCTTGCCTCACACCCTTTCGAATCTGTATGTGCTCTGTCAGTTCGGTTTCAATCCTGACTTTAGCTGTCTGACCCTTGTCGTAAATTCGACACAATCTGAATATATATAGATTCGCCAAGATGTTAATTAGCTTCTTGTGTCTGACATTGTCGAAAGCGTTGCTATAGTCAATACAGACTTTAGATACTCAAGCTTTATTCAATATATCTGCGAACATGCTACCTTGCATGTCAAGCTGGAAAACGATTGGGTTACGCGAGAAATACCGCTCAGGAGGGGCGTCCGACAAGGCGATACCATTTCACCCATATATCATATACCATTTCAACTTTTTATCCTAGCGTTGGAGACCGTATTTAAAAATCATCTACACTTTGCCGACGATATTGTACTTACCAGTATCGACCCAGATGAACTAGGGATAATCCTACGTGAATTCGGGGCTGAAATTAATTTTTGAGGCTGAAAATGAATCTTCAGAAAACTAAAATCATGATTCCGAGCAATATAATGGTGAGCATCGGTAATATACTCTTGAGAAAGTCGATGAGTATGTATATCTGGGACACAACATCAAGTTGGGAAAGGATAATCAGACAGCCGAAATCACCAGACGTATCGGCTTGTCCTGGGCGGCATTTGGCAGGCTCAGCTACATTCTCCGGGAACCACGCTTCCCCATAAACCTCAAGAGGAAGGTTTATAACTCATGGATTTTGCCGGTGCAATGTAGGGGTTCGAGGCTGTAACGCAAACGATGTACAGCGCAAATCGGCTTTGAGTCTACTAGCAAACGATGGAGCGAGCGATGCTGGGAATCAGCCTCAGGGAAAAAAGTGTAATGAAGAAATCAGAAGGAGAACAGGGGTAGTGCTGGCGTCGTTTGGCAGGCTCAGATACATTATCCGGGAACCACGCATCCCTATAAACCTCAAGAGAAAGGTATATAACTCATGCATCTTACCGTTCCCAATTTAGGGGCTCGAGGCCGTAACGCTAACGATGTACAGCGCAAAACGACTTTGAGTCTATCAGCGAGCGATGGAGCGAGCGATGCTGGGAATCAGCCTCAGGGGAAAAAAATGTAATAAAGAAATCAGGAGGAGAACAGGGTTAGTGGATGCGGTGGAGCGATTGTTGCGTCTTATTGAGAAGATTGAGAGAATTTGATTGTTTGGTGCGGAATGTGCGTGGACGGCTTCATTGCTTCGTATATCTTTCGCAAGGGATCAGGCGGCGACTGTTAACGGCGAACGGTATAGAACCATAAAAAGAAACTTTTTGTGGCCAACTGTGGATGATATGAGCATAGACGAGACGTGGTTCCAACAAGATGGTGTCACTTGCCATACATCGGGTGGTACGGGTTAGTCATTGCAAGAGAAGTTCCTGGGGCACGTTATTTTGAAAACAGAGCTGACGTCGAGTAGCCACCATGATCGTGCGATCTAACGCCCTTAGACATTTTCTTTGGAGCTGCGTTAAGTGGTTGGTCTATGCCAATAAACCAGCATTTCTTTCCCAACTGGAGAACAACATTAATCGAACCATTGCCGAAATCCAGCCAGACCTACTGAAGAAAGTGATCCAAAATTGGGCCTCGCGGATCGAGAAATGCAAACGCAGCGGTGGAGTACATTTGCATGATGTAATTTAAAAAAATAATGGTATCGAATGTTGTTTGCAAATAATACAAAAGTTTCACCATATCTCACATACAACTATATTTTTTATCACTCATGCACAATAGTACTATCTTGGGGCACGTTTTTTAATTGCGATAAATTGTCAATATTAGTTGTATTTTACATAACTTGCTAGGTTACATTAAAATATACAAATAAATAAATATAAAATGAATACAATCAAAACCTCGCGCCTCGGTATTAATTTTTTTTCAGTTTTTATTCTATTTTTTTTTTGGATGGCACCTGCATCCCCCTAGATAAGATACCTCCCCTCGCATGAGTGTGAAAAATAATGTTTGAAACACGGCCGAAATTGTCAATTTCACTCTCGAGCGAATGCTCTCGTGTAATATTGACAACCTTAGTTACAAAATCTACTATTTATTAAATTTAAATTTGACGTGGTCGCAGGAAAGAAAAAAGTGTCGTTAATTCCCTGCGTAATTTCGCTTTGTTATACAATCGGACCAAGATAAATTTAACGGCCGAAATTCTCCTGTCGACAGCCGACATCTATAAATACAAGAAAACAGATCTCTGCCATACCTCACAAAAACGTTCGTTCTCTTATAAACCGAAACACCGATTCGGTCAATTAATGAAACCCACGTTGATTAATCCCCTTGACTCCGATCCTCACCGCCGACTAATTATATTTAAAGGACTTATCAACTAATTACTCATACTTTAAACTAATCTTAATTGGTAATAAGTGAACGAAAACAGCGCGCTTTACTATGCTTACTCAGACTAGACACGAAAAGGCCAAACGCAGTTTCAAACCTATTTCTTTGTTGCTTGCGGTCAGTGTAATCCGCGTAACGTTTTCTTTATTCAAAAGTAAATTACGAAAGCGTTGCTGGAAGAGAGAAAAGATTTTTTTTTGTTCCTGTTATGGATATTCTTTTTGATGCTCTATTTATTAAAAGAGATTTGTGAGCGTTTTTTTTTTTGTTGTTGTTCTGCTGAAGATTTTCTATTATTACGTTTTCTCTTTGTTCCGGTGCGCGGCGCAATATTTTCTCGCTCGCGAAAATTAAAAATGGTAAAAAGCACGAATATGATATGAACAACAATAAGTAAATTCAGTCGGATGAACATATTTTAATTATAAATTAAGTTGATTTTATTGTCGACTTTCTATGTGAATACCAAACTATTATTTACTTTTTTGTTTAAATTATTAAACAATTTCATATGTATTACCAAATCTATGGTAAGATGTAACAAAATTTCTGTATAAAATTAAATAAGAATGTGATTTCCAAATTTCCGTAAAACTAAAAAAAAGTTTAAAATTTCTGAAATCTTGACGGATTTGACGTGAAACGGTGCCTTTTTTCCCACGATATTGCCGGGACAAAGGAGACGCATAAAGAGAAACCAAGATTCATTTAATCGGCCTCTTTTCTTGTTCTCTTCTGTCGCATATTGAATGATGCAACAGACATAGCACCATGAAGGAAACGAACGTTCAAACTCGAATTACACGCAGATTTCCTCCAGGAAAATTAAACGCAAATGAAATCGTGAGAAATAATTTGAAGCGGACTAGCCTGTTGTGTTGAACCAGTTCATTTGCATTAATAATCGGTCTAATTAAATTAATTAGCATAAACTTGCATTATAGATGGATTCATATATTCAAGATTTCCTAATTAATTTATAGTTTTAGATTTTCGGGTGATAAGATAAAAGGGATTTTGATTAAAAGTGACAGCGATTTAGGTAAAAGTCTATGTCATGAACTAATATTAATTTGAGTTGCTAGAATTCAGTCGGTTGGATTTGGCACGCTTTGCTAAGTTTCATACAAATACTTTAGATTTTTGTTTGAGAAAACTGAAATACATCAAAGGATTTAGTTATCGAAAATTCAATACTAAGTTATAAATATACTCTATAGAATAATTCTAAATTGAAGCTTGCTCGCTTATTCTAACAATGTGATGCAAGACGAAGTTATATCGTCAGGGAGTTGCATCAAAACGAAGTCGTATTAACACTTAACCACCTGACATACGTCTCCCAGACCCAAAGTAGCAATAAATTTTCAATAAATTAAGGCGAAGTTGCATCAACGTGAAGTTGTATCTACAAATACACATACACAAAAGGGATCTTGTATCAACAAATAGTATATTAAAGGACGAGTTCAGTAAGCGCGATTTTTCAGCACGCGTATAAGTTTGCAAAACGACGAGCGTAGAGAGTTTTCTAATGGATTTAAGTGTTCAAAATCGCCTTACGATTGAGTTTCTTACAGTTTTTTTCTATTTTGCCATTATATTATTTAGCCTTTTATGCAATTTCTAAATAAAACAATCGCCCATACATTTAGAAAATTTTATGGTGGTTGGTGACACTGATAATTAACATTTCACTTTTGACACTTTTAAATGTAATCTAAAAATAATTTAAAGATTGTAAAATGTAATCTTAAATTAATTTAAGATTAAAATTAAAAAGGGTGAGAAAGTATCTTATAAAGGGTGAGAAAGTACTCCACCTAAAATTCAGGAAATTGCTTTTAATACGGTGAGCAATTTCTTGCCGGATAAATCACGTCCAGGATATGAAAAAGAATATAGAAAATTTAACGAGTGGTGCAATGCAAATAAGGTTACAGTTGTTTCGGAAAAAGTTTTTCTTGCTTTCTTCGAATTACAACGTAAGAAGTATAAACCATCAAGTTTCTGGACGATATATTCTATGTTGAGGTCCTGTTTATTTTTATACGAGATCGGGATTCCCTGAAGTGACACGAATTCGATGTAAAATGTCTTTTGACATGTCATCCTTGTACTTGTTCCACAGTTCCATTGGATTCGATCGGAAACATGTCGAAATAATGATAGCATATAATGTGCGTATCTGATTTGGAGATGCAAAAAGAACTGATTCAGCTATTGTCCCAATGAATTTTGTGTTCAAGCAAATTGAGCTGTTGACATGCGGCACGATATGTTGGGCATACTGCACCATCGATAGTTCGAAGTGATTGACAAAGGATGTCGGCCCACGAACATTAGAGAGTAGAGTAACAAATGGATCGCTTTGGCAAATAAAAAAGAGACTTGTCAATGTTGTCGCTGGAGGTGTTGCACGTTGAGCAACATTTTATGCGTTGAAATAAACTCGTTGACCATTTTATAAATGCACCACCAAATGTAAAACACGTGGATGACGTTCAAGAATTGGAAATGAAAAGCGCCATCTACTGGCAAATCTTAAGTGATAGCTTAAGTAGTTTCGACTGTGCGAATATATGTGGCGTTCCATATAAAATGAGAAAATGAATTATTTTCATTATTATTACTCTTTTCATTACATTTTCATTATTATTATTTTAATAGTTACTATTATAGCAGGGGTGGAGACAAATTCAACAAATCAAAAATCATAAAAATCGATCCAGCCGTTATTGAGTTTTTAAAAGTCAAAATTCAAACCCGACTGTGTTATATATATTATATATAGAGAGTTGTAGGTTTCGAAGTAATATATCATTTTCTTTTTGAAGGTGAGGTTTGTGATGTGCTCCGATTCACGCATTAGCTTCAAACTGTCAGGCACCCTATAATGCGATCGCCTGATTTTTTTTGTCTTCAGGGTAATCACATTCGTAAAAAGCCAAATCCATGATATCAAAATTATCTTGGTGGTTGTACGTAGTTCTACGTGTGCAACTAAGGTTGTTAGCCCTAGAGGGTAAATAACTTTATTTCACACAAAAGTATTGAAAAAAATCTACAAAAATCTTAAATTTAGTTAACAAAATCCAAACTGTAAAATTGACAGTTTAAACTGTCAAATTGACAGGATTATTGTTTCGATTTTGTTATTAACAAATTTTATTTTGTAACGTGAGTCCCAAAACTCTTGGAATCCACTCTTGCCATGAATTTGAAGAAGCAGGTCATTTCTTAATTCACACAAATAAAATTAAACAAATTATCAAATTTCATTTTTAAGTAGCTGTCAGTAGTTAATATAAATTTCTACCGGTCTTACTTAATTTTTTTAATTTAAAAATGTTTACAAAAGAGCAGGAATCTTTTATTGTCGAAAGATATTTTCGTAATGGTAGACGCCTGGAAAATTGTGAATGGGAAATACTGTATTCCCATTCACAATTGAGCCCGTGCGATGCGTTGAGCCCGTGCATTGATGAATTTAGGCAACGTTTTCCTATGGTTGTATTTAATAGGAATCAGTTTAGAAGGCAGGTATTACGATTAGTTGATTGCTTTCGAAGTACTGGTAACATCAACAACAAATGTTACATGTACTGGTAACATTAACAACAAAAAATCCACAAGAAGTGGAAGGCCTCGTATTAATATTGAGATTATTATAAACAACATCAGAAATGCAGTCCAAGACGAACCTACCACTTCAATTAGAAAAATAGCTCAACAGTTGAATTTAAGTCGTACTACCACTCACAGGATTATTCGTCAAGATCTTTGCCCGTATAAGTTGTAAATGTACCAACAACTTTTACCACTCGATTATAATAAAAGACTGGCCTACTTTCGGTGGTTCAATGAAAATATGAACGACGAAGTGTTAAATTTAACGTTTTGCACTGATGAAGCCTGGTTTCATCTAAACGGATACATTAATTCCCAAAAACATGCGCTTGCGGAGGGTTTCCCAAAAACATACGCTTGCGGACAACCCACATATTTTTAGAGAGACCCCACTGCATCCAATCAAAGCTGGTGTGTGGTTAGCAATGTCAAGACGCAGAATTATCGGTCCAATATTTTTTGATGGTAATTGAAACGCTGCCACTTATAGAGCCACTATTTTGCAACAATTTATTAACGAACTTCATGATGATTAACTCCAAAATAACTTCTTGCAACAAGATTCTGCTAGACCGCACATTTCCCGTGAAACATTAAATTATCTTCATGAATTCTTCGATGACAGGCTAATAAGCAAAGACCGATTTCCACCACGTTCGTGTGATCTAACTTCTCTGGACTTTTTTCTTTTTCAAAATTTAAAACATTCAGTATTCAGCAGTGCATACAGTAGAAGATCTGCGAAACAATGTAATAAGAAAATGTGAAGAGATAGACAACACAGTATTATCAAATGTGTTCGATAACATAAAACGGCGAATTAATTTGCGTATTCATGAAAATGGACAACACATTCAACATCTGTTAAATAAATCAGTGTTGAATTTATGAGAAGGCGTTTTATTTATAACTAATGAAATTGTTGAACTTAACCCTAAAAACAATGCGACATAACCTCAAGACCATTCCAAATAATTCATGGTTATGAATTTACATTAACAACAACTGACAGCTACTTAAAAATTACTTTAATTTTATGCGTGTGAATTAAGAAATGACCTACCTCTTAAAATTCATGGCAGGAGTGGATTCCAAGAGTTTTGGGACTCACGTTAGTTAGTTTTAATGTCCGATTAAACAAAATTGCTGGATTAGATAAAATTGTGGGATTGGATTACATTTTTGGATTAGATTAAATTGTTAGATTTAATAGACTAAAATGACTTTATTGTAGTCTACTACAAATTGTAATAAATTAGAAGTCCCTAGATCAATATTAGATTATAGTTTCGAATGTGATTAGATTGTTAGATTAGATGTATTTTAATAACCAAGGCTGAGTTCATTGCACAGTACGACAAACTGTAAATAAATGTATGTCCCTAGATCAGTATCAATTTCTTTGTTAGCTAATTTTATTTTGTATTTAGTTTAGAAGTAGATTGGATTGTTAGATTAGATTAACGTTGTGGGATTAGATTAGGTTTAATTGTATCAGTAACTTCGTTTTGGCTTCGTTTGGCTAACTAATAAGTTGATTTTATTGAAGAAAATTTTGAGTTGAAGGAATGCGATTTATATTAAAACGAGATCTTGTTTGATTATATAAGTAGTCAGAACAGGTGTGTTTGTGTGTGTGCGCTTATAATTCTGCAACGAGAAAAAATAAGAGTTAAATAAAACATAAATATTTGAGACCACTTTCTAAAATCGAATCGCGAGCGCAAAAAGCCGCTTTAAACACAAACCTACAAACAAGCGCACGTATAAAATATAATTCGAAGCGGAAAATTGTCTCTCTCTCTCTCCGACACTGAATGCACTCGCTGTATCAAAAACTATTTTCTAAATATAACCTGTATAAATATATAAGTTAGTCATTAACACACACAGCGGTCGAGAGGGTTTTTCACCTTTGGGCCCCTATATTATAAGAACGAGCACCTGTTTGTCTCCCCGGTGCCGGTGTTGCGAAAACAGCTGTGCACTGTGTGTACTACCTGAAATAACGACTTCCTCTTTCGAACACGTAATTGTGGCTACCCCGCACTTCCTCTGCACCAAACAGGAAGAATTCAAATAAGCGACTTTATTGCATCTCAGCTGTTTTTCTAACTAAATTTCATTACTTATCCACACCAAATTAAAAGGAACTCAAGATTGGTTTGCAATTTCCAATACTGAACTTGATGAACTGAGTTAATATTTTGAGTTTAAGCAATGTTAATGTTTAGGTAATATTAATATTAATTATAAAATTAATTTTGAGCAATGTTAAAATAAAAATAAAGCAAGAAAATCCTGAATTAAATCTAGTTTAGGCTCTAATTGTAAATTAATTTAGTTAAATAGTTTTGACTAGTATAAATATATTTAACCTGTTCGTAGCTCTATAATATTGAGTCTTATTAATACTATGATGACAAATGTCATGTTGAAACAACTACTTTCCTGGCTAATACCAAGATATTGAATTATACTACAGACATTTGCATGTTATTACTAGTATCAGTACATTTTCAAGTTATTAGCAAGCACTACATAAATAAAATTGTTTTTTTAAGATTAATTGAATTGAATTCAACAAATTACCTTAACTAAATAAAGAATTAGCAGATAATTAGTACAATCTGTTACATGGCCTACAAACACATCTTCATAATTACATCAGCTTAAAAATTACATCAATCAGCAAAAATACGTTTCCTTGTAACTAAATAAAGAATTAGCAGATAATTAGTACAATCTGTTACATGGCCTACAAACACATCTTCATAATTACATCAGCTTAAAAATTACATCAATCAGCAAAAATACGTTTCCTTGACTATATCATCAAATTCAGATTTCAGAAATCGACCTTACCATTTACGACCTTAACGGTATTTTCTTTAAATTTCTTGACATCCTCATATTATTAAATCGTAGTTTTATCAACGTACTGGCTATTTTTTTAAATTATTTTCTAATATCACGTAGGACGTTCATCCTATTTTGACTAATGAAATTAGTTATATCTTCTTCATAATCCCCCACTCTAAATTATTGGATTAGAATATACTTAAGCTTCTCTTGGGTACACAAAATTTTCATAAAATTAACATTTCTTCAATCTTCGGAGATGTTGTGCTTCCATTTTTTTAACCAAGTGTTTTCCATTGCTAAATTTGCTCGGTCCACATGTGGGCGGTATAGTTAGACATTCTGGCGATCCATGGCAGCCAGTCATTCTGCAGTCATCTTGCAGTCCATTCCTCTTGTCGCAATCACATCCGTAATATAAGATTCCAGCACGTAATTTCCTTGAATTGGCACGTTGTATAATCTTTTTCCTCCGTTTGGACTTAGATTGAAGTCCATCATCACCAAACGACTCACACGGAGGAGGACAATATGGATAACAGCACTGAGGAGGACAACATGGAGGGTAGCAACATTGTGAATAGGGCTTTACACGAGAACGATATTTTTCTCGTCTCGTCTCGTCTCGTAAAAGCGAGATTGTTTTACCTGGTAGAGGGGGGATAGGAGGTCCACAAGGGCTGAAGCAACAAAGCGGTGAAGGTCCACAAAACGGCATTGGCGGTCCGCAGGCTGGTGGAAACGGGCTCTGCACGGCCAGGTTTTCGGGTTTCATTGTTGCATTCAAGATAATCCACTAAGAATTTAATTACAAAAATTTAAAATGTGTTACGAAAAATTTTGAGTGTGAACGCCTTAAGCGTCGAAAATTGAAAAGTATTTCTTTCTATTTAGAAATAAAATTTAAAGAATTTATTATTTCTTTCTATTTGAATTAAGTGCATACATAGCCAGCCATAATCAAATAAGAAATTTAGTTACGATTTGTATTAAAATATTGATACGTAAGAAAACCTAATCGATTTCGCTTCGGTTTTTTCGCCTGACGGTAAATAGAAATTGTGATTTGACGCGGAATGCTACGATGTGCAAAGAAGTAGTTCGAGTCTAAAGAGAAAACTAGTCTAGTTATGGTCGGTTGGTTTCTTAGTATGCAGTAATCATTTTTGTGCTCGCGCGTTTCTGCTCTCCTTTCCGCCTCCCATTCAATTCTTCCCTCGACGCTTTTTTGCCAGATACATGCAAACTTCATTTTCACGCGAATTACCGTTCACCTACCCAGAACAATAAACAACGCAAAAAATTTGATACAAAACATTTCTTTGTTATATTTGATGGAATAGACTTTATTTTCATGTAACAAATTATATAGAATGTAGAAAATTACGTAGCGTATACAAACAGAAAACACAATTTGAATATTATCTAGTAACTTTCATTTTCTTTATATTGACTAGACTGGTAATCCAACATGAAGTTAGTTTTCTTTTCATGAGTGTAAAAATCTTTTGTTTCTGTTAAGACATCGCGATTAGTAATTTAACTTTTCATAGGTTGGTAATCTTCGAAGACTTTTTGTTGTTTTTGTTCCACTGTGGCTGACATGTTAAGTTGTTACATAATTCAAACTTAAAACAAACAGAACACAGCCTGAATATATAAATATATTCAGTCTTTCCGGAGCTCTATATCTATATCTGTGGACGCGTTTCGATATTTATCTCTCATCAGTACAGGTTTGCTTCCATGAACGATAATTTGTAAACCTGTTTTGGTAATCCTAAAAAGACTCAATAATTGTTGTAGAGCTCCTGAAAGGCTGAATATTTTTATATATTCAGACTGTGTTCTGTTTGTTTTAAGTTTGTATGATTTTCTATAATGTAGGATGGTTTCACCAATTCTATGTAACATAATTAGCTGTCACTTGGCATTTGTAGCTACTTTTGTTTGATGTAAGCATTGATTTCTAGTTTCAGAAGTTGTAATTTTGCAAACGATGTGAATATTATCTAGTAACTTTCATTTTCATTATTTTGACTACACTGTTACTCCAACAGGAAGTTAGTTTTCTTTCCATATGTATTCAAATCTTTTGTTTCGTTTCAGACAACACGATTAGTAACTTAACTGCTCATAGGTTGGTAATTTTGCAAAAGAAAATGATTATTTATTTTATAAATATAGCAAATTATATTTTACTTATTTTAATTTTAGTGTTTTAAAGTGTGTTGGTAACAGTGGCAGTTTGTAATGTTGGTAACACCCACACTTGAATTTGGCTGCGAAACTTCTAATTTCTGTCTAATCTTGTCTGTATTGCCTTGTCTGTCCAGCCCTGTCTAATTAGTGTTGTCTCTCTATACTTGTCTGTCTAGTCTTGTCTGTCTAGTCTTGTCTGTCTAGTCTTGTCTGTCTAGTCTTGTCTGTCTAGTCTTGTCTGTTTATTCTTGTCTGTCTAGTCTTGTCTGACTAGTCGTGTCTGTCTAATCTCGTCTGTCTAGTCTTGTCTGTCTAGTCTTGTCTGTATAGTCTTGTCTGTCTAGTCATGTCTGTGTAGTCTTGTCTGTCTAGTCTTGTCTGTCTAGTCTTGTCTGTCTAGTCTTGTCTGTCTAGTCTTGTCTGTCTAGTCTTGTCTGTCTAGTCTTGTCTGTCTAGTCTTGTCTGTCTAGTCTTGTCTGTCTAGTCTTGTCTGTCTAGTCTTGTCTGTCTAGTCTTGTCTGTCTAGTCTTGTCTGTCTAGTCTTGTCTGTCTAGTCTTGTCTGTCTAGTCTTGTCTGTCTAGTCTTGTCTGTCTAGTCTTGTCTGTCTAGTCTTGTCTGTCTAGTCTTGTCTGTCTAGTCTTGTCTGTCTAGTCTTGTCTGTCTAGTCTTGTCTGTCTAGTCTTGTCTGTCTAGTCTTGTCTGTCTAGTCTTGTCTGTCTAGTCTTGTCTGTCTAGTCTTGTCTGTCTAGTCTTGTCTGTCTAGTCTTGTCTGTCTAGTCTTGTCTGTCTAGTCTTGTCTGTCTAGTCTTGTCTGTCTAGTCTTGTCTGTCTAGTCTTGTCTGTCTAGTCTTGTCTGTCTAGTCTTGTCTGTCTAGTCTTGTCTGTCTAGTCTTGTCTGTCTAGTCTTGTCTGTCTAGTCTTGTCTGTCTAGTCTTGTCTGTCTAGTCTTGTCTGTCTAGTCTTGTCTGTCTAGTCTTGTCTGTCTAGTCTTGTCTGTCTAGTCTTGTCTGTCTAGTCTTGTCTGTCTAGTCTTGTCTGTCTAGTCTTGTCTGTCTAGTCTTGTCTGTCTAGTCTTGTCTGTCTAGTCTTGTCTGTCTAGTCTTGTCTGTCTAGTCTTGTCTGTCTAGTCTTGTCTGTCTAGTCTTGTCTGTCTAGTCTTGTCTGTCTAGTCTTGTCTGTCTAGTCTTGTCTGTCTAGTCTTGTCTGTCTAGTCTTGTCTGTCTAGTCTTGTCTGTCTAGTCTTGTCTGTCTAGTCTTGTCTGTCTAGTCTTGTCTGTCTAGTCTTGTCTGTCTAGTCTTGTCTGTCTAGTCTTGTCTGTCTAGTCTTGTCTGTCTAGTCTTGTCTGTCTAGTCTTGTCTGTCTAGTCTTGTCTGTCTAGTCTTGTCTGTCTAGTCTTGTCTGTCTAGTCTTGTCTGTCTAGTCTTGTCTGTCTAGTCTTGTCTGTCTAGTCTTGTCTGTCTAGTCTTGTCTGTCTAGTCTTGTCTGTCTAGTCTTGTCTGTCTAGTCTTGTCTGTCTAGTCTTGTCTGTCTAGTCTTGTCTGTCTAGTCTTGTCTGTCTAGTCTTGTCTGTCTAGTCTTGTCTGTCTAGTCTTGTCTGTCTAGTCTTGTCTGTCTAGTCTTGTCTGTCTAGTCTTGTCTGTCTAGTCTTGTCTGTCTAGTCTTGTCTGTCTAGTCTTGTCTGTCTAGTCTTGTCTGTCTAGTCTTGTCTGTCTAGTCTTGTCTGTCTAGTCTTGTCTGTCTAGTCTTGTCTGTCTAGTCTTGTCTGTCTAGTCTTGTCTGTCTAGTCTTGTCTGTCTAGTCTTGTCTGTCTAGTCTTGTCTGTCTAGTCTTGTCTGTCTAGTCTTGTCTGTCTAGTCTTGTCTGTCTAGTCTTGTCTGTCTAGTCTTGTCTGTCTAGTCTTGTCTGTCTAGTCTTGTCTGTCTAGTCTTGTCTGTCTAGTCTTGTCTGTCTAGTCTTGTCTGTCTAGTCTTGTCTGTCTAGTCTTGTCTGTCTAGTCTTGTCTGTCTAGTCTTGTCTGTCTAGTCTTGTCTGTCTAGTCTTGTCTGTCTAGTCTTGTCTGTCTAGTCTTGTCTGTCTAGTCTTGTCTGTCTAGTCTTGTCTGTCTAGTCTTGTCTGTCTAGTCTTGTCTGTCTAGTCTTGTCTGTCTAGTCTTGTCTGTCTAGTCTTGTCTGTCTAGTCTTGTCTGTCTAGTCTTGTCTGTCTAGTCTTGTCTGTCTAGTCTTGTCTGTCTAGTCTTGTCTGTCTAGTCTTGTCTGTCTAGTCTTGTCTGTCTAGTCTTGTCTGTCTAGTCTTGTCTGTCTAGTCTTGTCTGTCTAGTCTTGTCTGTCTAGTCTTGTCTGTCTAGTCTTGTCTGTCTAGTCTTGTCTGTCTAGTCTTGTCTGTCTAGTCTTGTCTGTCTAGTCTTGTCTGTCTAGTCTTGTCTGTCTAGTCTTGTCTGTCTAGTCTTGTCTGTCTAGTCTTGTCTGTCTAGTCTTGTCTGTCTAGTCTTGTCTGTCTAGTCTTGTCTGTCTAGTCTTGTCTGTCTAGTCTTGTCTGTCTAGTCTTGTCTGTCTAGTCTTGTCTGTCTAGTCTTGTCTGTCTAGTCTTGTCTGTCTAGTCTTGTCTGTCTAGTCTTGTCTGTCTAGTCTTGTCTGTCTAGTCTTGTCTGTCTAGTCTTGTCTGTCTAGTCTTGTCTGTCTAGTCTTGTCTGTCTAGTCTTGTCTGTCTAGTCTTGTCTGTCTAGTCTTGTCTGTCTAGTCTTGTCTGTCTAGTCTTGTCTGTCTAGTCTTGTCTGTCTAGTCTTGTCTGTCTAGTCTTGTCTGTCTAGTCTTGTCTGTCTAGTCTTGTCTGTCTAGTCTTGTCTGTCTAGTCTTGTCTGTCTAGTCTTGTCTGTCTAGTCTTGTCTGTCTAGTCTTGTCTGTCTAGTCTTGTCTGTCTAGTCTTGTCTGTCTAGTCTTGTCTGTCTAGTCTTGTCTGTCTAGTCTTGTCTGTCTAGTCTTGTCTGTCTAGTCTTGTCTGTCTAGTCTTGTCTGTCTAGTCTTGTCTGTCTAGTCTTGTCTGTCTAGTCTTGTCTGTCTAGTCTTGTCTGTCTAGTCTTGTCTGTCTAGTCTTGTCTGTCTAGTCTTGTCTGTCTAGTCTTGTCTGTCTAGTCTTGTCTGTCTAGTCTTGTCTGTCTAGTCTTGTCTGTCTAGTCTTGTCTGTCTAGTCTTGTCTGTCTAGTCTTGTCTGTCTAGTCTTGTCTGTCTAGTCTTGTCTGTCTAGTCTTGTCTGTCTAGTCTTGTCTGTCTAGTCTTGTCTGTCTAGTCTTGTCTGTCTAGTCTTGTCTGTCTAGTCTTGTCTGTCTAGTCTTGTCTGTCTAGTCTTGTCTGTCTAGTCTTGTCTGTCTAGTCTTGTCTGTCTAGTCTTGTCTGTCTAGTCTTGTCTGTCTAGTCTTGTCTGTCTAGTCTTGTCTGTCTAGTCTTGTCTGTCTAGTCTTGTCTGTCTAGTCTTGTCTGTCTAGTCTTGTCTGTCTAGTCTTGTCTGTCTAGTCTTGTCTGTCTAGTCTTGTCTGTCTAGTCTTGTCTGTCTAGTCTTGTCTGTCTAGTCTTGTCTGTCTAGTCTTGTCTGTCTAGTCTTGTCTGTCTAGTCTTGTCTGTCTAGTCTTGTCTGTCTAGTCTTGTCTGTCTAGTCTTGTCTGTCTAGTCTTGTCTGTCTAGTCTTGTCTGTCTAGTCTTGTCTGTCTAGTCTTGTCTGTCTAGTCTTGTCTGTCTAGTCTTGTCTGTCTAGTCTTGTCTGTCTAGTCTTGTCTGTCTAGTCTTGTCTGTCTAGTCTTGTCTGTCTAGTCTTGTCTGTCTAGTCTTGTCTGTCTAGTCTTGTCTGTCTAGTCTTGTCTGTCTAGTCTTGTCTGTCTAGTCTTGTCTGTCTAGTCTTGTCTGTCTAGTCTTGTCTGTCTAGTCTTGTCTGTCTAGTCTTGTCTGTCTAGTCTTGTCTGTCTAGTCTTGTCTGTCTAGTCTTGTCTGTCTAGTCTTGTCTGTCTAGTCTTGTCTGTCTAGTCTTGTCTGTCTAGTCTTGTCTGTCTAGTCTTGTCTGTCTAGTCTTGTCTGTCTAGTCTTGTCTGTCTAGTCTTGTCTGTCTAGTCTTGTCTGTCTAGTCTTGTCTGTCTAGTCTTGTCTGTCTAGTCTTGTCTGTCTAGTCTTGTCTGTCTAGTCTTGTCTGTCTAGTCTTGTCTGTCTAGTCTTGTCTGTCTAGTCTTGTCTGTCTAGTCTTGTCTGTCTAGTCTTGTCTGTCTAGTCTTGTCTGTCTAGTCTTGTCTGTCTAGTCTTGTCTGTCTAGTCTTGTCTGTCTAGTCTTGTCTGTCTAGTCTTGTCTGTCTAGTCTTGTCTGTCTAGTCTTGTCTGTCTAGTCTTGTCTGTCTAGTCTTGTCTGTCTAGTCTTGTCTGTCTAGTCTTGTCTGTCTAGTCTTGTCTGTCTAGTCTTGTCTGTCTAGTCTTGTCTGTCTAGTCTTGTCTGTCTAGTCTTGTCTGTCTAGTCTTGTCTGTCTAGTCTTGTCTGTCTAGTCTTGTCTGTCTAGTCTTGTCTGTCTAGTCTTGTCTGTCTAGTCTTGTCTGTCTAGTCTTGTCTGTCTAGTCTTGTCTGTCTAGTCTTGTGTGTCTAGTCTTGTGCGTCTAGTCTTGTGCGTCTAATCTTGTCTGTCTCGTTTTGTCTCTCTAGTCTTATCTGTTTAGGCTTGTCTATCTAATCTTGTCCTTTTAGTCTTGATATTTGCTTTATAAAACAAAAGCCTATCGAAGGATGTTTATGAAAATCTTAATAAAGACACTTAAAAGTTCTTTCCAAGAATCACTAGTTTCGCACTTTAAACTAATATGAATTTCAATCGCTAATTCTTATTTGTCTTTAGTTAGTGCTACTTGTAAAACCTTGCACAAATTGGTAAACTAGTTTTAGACTTTGCTTTATAAAACAATAACGCATACAATAATTCGAATCAAATTTCCTTCAAAATCTAAACCTCTAACAAACTAATACTAATTTGTTTCAATCACCTGTGCACACTGATTCCATTTAGATACTCGACATCCAGCGAGCGTTTTAACGTCGGATGCTAATTGAATTTGTCGCGTGCGAAAAATCGATCGGGATATTCTATATATGGATTTGGCGAGCGAGCGTCGGCAATTAGTATCGTCGGATTCGACGATCCGTGCGTTATTAGTACACGAACTATTCACTCCTCGACTCGATTAATGAGTTCAGGCTCGCTGCTGCAACACCGTTCGGGGAAAAATGTTTTTATTATCCTGCACCAGGAGTAGTCATTCACACGAACCGCTGTTGTTCGACACGATCGAAAATCCATCGAGGATCTTAATGAGATAGTATTAGTGCGCACGGTGGGGTTTTGATTGTGGCTTTTTCATTAAAATCTCTCGATTCGTTTCAGTTTCATAAAAGGCAAGGAATTGAGAATTTTTACCTAAGTTTGTTAAGCTAAAATAACTAGACTAATAAGGTTTCAACATTCTATACTCGTACCGGCGAGAGAATGCATCTCGTCTAGACGAGTTTAGCATTGTTCTGCGCATACCCCCACATTATTTCGAGTGCGCGGTGTTTAGTTGTCCGTGTTTGAAAAACTAATGCATATTTCCTTAACTCAAGTCAAGCTGCGCGTACCTAGGCGCGTCCCTTACCGCTCATACCTCGGCGCCGTACAGTTACATTCTCTCGCTGGTTCGAGTATAGTTAGTATTATCTCATAGTTAAATAAATTTTCGACAATTTTTACTACAAGACTTCAATTAGTATCAGTTTACAGCAAACACTTTGAAATTAATTTTGGAAAAGTTTGATTAAAATATTTCGATGCGTTTTTGTTTTATAAATGCATAATCTGGAGCATAAAATTCAAAATTGGTTTGTAAGAAATTTAGCAAAGTTTTCCAAGTTCCAATACTAATTCTATTTCGCGATTCAAGTTAGTATTAGCTTATAGCACGCGCTTTAAACTAATTTTGTCGAAATTTTCATCAACATTTTGCAACAGACCTTTTCATAGAAATCTTCTTGTGGGCATGCGTCAACTTACGCCATGTTTTTCGGGCACTTTTTGACGTATAACCACTGAAAATAACAAATTGTGCCCGAAACTTTCATTTTCCCACCTTTCAAATTTGGCGGACGTGCATGCGCTTAACTAACTGTAAAACTGTCTATTAGTTTTAGTTTTCTATGGCAGTATCTTTCGTAGAAATCTTAAAAAGAATTAATTAACGTTGACGCTTCATACTAGCTAAACCAAATGAACTGTAAAACTCAAAATCAGTATTAGTTTATAGGATATAATTTTAAGATAATTTTGAGTTAAATCTTGTATATATTTCAGTTAGGGATTGCAATCCGGTGTCATTTTCAATCCGACCGGATCCTGCCGAATTTCCACCGATCCGACCGGATCCGACATATACATAACAAACTTTCCTCAAAAACCATACATTTTTTATTTGTTTGAAAGGCCTATCGATGTCATTTATAAAATATAAAATCTTGCAAATGTCCGCCGCAGCTTCACAGGGTGGCGCGTATCCGAAATGTCCACTTTTCTATGACTCTAGCCCATAAATCTGGCTGAATTTGACCAATGGCTTTAGTAAATTTGGCTTTGAGGGCATCCGTGGTTTGTTCACATAGACATGCGACTTAAGAACACCCCACAAGAAAAAATCTAACGGGGTCAAATCGCACGATATCGATTCAGGTCAGTTCACATCACCTCCACGTGATACCCTAATTTTCATTAAAAAAATATTTTCAGCGATGAGGCCCATTTCTGGACGAATGGGTACGTCAATAAACAAAATTGTCGAATTTGGGACGATACCAATCCACATAAGATCCATGAGCGTCCAATGCATCTCGAAAAAGTCACTATTTGGTGTGGATTTTCGGCTGGCGGCATCATCCGTCTATATTTCTTTAAGAACGACGTTGACCAGGCCATCACCTTCCACGGCGAGCGCCATAGGTCAATGATTTTCTTTTGGCCTGACCATGCCTTAAAATCGCTCGTGCAGAATCTCCATGTGGCAAGAGCTGTGTGAACGTAGTGCCGTCCGGTTGAAACCACATGTCGTTGTTGTCCATATTACCCAATTCAGACCAAAAGAAAATCATTTACCTATAGCGCTCGCCGTTGAGGGTTCAAATGACCACCAGCCGAAAATCCACACCAAACAATGACTTTTCCGGGATGCATTGGACGCTCTTGGATCTTATGTGGATTGGTATCGTCGCAAATTCGACAATTTTGTTTATTGACGTACCCATTCATCCAGAAATGGGCCTCATCGCTGAATTTCTTAATGAAAATTAGGGTCAGTTTCCAACTGCTCCAGGGCCCATTTAGCAAACACACGTCGTTGTCTATGGACGTTTACCTTCAGCTGCTGGGTCAGTTGAATTTTGTACAGGTGCATGCCCAAGTTACGACGAAAATTCGCCAGGTTGTGGTCTGCAAAGGGCCGAGTTCTTGTGAGCGACGCGAAATCGGCTGTCTCGGACTCTCCTGCACACTCTCTCGGACAGCGGCGATGTTTTCGGGAGATCTTGCGTTTTGTCTTCGTAGTGTATTGTTTACTAAACCAGTGGGCTCAAATATATCCACCACACTGAGAATGCTGCTCTCGAAAGGACGATTACGGGCACCAAAAAATGGGCGCGGCGCGCGGAACGTTGCCCGAACAAAACACCCTATTTTGATAGAACAATTTTATCATTTGCACGTGTCGTCGAATGCTATATCCATCCATGGTGACTTGGCAAAACATACTGAATAAATGACAGCCAATTCGACAGGTGTAGATTCAAGATTATGGCCGCTACCCACTGTCAAAGTTCGGAAGTCCCTATTGGAAAACCCTATAGATAGCTTGTGTTAATTAACTATCTTTCTGGAATTGATCACCAAATGTAAAATTAATGTTTAAAAAGAAGAATTCTTCGACATTTTTAGTAAACTTTGATGACAGTTTACTGACCGTTTTGACTGCAGTTAGAAGGAACCTACAAAACGGAAACTACCGTACCTTCATTAACCTAACCAATAGGAAGAAACATGACAATCTTAGCTTTAACTAAATCTTTTCAAAAATATTTAAATTAATATTAGCATTTGGTCCGCTCTGTAAACTGAATTTGCAATAAATTAAACCCGTGAATTCGCCAATTAGTTTCTGCATGAGACGAATTAATTACGATCTAAATCGCAGATCCAGTTTTATTAAGTGCAGAAAAAAGACACAGTCGAGTTACTGTTACTTATAATAGAAAGTCTGCGGCGGCAGACCGTATGCTCACTAACTCTAGCTCTACATTTACTAGGTTAATTACTAAAACCGCCACAAAAAACACGTGAATAAATTTAATTTAGACAAGGAAGCGATGAAATTGGAAATTTTGTTTGTTGATGAAATTTCCTCGTGATTTTCTTCTTTGTGTGTGTGAGTGGTTTCGGTTGCGTTTGAAGCGAGGCGGTTGTTGGCTCGCGACCCACTGCAAACTATGCGAGGTGAATGTCGATTAACCAACCCGAACACGGAATTCATTTGAATATATTTGCTCCTGTTTTCCCTTTTTTTCTTTTCATTCTAGTTCACTAATTCCTTGTTTTTTCTGTAACTGCCTCACATCTCACTCTCCACTCACCAACCGCTTGAATTCCTATTAATCTCCTTATACTAGATTTAACTCAACATAATATTAACACTCCTATCTATTCTATCCTATAAACTATGTAACTATCTAACTATCCTATAAACTAATACCGATTTTTGCTGAATTTTGCTGTTTCTTTAGATTAGTTAGTATGAAGCGTCAGCGTTTCATAATAGTACATTACGTAACGAGAGTCGTAAGAAGCATATTACGGACGAGCGGAACAGTTACGCACAACCCGCGTAGTGGGGAGTGCGTAATTCCGCGAGTACGTAATTGCCTAACAACTCGAGTCATGAATAGGATGGTTGCGACAGTTACTACGTGACGTCAAGTAGACTTGAAAATGACCGTCAAACGTCGAAACTCGAGTCGTGATATGTGTCGAAATTTGTATAACTGTGAATAATAAGTTATATAACATTTTTACATAATATAAGTGTGGTAAAAAACAAAGTGAATTTTTCAATTCAATGTAACTCGAGTCATGTACTATACTTTATCTACGACCACACTAATTTGTTTCTGTTTAATAAGTAAAATATGTTTGGTAACAAATTTATTTCTTATTAGGTACATTATTTAACATTATAATAAACAAACAGTTGTATTTTCATATACCTATAACTGCTACTCGACATTATTTAATTTGATAGAATTGAAAAGAAATACATTCTTATTGGTTACATACCTTATTATTCAGTACTTATTTGGGTTAAAGTAGAATAAGAGAGGAACAAAGATATAGGCAACCCAATGTACGCAATGCCAATTTCCGTTAGTTTGAATTGTAGCACGGGGGCACTGAACGTATGAGCACGTAGTAGCATATCTCAACCAATCAACGAATCGTAAACCAAACGCACGTGTGTGTTATCAATCATAACTTATCATTAATCGCGGATTGTTAAATACGTGTGTATGATCTATTACATAATCAACGCACTGTACAATAATGGGCAATTACAATAGTGGTCGTAGATAAATATTTTATAGATTTTTATGAAAGATACTGATAGAAAGATACTGAAATATATACATGATTTGACTCAATATTATCTTACAATTATATTCTATAAACTAATACTGATTTTGAGTTTTAGAGTTCATTTAATTTAGTTAGTATGAAGCGTCAACGTTTCATAATTCCTTTTAAATATTTCTATGAAAGATACTGCTCTAGGAAACTAAAACTAATAGAGCTTTTTACGGTTAGTTAAGCGCATGCGCGTCCGCCATGTTTAAAAGGCGGGAATATGAAAGCTTCGGGCAGATTTTGTTATTTTCACTGATTATACGTCAAAAAGTGCCCGAAAAAACATGGCGGAAATTGACGTATGCGCATATCATTTAACTATGAAAAGGTCTATTGGAAAATTTTGATGAAAATTTCGACAAAATTAATTAAAAACGCGTGGCTAAGCTAAAATTAATTTGAATTGCGAAATCGAACTATAGTCCATTTTTTGAGAATGCTGTACAGGGAAGATGGGGCTATTTGAACTTGTTTTCTGGTTGGCTTAAAAAATGTTGATGAAAATTTCGACAAGTTAGTAAAAAACGCGTGGCTAAGCTAAAATTAATGTGAATTGCGAAATCGAACTATAGTCAATTTTTTTTTTGAGAATGCTGTACAGGGAAGATAGGGCTTATTTGACCTTGTTCTCTGGTTGGCTTAAATCTAGAAGAAATTCACACCGACGATATTTCTCAACTTTTTCTCTACTTATCTCTCTCTTTTCACATACATTGCGTCACTGGCGTAGAATTTGGTGATATGTAATTAAATCAATATAATACTACGAATAATTTCTAAAGATATTAGAACGTTAAATTATACTACGGCTAATAGGTACTATACAATAATGTTTTATTTTATATTCAATTATATTATATAATTATATTCAATTTAATATTCAATTTTAAATTTAAAGATAAAAAAAATAATTATCTCCAAGTATCCAAGTAAGATATTCAATCAAACTATTAATAAATTACCAATTTAATATTCGAGTAACTATATTTGAATTTAGCGCCAAATTTTGTAACTAGATTTAACATTTGTCATAGTGTAAATCAGGATTCTAGTTACTGCATTCTTAAAAAAATGGACTATAGTATTGGAACTTGGAAAACCTTGCTAATTTATCAATGCGTTTTTGTTTTATAAAGACAAAAGCTTAGGCATAAAATGAAAAATTAGTTAGAAATATCAGTTTAGCAATATAAGTCTATTATTGGCTTGTACATGGTTGTTCAGTATTGATCAGTCTTCTGTCCAGTGATTCAGTATTGATCATATTTATTGATATGTTATATCATTATGATATTGATATATTTCTTCTGGTTTCGCATTTTCTAGATTTATTTGGATGGGATCTATTCTGGTCCAGTCTTTTAGTGTCCAATACAATATTTGTCTTCTTACATATGACATACACGAAACAAATGCGTGGTAAATTTTCCATACGAGTACAATTTTATATTCACAGATTATAATTTTAAGTTTCGAAAGGTGAAATTTTACTGGGACATATGTGTATTTTCAAATTTAAAAAAATGGCCTAAGCCGTATTTACAAAGCTACAATTTTGAAATTTGGGAATTTGTGAGATCTCGTAAGAATATCAAATCACACGTTTTATCAAAATCCGTCGATTGGTTTTTTGGCCCGTAATTTCAAAAGGCGCACAAAAATTTTCAAAATTCACGAAAGCCGTATTTATAAAGCTACAAATTTGAAATTCGGCAGTTTGTGAGATATCGCAAGAATATCAAATCATACCCAGTTTCATCAAAATCCGTCGTTTGGTTTGTCCGTAATTGCAAAAGGCGCACAAAAAATTTACAAACTTCAATAATTCACAAAAGCCATATTTACAGAGCTACAATTTTGAAATTTGGCAAATTTTGGGAGCTCAAAAGAATATCAAATCGTACTACGTTTCATCAAAATCCGTGGATTGGTTTGCCGGTAATTGCAAAAGGCGCACAAACATTTCCAAATTTTACAAAAGCCGCATTTACAAAGCTACAACTTTCAAATTTGGTAATATGTGATATATTGTAAGAACATCAATTCATACCAAGTTTCATCAAAATCCGTTGATTGATTTGCCCGTAATTGCAAAAGATGCAAAAAATTACAAATTTAAAAAATGCACGGAAGCCGTATTTACAAAGCTACACTTTGGGAATTTGTGACATCTCATACGAATATCAAATCATACCACGTTTTATCAAAATCCCTGGATTAGTTTGCCCATAATTTCAAAAGGCTCACAAAAATTTTCAAAATTCACGAAAGTCGTATTTACAAAGCTACTATTTTGAAATTTGGCAGTTTGTGAGATTTCACAAGAATATCAAATCTTACAAAGTTTCATTAGAATCTGTCGATTGGTTACAAAACATTACAAACTCAAAAATTGCACTAAAGCCGAATCTACAAAGCTACAATTTTGAAATATGGCAATTTATGGGACCTTAAGAATATCAAATTATACTAGGTTTCATCAAAATCCGTCAAATGGTTTGTCTGTAATTGCAAAAGGCGCACAAAAATTTACAAACATCAAAAACTCACCAAACCCGTATTTACAAAGCTACAATTTTGAAAATTGGCAATTTGTGAGATTTTGCAAGAATATCAAATCATACCAAGTTTTATCAAAATCAATCGATTGGTTTGTCCGTAATTTCAAAAGGTGCACAAAAATTTACAAACTTGAAAAATTCACAAAAGCCTTATTTACAAAGCTAAAATTTTGAAATTTGGCAAGTTTGGTTTGTCCGTAATTGCAAAAGGCGCACAAAAAATTTACAAACTTCAATAATTCACAAAAGCCGTATTTACAGAGCTACAATTTTGAAATTTGGCAATTTTTGGGAGCTCAAAAGAATATCAAATCGTACTACGTTTCATCAAAATCCGTGGATTGGTTTGCCTGTAATTGCAAAAGGCGCACAAACATTTCCAAATTTTACAAAAGCCGCATTTACAAAGCTACAACTTTCAAATTTGGCAATATGTGATATCTTGTAAAAACATCAATTCATACCAAGTTTCATCAAAATCCGTCGATTGATTTGCCC